>OY757920.1:83892134-84319634 GCA_963585895.1 Sepioteuthis lessoniana
ATATATATATGTATATATATATATATATATATATATATAGATAGATAGATATTACAACTGTATATGACTGTCACTATACTACTTGGTTGACTCGTCAGAACAAATATGGTATAATTTAAAAAGGGCTTAATATCTGTGACAGTGTTATTACATAATAATAATAAATAAATATATATTCGTTTTTATATATATTTAATAGCATGGATACTTATCTGCACCCACTGGTTTCATGCCATCATATTACGACAACCATCAGATCTACCTGATAATTGTCGTAATATGACGGCATGAAACCAGGGGTCGCAGATAAGCAACCATGCTATTAAATATATTTGAAATTTAATTATTTAATATATATACTTATATGATTCGTATGAGTTAGAACTCATTTGTCTACAAAAAATTAATGGTGACAATTGAATTTATTATTAATAATTTTGCGAAAGATTAAATGATTTCAGGGATTGTAAATAATCATGCAGTTCTATTTGACCCATAAATGTGACCCTAACGAGTGCTGCCTCTCCGGGTCAGAGTGGACCTAAAAGTAATGGCAATGAGGCGGTACTCAACCATACCCAAAACATGAACCTCATATTCGTATATGTTCCAGTACCATACCCAGTGCTCTCAGTGGAAGGGTGTCTTATTCCTCCGCAGAGTTTCAGTCGACGTATTTCTACAGCCGCAGCTGACAGGTTGGGCTTCAAGTAGCAGTTTTATTCTAAGATTTGACAAAAGGATATTGTGCTCAGCCCATAATAAGATTTTATGGGGTAGCTATGATTTATATATATATATATATATATATATATATATATATATATATATATATATATATATATATATATACCAAAACCTCTGCAAGAGCTGGGAGTGAGACAAGGTCAATTTTTTTAAGTTAAATAGGTTTGAATTCAAAGTTTTCATTCTCTTAGACTGGTTGCCATTACAAATTTAAAGAACGCTACGTGCTCTACTATCAATCTATAGCTAGAGAGAGAATAGTTGGATGCATATATTCCCCCACAGCAGTTAGAGCTATGTGACATACAAACCATATCGTTCAGAACTTGAAGTCAGTTCCCCGTGCCTATTTCGTACGACTATGTCTATTACACCACGCGTGCTTTCATATATATATATATATATATATATATATATATATATATATATATATATTTCTTTGAATAATAAAGACACAATTTGTCTATATAATTTTATTAGAATCTTTTCAAATTTCCTTGATAAGTGTTTTGATTTTAGGTTGGAGTTGGTAAATGAATTGTCCCAAATGCTTTACGACTTTTCATGGGCTATTTATCAGGGTTGGTTTACAAATGTAAAGATTGGGGTTTTTAATGTTTTTAAGTCTTTTATACCATTACAAAAATTACGTAAACGTATAGTTGGATTAAACTGAGATGGTGATGACATCAAACGAATTTAAAACAGAACGCTATCAACGGAATAAAGGATATTATTAAGGGAATAGAATATATATTTTTGAAGGGTCCGAATGCGCTTTTGACAATTTCGGTAAATTCATCTACCAACGCCAACCTAAAACTAAAACACTTGTCAGGAAACTTGAAAGTATTCTTATTCTACAGAAAAAAATGTCTTTATTTTTAATCAAACATGCTTAAATGAAGAACTGCTGCCTAACCACACACACACACACACACACACACACACACACATAAATGTATATTACATGGTTGTGTTTGTGACCCTAGGTTTGATGCTTTACGTATTCAGATATACGGCAAAATTTGGTCCACCGTTGACTCACCGAGTGACCACGTGAAACCATAAAACATAACAATATATATATATATATATATATATATATTATTTTATTTTCATATTCTTATTCTTACTTGTATAACTCTTGCGGGGAAAAAAACGAAAAACAGATGATTCAATTTGTTAATAAAACTTTTTTTTACACGAACTGATATCAGGGAAAAAACTTTTTAAAAAAGACTTAAAACATAGTCAGATTTATCCTGATGATCTTGTTGGTCAAACCTTGGAAGATAGCTTCTGGCTCTTTAGGTATTATATATATACACGAAAAAACGGTGCAGAAAAGATCAAAAGATCGAAGAGATACCATCAATTTTGTCACAAAACAATTATCCTATACAAAAAAGCTAACCTGATTTTTAATGTCATTCATGATTAACCATCAATAACACGATATCTGCATGATGTTTAGCGAGTCATTTCAAATGTTTGAAAGCCAAAAAACTTCTTTGAATCATCTCGTTTTTAATGAGAATAAAAACTAGTGTTTTGTAGAAAGTTTCAGACTCTAAATTTCGCTCAAGTTTAGAATCTGATTATGGCGCCACTGGAGTACCATTTGTCAAAATCAATGTCAAACGAGAATAGAGTCGTTCTCCAGTTTAATCGAATGTAGGATTTTTCTGTACTGAATTGAAATTGAGTGATTAAGAAAACCTTTTAAATTATCATTCGAAAATGGCGCATTAGTAGAAAAACACCATTTAACTGAAGTTTTGTTCCTGGATATAATGTGTTTTTTTCCTAATCGCTGATGTTGTAACAACAGAGGAACTGGCTATTATTCCCTTCAAACTTTGCTTTTCTTCACGAGATGACACTATACAAAAAGTTTTGTAGCTCGATAGTATTTTCTTAAATGCTTATGTTGTAATACTAAATAAAATGGGCATTATTCCCTTCAAAATTTGCTTTTTTACTGTGTAGTGGCTGGAAATATATGATTCGGAGACTTTTGGCCACCGGCTTATAGACATGCATATCTGCACAGACAGGCACGTGCGTATGCAAATATGAGCGCACAGAATATATACAGAAGGAATATAAGCGGCGATTTGTAGACGACCAATAGTGTTCTCTTTCCAGGCGTCGCCCCGATCGTGTCATTGACACTCTAGTCCGACTACAACCAAGACCGTATACCGATGACCTCAGCCAACCCAACTTACCCCAGAATAATGAAATTTAGAAATTAACCTATTTTCTATGTAAAAACGAAGACATTTGAACATTTTTATTTTCATAAGTTTTGAATGAAACAATATAGGATCTAATTTTTACCATAATTTTACTAAAGTTATAAAAAATGAATTAAATTTTAAGGATTTAGTTATGGAAAAATTAACAAAATTTTGAGGATTGAGTCGCTTTTTTAACCGAAGTAGTAAATGGTACATATATATATATATATATATATGTGTGTGTGTGTGTGTGTGTGTGTGTGGAAATAGATGATGAAAATAAATTTGAGATTATGGAGAAAAAAGAAAAAAAAATCCAACAATGATAAATTTATTATGATGGAAAGTCAACGTTAAAACATTTCGGTTTTGATAAGACATCGTAAGGACTTTCAGAGGGTGAAAAATGTTGCTTGAACACCGATGGATGTATTGTTAAAATAACGCGAGAAAAGAAGAATTATATATATATATATATATATATATATATATATATATATATATATATATATATATAAAGAAAGAAAAAGCATATATCCGTTCAATTAGCGTTTATTGAATTTTTAAAACAATCATGTGATTGGCACAGGAAATTATGTTTAAAATGTGCTGAATTTCTTGAAGATACAACGAATTTTTCTTTTTTCTTTCTTTTCTCAAAAATTCTGACAATTTACGCTTTTGCCTTCGTTCCATCTTTTTTTTTTTTTTTTTGAAGTGCTTTGGTAAAAAAATGTCTGCTTTTATGATCTTTCATCCGTTGTATCTTCTAGAAGTTCTATACATATTTAAATATCATTGCCTGTGCGAATCACGTGATAGTTTTTCGAAAAAGAACGCGGATGAATGATTGATCGGTTATATGATCTTTCTTCGTATATATATTTTTTCTTTTCTCTGTTATTGTATTTTATCAAAACAACCATTGTTGTTTTAGCAACACTTGTTTCACCATCTTAAAGTACTGATGAATGTTTACTAAAATTAAAACGTTTTAACGTTGACTTTTCTTTATAATAAATTCATCACTTTTGGATAATTTTTTCTATTTCTTTATATATATA
This sequence comes from Sepioteuthis lessoniana, assembly GCA_963585895.1. NCBI lineage: Eukaryota > Metazoa > Mollusca > Cephalopoda > Myopsida > Loliginidae > Sepioteuthis > Sepioteuthis lessoniana. The sequence continues at coordinate 83,896,192 of OY757920.1, forward strand.
GTCATCCACTGACAGACCTGTTTCGTTCTATCAGAACTCTTCAGTGTGGCTAGACAGGCTAGATTCCCGAAGCTGGGATCGAAACCCGGTTGATTCAAACGCCAATCCAAGATTCTACCACTCAGCCACGAGGAAACCAGCGCAAGCGAAGGAAATTTAAACGGTTATGTATCACATTTGTTTTTGTTTACATATATCCGCTTAACGGCTACCAAGAGCTCGATTCATATGAATAGCCTTGCATTACGTATGTATAAACATATCTATTTATAGCTAGTGTGAGAAGATGTGACGAATTTTTACCTTTCTCAATGGCGTTAGCGTGATGTTATCGCAAACGGGAAGGTTTGAACTCGGGTTACCTACTTCATTTCCCGAACGATAACGGTTAAGCCGCCATACTTCCCCAAGGCAAAAATGGATGAGTTTCAGGTTGAATTTGAGTTTTGGCAAAAACATTAAACAGTACCTCTGAAACTAGTAGACAAGTTCACCTAACTAGGAAGCAGTGTCTCTTCGACCGAGGGAGACATCGACACACAACTAACGAAGGCATGGACAGCTGTCAATAGGCTATCCGTTATAGAGAAGTCAGACCTGACCGATAAAATAAAACGCAGTTTCTTCCGAGCCGCGGTCATCTCGATACTGCTGTATGGATGCACTACATGGACGCTAACTAAACGGCTGGAGAAAAAGCTTGACGGCAACTACACAAGAATGTTGCGAGCAATATTGAACATGTCCTGGAGGCAACATCCCACAAAGCAGCAGCTGTACGGCCACCTACCACCCATCACGAAAACTATCCAAATTAGACGAACCAGACATCCAGGATACTGCTGGAGAAGTACCTAATAGCTCAAAAGTGATGTACTCCTATGGACCCATTCACATGGCCGAGCAAAAGCTGGGCGACCAGCTCGAACCTACATCCAGCAGCTCTGTGAGGATATGGGGTGTCGCCCTGAGGACCTGCTGAAAGCGATGAACGACTGGGGGTGGTGGCGAGAAAGTGTCAGAGATATCCGTGCTGATGGCACGACAAGTTGTTTTGTTGTTGTTGGAACTTATTTGGTAAAGCAATTAGCTAAAATAGGAGTGTGAGTTCAAGTCTTGCCAGGGGTTCATTTTTTATAAGTGTTTATGATTCATTTTATTTTTCAGGATCGGAGAAATGATGACCAGACTAAATCTAAAACAACTGTAATTTAAAAAGCTGTAAGAAAATACAAATTAAAACAATTACATAATAATGATTGACATATTTGACCGAGTGTATCTTTGGAACCTTGGATGGTGAATGTGTCAAATAACTGCAGAGGTGTAATTTACGGGTGACAGGTCAGAGGTCATGATTGTCAAGGCAAAGCTTGAGAAAGTCGAAATCAATACACGTAGTCACCTTGGATTTGAGAGGTTTACTTAGATTCTAAAAGAGATAGGACCGATGCTCGAAAAATCGAGTAGTTTGGGACTATGACAAATTCCCCTCCTCATTTGTGAGGAGCAACGGCTTCACTCATTGATAGGGCAAAGCCACTCCATTTGAGACGGGTCAAAAGAAAAAATGTAATAACGTGGAAATAATTATTTGTGATTTTGTGGCCAACGTGTTAATCTTTTTTTTTTCTGCCATCGAGATCAAGTGGAACTTTTTTGAACAACTATAGATTATTACGCTGCTTTTGTATATCAGTTGCTCCTAAACAGAGAATTTGATCCTCATAAAGTGCCCCATGCTTACAACATTGTGTCAAATCTAAAGGATCAATATTTGAGTCCTCCACAATAAAATAATCCGTCACCCGAGAATATTACACGAATACTCATCATAAAATACAAATACGTAAATGAAAAATACTTATTCGCGTCGAAAATAACCTAATCTTAAAGTGAATTGAAAATTTGAATTAAAATTTTATCGTATTGTCTTCCTAATCAAATTTTTCTTCCAATGATTAAAAAATGGCGGCATTGACTTTTCATTTTATTTTCTTCTATATTCTTTTTCTCAAATGGAAAGTCTAGTAAAGTCTTTTTTTCAAGTTGTTAATAAACAATATTAGTAATTTATCTAAAGTAAAAAAACAACAAATGTTCAAACTGTTATTAAAATTTATTTTTTCATAAATATTTTTGTTTATTCATATAGATTTCGTAATATATTAAAAAATCGAAACAATAAAACATTTAAAAGCAAGCTCGATTAGCAAACCATTGATAGTGATTTCAATTCTCAATGAAGGCCCCATACTTACCGTCTAGTGACTCAACTAAACTAACTGTTGTAAACAACTAAAGATTAGGTTTGTTTGTTTAATGGCATATCAAACTTCACGGATTATTTAATGCCGAAGTCATACTTGGAGAAGAACGGTAGGGAGACTCCTTTACCTATAGCAGGGATTTGGTGGTTTCATGCCTTTTCCTCAGGCATTAGTCCGAAAGTGAACGTAAAATTGAAACTGAATTCGAACTCGTTTACTGCCATGTCTTTGTCCTGCACATTAGATACTGTGCCACATGAGACTCGTCTCGAATAGCAAAAACATCATCATCATCATCATCATCATCATCATCATCATCAAGTCACGATGCTAGCACATATTTCTCTCTCTCTCTCTCTCTCTCTCTCTCTCTCTCTCTCTTATCCATCGCTCCCGGCAGGTCTTTCAGACTACATCCTGTGTGCGCATAGGTAAGTTCTTGTTAGTCGGCCAACACTGGCACGTCCATGTGAATGGATCCATAGGAGAACGTCACTAATTAGTTTGTTCTTGTTTCTCCAGCTGTGTCTTGCATGTCTTGATATTTAAAAGAAATAACTTCACTACCGAAAATTATTTGAATTTTCTTCTTTTTTATTACAAGGATTTATGCAGCAACAAAAAATCACACAAACCTCTGTAAGAAATAAGGAATCTCTTAATTTGTAGGTACACTATACTGGACAATAACCAAATGGTTTGGTGGAAGACAAGTAATTTTTGTATGTATAAGCACAGGAACTAGGTAAATATTTTAGCATTAAAAAAACTTCTGGATAGGAAAGATTGACTCTCATTGAGAATAAGCAACTAAAAATAAATAATAATCATTTCTGGTGGTGACAGAGATGACACAGTCAACCATAATATAAAAATATGAGTTATTCACTGGAGCGAAAAACTTATCGAAAACATTGAATTTTTAAAAAAATTCAAAGATCATTTTATAAGGTCAATAAGGGACTAGTACTCACCGAACTTTCAAATTGTCAAAACAAAAAGTAAGTAGGCTTGGGGTTTTGTCGATGCATTGATCCACTTTAAATCATGACATCACGAATTAACTCTTGCCCACCTGTTGGTCAAATCTTTGGATTGGTACCCAGGCTGGCACAAAAAGGACCAAGAGTAGACTTGACTGAGTGGAAATGTTGATCCACTGGTAATTGTATCAGAGAATAAAGTTTGACTATATTGACAAGAAGAAATATTTAGACCCATGGCTGATAGGGACGGAGGGTGTGAGAGAGTCAAGGGAATTTGTGCCGTTAACACAACTTGATGATAATAATGATAGTATGGTTTCACAAATTTCTATCTAATAATAATTATTTGCAAGGAATTCGTTTGGTTTGGCTTTATGCCATATCAACCATTGTTGGTTATTTAATGCCAAATTATCTATACATGTATATTAAATATGTATGATTTGCAAACGCATTTTGTCGGTGATATTTTAAGAAAGCCCAAGCTCATTATTTCACGCACAAAGGGTTCCAAATATTGCGAGGTATCACTTACAAATTAATTAAACATCAGTTATTTGTTTGCACACAAATAAATGATCAAACAGTTCTATTTCTAACAGTTCATCTTAGTATAAGTCAAAATTAAATTGTTCCAAGGACTGCTATGTATCACTAACTGGTCAATTAAAAATCAGTCATTTGTTTACACAGTTAAATGATCAAAAGGTTTTATTTCAAGCAATTCAATTTAGTACAAGTCATTTGGTTGCGCTCGGTTTAAATGTCAAACAGTTCTATTTAACCAATAGATAGAACCCTATCAGGTAGACTCCGGAGCGATGGCAATGAAGGGATACTCAACATTCCCCAAAGCTCCAGCATTACCGGAGCCTTACCATCAGATTGTTTAATATGCAACAATCAAAGAATGCCTTATTATTCTCGAGAATGGACTCTCAACAATTATTGGCATGTTGTTTTCTTTGGCAAATCGATTAGAGGTGTTGAGTCTCTACAGTTCCAGGTGAGCATTGTCAGAAGATAGTTGTTTCAAATCCTACCCAAGCTGGCTAGAGGTTTACTTGGTTAAAAACGTGGTGCGATAGACAACAACTATGGAAAACAGTAATTACTGGGGATACGGTTACAAGACTCAGCATTCCTATCCGAGGTCATTTTAATTACTGTTTTCCATAGTTGTTGTCTATCGCACCACGTTTTTAACCAAGTAAACCTCTAGCCAGCTTGGGTAGGATTTGAAACAACTATCTTCTGACAATGCTCACCTGGAACTGTAGAGACTCAACGCCTCTATCCGCTGCACCACGGGCCCCGAAGGCAGTAATTACTGGGGATACGGTTACAAGACTCAGCATTCATATCCGAGGTCGCGATAAATCACCTGAAGAAGGCCAGAGGTGAAATTTGGCCGAAACGTAGTGAAAGAAGAAACAACACAAAAAACTACCAAGATGAGGACAAAAAGTCCGCAATAAATAAAAATTAATTCTCAGAGAAAGAATAGGTTACAGTATAGCCTTATTTTTTGATATCTAAAATGCTGAAAACGTACAGACAATTTTTTTGTTAACTGTAAATAGAGCTGGCCTGCATTTCACAAAAAAACCGTTTCTACCACAAGAAAAATCGACTCTGGTCATCCAAAAGCTACCACGGAAAAAAAAAATGACCAACGGAAGAAATTTACTACTCTCAGAGACAGAAAGAAATCTTGACAAACATAAAGGGTCAAAATCTAAGGCGCCTCTGGTGGTGTAATGGTTAACAAGCTCGACTAGCAAACCTACACGAGTGAGTTCGAGTCTGATTGGGTGCCCCTTTCATATGGCCTTGTGCCACATCTAAGTAAAATGCTTAGTAAATTACATAAAGGGTTAAAATCTAATAATGGAAAGACGCACGGCTGAAAGAAAATGAAATCATGTTAAAATATGTGCTAAAAAGTCTTTGTTATCGAAGAAGAATATCAAGGACATGTTGTATTTTGCAGCTGAATACAAAGTGGTTTGAGGGCATAATATGGTGAGATGGGCAATGATTTTTTTTTTCCTTTATTACAATGTTGCGGAATAAAGAAGATCTGTTGAAGATGTTCGGCCAGAATGTCTTCAAACAACAGTTTAACATGGAAATAATGAAATATGAAATATGAAGCTTTCTCGTCATCTGGAATGGGTGAGTCATTTTGATGCAACAATCAAAGAATGCCTTATTATTCTCGAGAATGGACTCTCAACAATTATTGGCATGTTGTTTTCTTTGGCAAATCGATTAGAGGTCATTTTTCAGCATGATAACGCAACACCTCATAATGCTAACTTGACAAAAAGAGGTTCTCTGAAAACTCATAACAAGTGATGTTCTGGCCGGGATAAAATCCAGATTTAAATCCAATCGAAAATATTTGAAGTATAATAAAACGAAAACTGGTAGGTAAAATGTTTTCTATTGATGATACGCTGTGGAAAGCAATTGAGAATGAGGGGGAAAAAAGAATTTCTTTTAAACAATGTTAGAAACTGACAGACAATAGTTGTTTTTTTTTTTGTTTTTTATCCTTAAGCGCTCGACTGCTCATCTGTGAAATATACTATTGCTGAGAACTGATTAAATATTTCCAAACAAAAAGCAGAAAGCCATGGGAAAAATACTAAGTCGTCATTAAGTAAGGAAGCGATTTTATGTCAGCCTTGTCAGCTGCAATCGAAAATCTTGACTTTTTTTCAACGTAATCGAGTACTTCAGCTAGTCTTATATAAATAAGCAGTGTGTATAGCTAATAGAGAAAAGCAAGATTATTCTAGTTTCTATACGTATATGGAATAAAATTGGTCTGCAAAGGAAAGGAAATAATCTGATTAGCAAAAGGAGAGACATTTTACAGACGTTCAGTCGTCGTTTTCATCTGCTTTATTTGATTTCCTATAGTAACTTCTAAGCTGTGTTAAAATTTTCCCAGTCTGTAGCTTAGAACATAAATTCTATGAGCAAAGTATCTATATTAATTATTGGAAAGAATGTGTATGTCCGTCCTCTATAGACAGGCAGTTTGGTGAGAGGCAAGCAAATTTGGTAGTTTTAGGTTTCAGTTTTTTGCTGTGTAGGCATATGTGTCCATGTTCATGAATAATGCCATTATTAAATAAAGAAGAAACAAACCTTGTGTTTTTACCATGGACCATTTTTATAAGGTTTAAGAGAAACAAAGTTTTTAATATCTATTTTGTATGTCCGTTTGGCTTGCTTTGCTTTGGTTTTAGAACGCATAAACCATTGTAGGTTATATATGATGTGATAATACACCCGACACGCCCGTTCTCCACTATCTCAACTTCTTATATCAGCTCATGGCTATTCGAATCGTCAAGTAGTTCCTCTCATCTCCGGCCGCGGGTATTACACATGTTTTACAAATATACAACAGATATAACATATATAGCCGTGAGTGGAAGAAAGAAGAACAAACAAGAACAGACTTGGGTTAGCCCTAAGTGTAAAAAGGGAGAAGTTTTGGTACTTTTCTAGCATTCCGTGACTATCTCGAGCGTGTATCCGAACGAAATTTCCACACACCTACTAGGAACACTGACTCATCCTCTTGCGCTGGTTCACCTAGCTTCTGGATCCACAGGTCCCAACTCCTCCTTCAGCAGCCGCCTCTCTCTGACTGTCGCCTTTCTCTGACTGTTGCTAACTCCAATCTATTGACTTGCCTTTTCACGTCTTCTTCCGATCTCGTCGGAAATCTCGCGCGCAAGCCTTTTGTGTAGGCTTCGCGCCAAAACAGACAAAGTAATCCTCTGACTGGCGCTCACCCACACCCACAAAACGAATGCCCACCATCGTGCCACAATGACAAATCCATTTTAATAAATATAATCAGTTCTATTTCAAACAATTCAGTTTAGTATAAGGACACCGCAAAGTTCTGTTTGACTCATAGATATGACCCTATCAGGTGCTAATACTCCAGACCAGAGTGGACCTGGGAGCGATGGCAATGAAAGCGTACTCTGCATTCCAAAAATCTCCAGCATTACTGAAGCCTCAACATCAGATTGTTTAGTGTCATATACAGGATATTCGTTGGGGGGATCTTACTCCTCTACAGAGAAACAGTCGGTGTATTGGACTGCCCAAAGTGACTGGCCTATTATTTTTATTTACGCATAGGGTTAATGCTAAGTTTATGGAAGTAATAGGAATAGTATTAGTTATTGATGGCCCAATAGTCAAGGGCTTCAGAATACACCGATTGCTTCGTTGCAGACGGATAAGACTCCTCCAACGATCTGGATATGAAACTAAACAATCTGATGGCGAGGCTCCAATAATGCTGGAACTTTGGGGAATGCTGCGAGCTGTAATGAAAAAATCCTGGAAGCAACATCCTACAAAGCAGCTGCTATACGGCTACCTCCCTCCTATCTCTAAAACCATCCAAGTGCGACGAACTAGACATGCGAGACACTGCTGGAGAAGTAAGGCCGAACTCATAAGTAACGTGCTCTTCCGGACCCCTCATCACGGACGAGCAAATGTTGGGCGAAGAGCTAAAACGTACCTCCAGCAGCTCTGTGCAGATACAGAATGTAACCTGGAAAACCTACCGAAAGCGATGGACTATGGAGATGACTGGAGAGAGAGAGTCAGGGAAATCCGTGCTTGGGACATGACATGATGGTGATGGTATATTAAAATGGATTGGTCAGCGAGTGAAATTGGTTCATTAGATTTTATCTCATCAGCCGCCAATCACCCTGGTTGGCGGCTGATGAGGCTAGGGTATCGCACGTGCTTTTACACGTTGTATGAAGAAAAAAAATGAGATTAAATCTAATGAACCAATTTCACTCGCTGACCAATCCATTTTAATATACCATCACCATCATGTCATGTCCCAAGCACGGATTTCCCTTTACAAGTATTTCAGACTTTTTAGTCGTCTTCTGGAGGATTCTGGTTAGAGTGAGTTTTTTGAGGGTGAGGGGAGTATAGTGAAGATTGTTTTGATAGGATGGTAATTTTTTTTAATTCCAGGATTTGTGTCTGTGAATGTTCTGTTGGAGTTAATTGTCAGTGAAAACCTTTGGCATCTAAAGATTTTTTCCTGTATCTATTTACAAGAGTGTAATCTGTGTGTGTGTGTGTGTGTGTGTGCATGTACACATACATCTTTTCAGGATTTTTGATTTTCCCTTTTCCGTCTCTTCCTTCGTAGCTTGAATGTGAGATATATATCTATGTATAAAATACAAGTTCGAGTAAAAGGTTTGTAATATTTTGGTAACGTGAGGCACAATTCGGTACCACCGGACAATTTTGCCGATGTCATCAAGGTGATGACCCACAATGGATTGTGTGTTGCTCTGCACTCGCCTGATTATCTCCTACTTCAACAAGCCAAATTTGCCGAGGTTGTGAGCGTAAAAAACCACACTGAGCTGTAAGACCTTGATCTTATCTAATACTCTCCGAGTGTCACTCACCATATTTGCCGAGGTATTGAAAGTAACGAACAACACTGGATTGTAAGATACCTTGCTTGCCTGATACTCTCTCAATGGCTTGAAGCACGACCCCAGAATCCACAACTTACCTGAACTTGACTGATCATATCGAAACCCGAGCAAAATCTCTTGAAACACGTGAATACTATACTGTTGTATAGCCACATAGATGATACATATGCATGCAGAAACATAACGACACAATGAAGACGAGCGGACACAGGTCTTTAGAAAAATATACCTCTCACTTTATTGAAAGGGTTGTGTGTGAGAGGGAGATGGAGACTGAACAGAACTGCAACATATTGACCCCCACTCTTATGACCATAACAGCGTTTCTCTCCCGTTATCCTGGGCTGCTCAACCTGGGGCCTGGGAGCCCAGGCTCTCTAGGACATGATCCTCATTCCAGCATCTTCTCTCCAACTGCAACTGTTCAATTGGGGACCTGAGGGTCCTCTATGCTGGGTACTGGTTCTCTCTACCGCATCTTATCTCCAACTGACTGACTTCCTGTCTTCACCGGGTTTATATAATTGTTCGACATCCACCTTCTTCCTTCGAGCGTCACAATTTCGCACTCAATTCAACCCGTCTACGGTCAAGGTTATATCCTGATATTCCTCGACCGGATGCACCTGTTATTTACACAGGTGGATTTCCTATTTTGACAGCTTGGCTGGGTCGGAGGTCAATATACAACAATACTACGATCAACTGAGCCTTCACCTTTCGCTCAATAAATGTTTTTGGCGTCATAGCTCAGTTCGAATTCGTAAAATATAAGATCCTGAATTAGACTAATTTCCACAGTCATCTATGCGGCTTTCAGATCATTTACCAGGGTGAAGCAATGTCAAATATGTCAGTGTACCAACTATCATGATACTACCAACTACAACGGTTACCTACGACGACTTCAACAACTATGGTCACGTAATTTATGCACTGCAAACTAACATGTATTGAAAAATTTAATTAAACATCATATATTTAATATATATGTATAAAGAGTAATTAGCATTAAATAACCTACAATGCTTGCTATGCCATAAAACCCAACCGAACCAAATAATATGTATTTAATCACCTACCTTAAGAGCAGTGTCTCATCAACCGAGACAGACATCGACACGCGACTAGCAAAGGCATGGATAGCTGTCGATAGACTATTGGTCATATGGAAGTCAGACCAGACCGATAAAATAAAGCAGTTTCTTCCAAGCAGTGGCCGTGTTGATACTGCTATATGGATGCACTACATGGATGCTAACTAAACGTATGGAGAAAAAGCTTGACGGCAATTACACAAGAATGCCGTAAACAAGATTGAACAAGTCCTACAAAGCAGCAGCTGTTCGGCCACCTACCACCCATCACGAAAACTATCAAAATTAGACGAGCTAAATATGCGGCACACTGCTGGAGAAGTAGGGATGAGTTCATAAGCGATGTACTCCTGTGGGTGCCTTCACATTGACGAGCAAAGGCAGGACATCCGTCTTGAAACTATATACAACAGCTCAGTGCCGATACGGGATGTAGCCTTGAGGACCTACCGGAAGCAATAGACAATAGGGAGGTGTGGCGAGAGAGGGTCTAGAATATCCGTGCTGATAGCGTGACATGATGATGATGTATGTATAAAGAGAATATGACATTAAATAACCTACAATGGTTGATATGCCATAAACCCAACCAAAACAAATCATATATACAAGGTGGAACGATAAAATTGTCGCCCTAGAAAAGACGACATGATTCCATTTCCGTTTAATGAAAACCGGTTTTCTTTTCTTGTTGCAGACTATCTACTAGTTGGCCAGTTGTGTACAAATCCCAAGAGCGATAGGTGCCTTCTATCATGTCTGAAAGTGACACAATGTTCCACGAGCGAGATCGGAGATGCACCGCTGTACAACTCATGCTCTCTACCGATCCAAGTTATGACAACAGGTCCATTGCCAGCACCCTCAAAATGCAAATCTGGATTGCCAAGAATAACAGGGACGTGCCCAGGCTGATGAAAACAAAGTTTCCGGTTACGGTTATGGTCTTTGGTGAGATTTCAAGTGAGGGCCACATCATGCCACCTCACATCTTCGAAGTCGCCTTGAAAGTCAACAGCAAATTATACCTGGATGTGCTGAAAAGTGTGGTGATCCCCTGGTGCAATCAGGTGGCCGGTGGCAGACCCTGGGTGTGGCAGCAAGTCCAAAGAGACCCAGGCTTGGCTTCAGAAGGAGTGCTATGACTTTGTATCCTTCTCTCACTGGCCGCCATCCTCCCTCGACCTGAACCCACTGGACTACTTCGTTTGGCCATACGTCGAGAACATCACCAACATGACCTCCTACAACACCAAAGCCAGCCTGATCACCGCCACCCGCCGAGTACTCGCCGAGCTCCCGCCGGCGCGTGTGGAAAAGGCATGCTCCCAGTTTCGGATGCGTATCGAGGCGGTGATTGAGGTTGGAGGCGACTACATTGAATAGATGTCAGCTCTACTACATAATCAAGTTACCTGAATTGATTTTTTCAATAAAAGTTTTTAAATAAAGCTGTAGTGTTGTTTTCTTTAGGACGACAATTTTATCGTTCTACCCTGTAGATGTCAGCTCTACTACATAATCAAGTTACCTGAATTGATTTTTTCAATAAAAGTTTTTAAATAAAGCTGTAGTGTTGTTTTCTTTAGGACGAAAATTTTATCGTTCTACCCTGTATGTTTATTGAGGATTTGGCATTAGATACCCAACAATGGTTGATATGCCATAAAACCCAAGAGAACCAAATTCATTTGACGCATCCTAATAATTATGTTGAATTAGCTAAGTCTAACAATCTTGTACAAGAAAATATAAATCGATAAATCTCTTAAGTGTTACGCACTTAAATTTAGAAATATTTCTCGACAAATCTCTACGAAACTTTTCTCAGAAAAATGAAAAATTCATGACATAAGAAAAAGTAAAAATTTTCTGACAGCGTTAGCGTAAGCAAAGAAGATGTAAGCAAAGAAAAAAAAGAGAGAGAAAAAATATTCACCCTTTTAAGAAAGCTCTTTCTCTTAGATTAATCGATACATTTTAGTCGAATGAAATGGAAATTACATATTGGTAATGTACTGGATTTAGGGGAGGATTTAATTAAAGGAGTCTTGAAACAAAAGGCAATAAAGGTCATTTTTTTCTCAAAGTTCTAAAACATTCAAGAAGCTCTTCATAGGTGTATAATAGTCAATATTCTGGTTTTTCAGATCTTTAACATTGATTAATATCTTCGACCTTTGACTCATTGTCCGAAAAATACTAATTCATGGAAATTGTATTTCAAAGCAATGTAAACTTCCTGTTCAAGTTCTTTCTTGAATTCCAACTGTATAAACTCGTGTATTGGTCGACCTCGTATATTTGTCAACAGTTCGGGCTGAGAAAAAAAGGGATATGACATGCACTACCAAAAAAAAGGGTACAATGAGTATGACTTTAAACTGTATTTGATGGTAAGGTTCAAGTTCTAGAGAGTGTAAAATCACCGCTTCATTACCATACTCCCAAATACATCTGACCAGTAATCATAGAACAGGTTAGGGCCCCATTTAATTGTTGAATATATCTATTTCAAATAATGACTTGTTTACTTGCTCAAGATTTATTAAAGTCCTAAATATTTGTGAGTTCATATATATATAAAAGTGAGTTGGCGACCGTAGCCGAGGGTGACCAGAACGCTCCTTTTTCAATAGATAGCTACTAAACCAAGGCGTAGGGGAGGGCGCTACTCTTTTCCCTAGATTGCTCCTCTTTACCCTTGATACGTACCTTATATCACTGATTGTTAAGCAAGGAGGTATTAAGTACCATTTTTAAAGTCTTTGGTATGACGCGACCTCGAGTTGAACCCAGGTCTCCCAGATCATTGGCGAACACTCAACCGACAAGATCAATGAGTATATATATATATATATATATATATATATATATATATATATATATATATATATCAGCAGATAATGGAAATGAATCCGAGAGTATAAAGAACATAGAAAGAAAAGTAATCCAAAAGTGATGAATTTATTGTTAGGGAAAGTCCACATTCAAACGTTTCGGTTTTAGTAAACCTTCGTCAGGACTTTAAGATGGTGAAACAAGTGTTGCTGGAACAGCGATGGATGTTTTAATAAACTACAATAACAGAGAAAAGAAAAACATATATATATATATATATATATATACAAAGAAAAATCATATAACCGTTCAATCATTCAATTAGCGTTTTTTTTTTTTTTTGTTTCTTTTTTGTTTTCGGAGAAATTATCACGTGATTGGCTCAGGGAATGATTTTTAAATGTACGGAACTTCAAGGAAAAACAACGGGTTAAAAGATGATAAAAGCAAAACATTTTTGTCAAATAACTCTGAAAAAGATTATATCATCATCATCATCATGTCGCACGGATTTCCTTGACTCTCTCTCTCTCTCTCTCTCTGTCACCACTCGTCTCTATCATCCATAGCTTCCGGCAGGTCTTCTAAGCTAAATCCTGTGCCTGTACAGAGCTATTGTAGATAAGTTCTTGTTTGTCTTTAATTGGAATCATTTTGAGATCAGGCTTCTTAATCTGAGGATTAATTTTTATTTATTGCGGACTTTTTGTCCTCACTTGGTAGTTTTTTGTGTTGTTTCTTCTTTCCCTACGGGGCCCGTGGCGCAGCGGATAGAGGCGTTGAGTCTCTACGGTTCCAGGTGAGCATTGTCAGAAGATAGCGGTTTCAATTCCTACCCAAGCCGGCCAGAGGTTTACTTGGTCAAAAACGTGGTGCGATAGACAACAACTATGGAAAACAGTAATTACTGGGGATACGGTTACAAGACTCAGCATTCCTATCCGAGGTCACGGTAAATCCCCTGAAGAAGGCCAGAGGTGAAATTTGGCCGAAACATAGTGAAAGAAGAAACAATACAAAAAACTACCAAGATGAGGATAAAAAGTCCGCAATAAATAAAAATTAATCCTCAAGTTCTTGTTGGTTGGCTAACACTTGCACGAACGTGTGAAAGGAGTTAATTGAAAAACGTCACTTATGATTTTATCCTTACTTCTCCAGCAGTGTCCCACATGTCATGTCCGTCTTCTTTAGATGATTTTAGAGATGGGAGGTAGGTGGCCGTACAGCTGCTGTTTTGTGGGGCATTGCTTCCAGGATTTGTTCCATATTGCTCATAGCATTCTTGCGCAATTCGCGTCACGCTTTTTCTCAATAAGCTTAATTTGTATCCATGTAGTGTATCTATACAGTAGAATTGGCACAACAATTGAGGTAAAATACAGCCGTCAAAAGATTACTATGATTCCCACTGAAACCATATAGCCAAACTGCATCGCCCTTCGAGCGGTTAAACGAGTAACGTGTTCTGCTGAGGTTGGAGCTCTGGCTTCAGTGTTCGAGCAAATTAGCCATGGAACTCAAACACAAACTTAAATAAAAATTACTTATATGCAAAAGTGCAGTACTAATAACGACGGTTAACGTTAGAACTTTATATAGAATAAGCCAACTACCGGATTGCCCAGTTAGCTGTGGCTGTAGAATACACCGACTGCTTCTCTGCAGATGGGTAAGACCCCCCCCCACTACTTACGAGTGTCCTCGATGTGACACTACGCAATCTGATGGTAAGATTCCAGTATTGCTGGAACTTTGGGGAATGCGGAGTACCCCTTCATTGACATCGCTCCCAGGTCCACTCTGGCTTGGAGTCGTAGCACCAGATAGGGTTCTATCTATGGGTCAAATAGAACTAAACTGCGTACTTCTACTAAACTGAATTGCTCGAAATAGAACTATTTTGATATTTAAACTGCGTATTAATGGCAAACTGTATTGTTTGAAATAGAACTGTTTTTGACATTGAAACAGTACTTCCACTAAATTGTTCTTTTTTTAAATTATAACGGTTTGACTAAACTGAATAGCTTGATATTTAAACTGTGTACACATGTTAAACTGAATTGTTTGAAATAGATCTGATTATTTGTATAAAAATGAATTTGGCGTTAGATAGCCAACAAAGGTTGATATGCCATAAAACCCAAACAACCAATCAAACAACCAACCTATTACCGGAGTTGACAGTGTCTGCAGCAGAACATGATATAGACTTAGTATGCGTTCAAGAACACAGATACTATCATAGTGAAGTAGAAATAAAACATCACGATACTAGCAATGGATGGACATTTATCTCATCAACTGCATGGAAAATTCTGTCAATGCCGTGATAGGGAGTGTAAGAATGCATATCCATCTACGCACCCAAAAATCACTTAATAGCATCGAGAAAACACAACCGAGAATGATGGTAGCGACATTTAACGATCATCTCTAGCTATAGTTCTAGCAATGCTAATGATGAATCTGAAATCGTCATCTTCTACTTTGAGAGATTCTCTTTTGTCCATAACACAACATTCTTATCAGTAAAGACATGAATGCTCAAATAGGTAAAGACGAAAACAAGAAATTCTGCTTACACAACTTGTCAAACAGAAATAAGCAACAACTAACATTTCTCACTTGAAAATGGACAAAGATGCCTTAATTCTAAATTCCAGAAAAGGAAGGGAAATCTATGAACCTTCACCTACGCAAATAATGCTAAAGCACCGATAAATTACATCTTCGTGAATAAGAAATGGATGAATGGTGCTTGGAATTTTGGGGCATATTCTTCTTTGGAAGGTGTGTCTTCAGATCACAGAATTGTCACAGCAAGGATACGTCTGAATCTACGCTAGAATACGACGCAAACACCAAAAACTACACACTATGACTAGTCTTTGCTTAACAATGGAGATATTCGCGATAAATATTAGATTACACAAAGAAACAAATTCGATGCTCTACAGGAGATATCCTAAGTGCTCCGAATGACGAATATAAGAACTTTATCAATGCCCATATGGAAGCAGCAGCAGCAGAATGCATTCCAACCAAACTGAGAGCCAAACAGAGTTCTGTGGGAGACATTATCAATTAGGGAAAAAAAGACAACCTGAAAACAGTATCCCTATGTAATAAATTTTATATATATATATAAATATATATATATATAATTAGTTTGACTGATTGATTGATTTTAAAGTCAGTTCATTATGTATAAGTTTATTTTATGCCAAGATGTTAGAGAACTGCGTACAACTTTGTGCAGTTGTTTCTTAAAAGGTTTTTTTAATATACATTTATATATTAAATATTTCAGTCTAATACGAAAGATTTACCTACAGTTGTATAATTTTAAACATTCCCATCTAATACTAATAATTATTTGGTTTCAATTAATTATTTCTATCTAATAATTGTCATTTTTGTACAGTTATATGATTGCAATAATCAATTAATACTAATTAGTCGTAATCAATCATGGCTTCAAGTTACGATTCTTAAAACAAATAATTTATATTAGGCATCAAGTATTCCTATCGAATTCAAATAATTCTTTAACAAAACTATTTGACCAATATATAGGACCTGAACAGATACTGTCACTCCGGATCAAAGTGGACTTGGGCGTAATGGCTAGTAAAGAATACTCCAAACTCTCCAAATCTCCAAAAACGGATCCTTGCCACAGAATTCAGTTTAGTATTTAAAAATGTTCTTCAGAATGTAGTGAAATCTAAAAAAAAATCCTAATTGTAGTGGAAAATGGTCTATTCACAGAGTTTGACCCTGTTATATACATTGCTCTTATAAACACTTGAACACCTGGATTCTCAAAATCCCTTATTTGGGCACTTCTGGATCATTTTCCTATTAAACACTTCTCCAAAGTTTCAAGTTGAGCAACTCTGGATAATTCGAATGTTCTACGTGAACATTTCAAAATGGAAATATTTTTTTAGTTAAGAACTTTTGTATCTTCATAATTTCATAGTTCAGCTCTTCTTGATCTTCAAGTTTTAAAGTTCAGCACAAAGAAACAACAAAAAGGTAAATTATATATAAGTAAGTAAAGTTGGAGACCGTAGTCGAGGGCGAGTCGAAGGCTCCCTTTTCCTTAGCTACTACATCGAGGTGTAGGAGAAGGCGCTCCTCCTTTCTCAAGATTGCTTCACTTCACCCTTCATACATACCTTATAATGCAGTGTTAAGCAAGGCGTTCTCCCTTATATATATATATATATATATATATATATATATATATATATATATTGTCATCCACAGACAGACTGTTTCGTTGTATCACAACTCTCCAGTGTGGCTAGACGCGTAGGACGCTTGAAGCTGGGATCGAATCCAGCCCAACTTTACGTTAGACTGAGTATCATACTGCTCAGCCAACAAGCAAACCACGTCAGCTCGGGAATTATAATAGTAGCTTTCGTTTGTTTACATTTATACCTTACCGGATACCAAACTGCTCAATTCGTTCGAAGAGCTATTCTTTTAATGAATAGCTGTAAATTTCTATACGTTCTCACTATTGAATCGATCTCACTTTTAGAACACCTTCCATATCAAAAGATAAAATGCATGGAAATAGCCATTTCAATTTCCCGGCCCTCTGTTCGAAGAATGTGCCATTTTTTCCCAAATAATACCTGGAAGCAAATTATTTTAAGTAGTCTACTCGGATGTTGGAGGAAGCCATGTTATGCCAAATCCACATTGAATCCATCGCATACTTAAATTTTACATTCACAAATGCGCTGATCCGGAGGGCAAGATGAGCTCTCTCCCATTTAGTAAATGTTTTTTTTTCCGATCCCTCGAGTGCTTTTGCCGTTAATCTGTTGAATAAACTATTTCTGGAGATTCGTTAAACATTTTTAAACATACACATAAATCCAAAGGACAAATACTGGTCTGTCATTTAGTAATCTGAGCTTAATTTAGCACAAGGATAAAAGTCTGAGACATCAAATGAAAATCGAATTCACTAAGAATGGTTTGGTAACTTAGCTGTCTATACTGTACCCTATGTGGAGCACCAAAGATAAATACTAGTTTGATGCTTTCTGATCTTTTGCATGATGCTAGAGAAATCCTTGAAGTTTATTTGAAGTTTAGCCTTCATTGCTCGGGCATTCAGTTAACTGTACTACCTATTTTTAAATTCGGAAAAACAGTTCTGGAATTTATGAAAGAAACATTTTAAACATATGAACAATAACATTGATTTTTATTACATGTATCGTAGATATTGATAATGGTGAGTATATCCAGAAGAGCCTTCAATATTTCAACAATAATAATAATAATAATTTTAATTCGACCATACAAACAAATGGTATATGCACAACCCAGCACCTGTCCTAGAAAATGACTTGCATAAACTCCTATGGGACTTTAACATACACACGGATCACCTAATCCCGGCCAGAAGACGAGACATCATAATAATCAACAACAAAAAAAAGAGAATCTGCAAAGTTGTAGACTTTGCTGTCCCGGGGGACTATAGAATAAATCTGAAGGAAAGTGAAAAGAAGGATAAGTACCTCGACCTTGCTAGAGAATTCAAAAAGCTGTGGAACATGAAAGTAACGATTGTGCCAATTGTGATTGGTGCGTTAGGCACAATAACTAAAGGATTATTAAAAGGCCTGGAGGACTTGGAAGTTGGCGGACGGGTAGAGACTATCCAAACGACAGCATTGCTAAGAACGGCCAGAATCCTGAGACGAGTCCTGAAGACTTGAGGAGACTTGCTGTCACTCAAACTCCGGTGAAAAACCATCAGTTAACACTGATGTGAAAAACTCTAAAGGAGTGAATGATAATGATAATAATAATAATGATAATTTAATAACATCGAAGAGAGTGTGATCTTACTTTAAAATGTACTCTTCCCTTAACCCCACTCTAAGGTGTCCGTTTTGCAATAGATAATGTTGTTTGGAAAGGACACGGTGATTCGAATTCAAATCTTGGATGAGGCTGTTAGCATTTTACATGGCGCTAATACTATTGGATCCAGCTATTCTCTCTTCTGCTATGGTTAAACAGTAAAGCAGAATAGGATTTTTAACCTTACTATGGCAACCAGTCCCGGAGAAGGAAAACTCTGAATTCAAACCTGTTTAATCCCGCTTGAAAAATTGGCCTTGTGACACATCTTCCTCGTGCGAGGAGTTTGGTAAATAGAAACTTCGCATAAAATAATGAATGGTAAAAAAAAAGTAACCGATAAAATAACATTCTAACTATGAGAATCACTCTATGGTAGAGTGTTACTATTTAAGATTTTTAACATTTAAGACTAAACTGCTAAATTATTCGACTTTAGCGAGTTTATTGCCATTTTTCACAGCAAAGTTTTTACTCATTTTGAAAAGAGCCAGTGTTAAAGAGTTGCCGTTTGAGGCTGTGTTGTACAACTCTATCCTGGATCTCGATTGATGTTTCAGGTATCTTTAAAGACAGATTCACTACATAAGTAGATTAATTGTTAAATATTGTACATCTAACTTTCGATTATTGTCTTTTCAGTTGAATAATCAAAAGATCGCACAAGGGTGTAGTCTCTTCGTTGTTATTTTCTTTAATGTTGACAAATCGAACTTTATGGAGCCTTAAGACAAACCGACGAGAGGACGATATGTTCTAGTGATATAAACTAATATAAGACAGCTATACCTTTTTTTCTCTAAATGTTAGTTCATTCATTTTGTGCCTTTTTAAGTTTCTGAGCATTGATATTGGTTGGGTTTAAAAAGATTGACGGCAATTACACGAGAATACTACGAGCAATATTGAACAAGTTCTGAAGCCAACACCATACAAAACAGCTACTGTACGGCTACCTACCACACATTACGAAAATTATCAAACAAAACATGCGGGATACTGCTGGAGAAGTAAAGACAAACTCATAAGCGATATACTCCTATGGACCCCTTCTCATGGACGAGCAAAGGTTGGACGACCAGTTAGAACCTATGTACAACAGCTGTGTGCCGATATAGGATGTAGGCTTGAAGAACTTCCGGGAGCGATGAACGATAGGGACGGGTGGCAAGAGCGGGTCAGAGAGATACGTGCTGACAGCGCAACGTGATGATGATGATGATGATGATATCTTTCTTCAATCCTAGTCATGACTTGCTTTTTTTCCTTTTTAAAATAAATTCATTTGGATCTTAAGATTAAATTAGATCTTTTTAGAAAGGAAATTAAGTGCAATAGCCAATTATATATTTTTACCCAACCCCTCCGCTCGGGCAGGATATAACACAAGGTCAGTTTTTAAGCGGAGTTTAACAGGTTTGAATTTTCCTTCTCCTAGACTAGTTGCCTCATCAAGGTTGAAGAACCCAGTCTTTCCTTCTATTTGCCCATTGCTGGAGGGAGAATAATTGGATTCATACCTTTCCCAAGAGTATTAGTGCTATGTGAAATGCAATCAGTCTCGTCCAGGATTTGAACTCGTGTCCATTATAAGTAAATTATTTTGGTCGTGATTGACCAATTCTTTAGGAGCTAAATGGTGTTACAAGTAGACATGAGCTCCCACTGACCAACAAAATGATCCTATATGGTCCTTGCAAACTCTCCACCTTTACTGGATAAACTTCTCTTCCTGCCCTTTCGCCACAGTATGGTTTAACACCAAAGAGAGAAGGATGAGAAAAGCAAGTGTTCGGTGTGATAATCATTCCAACGCTTACAAATGCAGAACTGCGTCTGATCGGTATCTAGTAGCATCTGTAGGCAGTGGCCTCTACGCTTATGTTTATCTCACCGCAAACCACTTACTAGTTGGGGAATTCACGTCTTCAGACCATTCAATCGTCCCTTTGCATAATCAGAGAAATCCCTACTGATCAACAGTGAGACAATTAAAAATCCTCGTCTATAGGATCGAGTTCACCCTGTTGTCTGTGGATGTAGAATACGTCGATTGCACTTTTGCAGAAGGGTAAGAACGTATATCCTTGGTATGACATTAAACTGTATCTGATGATGAAGCTCCAGTCCTGGAAATCTGAGGAATGTGGAGTATTTTTTCAATACTATTACTCCCAGGTTGACTCTGACTAGTAGTAGATTAGTTGTATCTGGCAGAGTCTCATTTATGCATCAGATAGTATTGTTCAACCATTTTCTAAGCATGATTATTATTTTACTCATTCGAGGGTTTTTTCACACCAGCATTAGCGGATGGTTTTTCACTTGAGTCTGAGTGACAGCGATTTCCCTCAAGTCTCCAGGATTCTTCTCAGTATTCTGGCCGATCACACCAATGCTGTATTTTGGATGGTCTCCACTCGTCCTCTTATTTCTAAGTTCTCCAGTCCTTATATTAATCCTTTGGTGACTGTCGCTGGCGCACCAATTACAATTAGCATCACTGTCACTTTCATGTTTCATAGTTTTTTCAGTTCTATAGCAAGGTCTTACTTATCTCTTTTTTCGTTTTCCATCAGTTTTACCCTGTGGTTAGCCAGAACAGCAAAGTCCACGATTCGGCAGGTTCTCTTTTTTTTGTTGGAGGGAGGGTGACTATCACTAGGTCTGGTCAAGATTAGATGATGTGTTTGTATGTCAAAATCCTAGAGAATTTTGTGTGTCTTATTTATCAGGACGGATTCTGTTATGCACATACCATTTGTTCGAAAGGTCAAATTCAAACTTCTTGAACAATTTCCAGTGGATCATTTTCCCTACCCAGTCGTGTCTAGTCTTATACTCTTTACTTCATCCGCTTATTATGTGATTAATCGTTTCGTCTATCACCATATAATCTACATCTTCTATTTTCTTGTATCATATCTATTCTTGCTTTGATATAGTCTTTATGGTGTTGTTCTGTATTGCTATCAGAAGATTATTATTGTTATTATTATTATTATTGTTAATACTCATTAGAGTTTTTCACATCAGCTAACGCTGATGGTCTTTCATTGGAGCTTGAGTGCTAGCAAATCTCAAGTCTCCAGGATTCTGGGCGTTTTCAATAATGCTGTTGTTTGGATGGTCTCCACTCGGCCGCCATTATTATTATTATAATTATTTACTCCTTGAGAGTTTTTCATATCAGAGTTATCTGATGGTATTTGACTAACGTTTGAGTGACAGCCAGTCTCCTCAAGTCTCCAGGAGTCTTCTCAGTATTCTGGCCGTTCTCAACAATGCTGTAGTTTGGATGGTCTCCGCTCGTCCTCCAACTTCCAAGTCCTTCAGCCCCTTTCATAGTCCTTTAGTTACTGTACCGAATGTACCAATCACGATTGGTATAATTGTCACTTTCATAGTCCATACTTTTTTTAATTCCCTAGCAAGGTCGAGGTACTTATCTTTCTTTCCACTTTCTTTCAATTTTATTCTGTGGTCAGCTGGTACAGCAAAGTCTACAATTTTGCAAGTTCTCTTTTTTTTGTTGTTGTTGATGGCTATTAGGCCTGGTCTTCTGGCCGAGATTAGGTAATCCGTTTGTATGTCAAAGCCCCAAAGGACTTTATGTGTGTATCATTCTCCAGGCCAGTTGATGGGTTGTGCATATTCCATTTGTTCGTGTGGTCAAATTTATGTTTCTTGCACATCTCCCAGTGGATCACCTTGCCCACTCAATCGTGTTTAGTTTTATGCTCCTACTGTGCTAATTTGCTGCATTCGCTTATTATGTGATTGATGATTTCGGCTCTATCAGCACATAACCTACATTTACTATTTTGTTGCGTCTTATCTATTCTCGCTTTGATTTCATTGGTTCTTATGGCGTTGTTTTGTGCTGCAATTAGGAGAGATTCTGTTTCTCTTTTAAAATTTCCTTTTCTTTGCCACGTCCAGATTTTCTCGTGCGAGGGGAATACTCGATAAATAGAAATACTAAAGTTAAACAGCAATTCTTGAAACCATTTATATTCGCCCAAACAAATTATCTATAACTTGTTTTAAAATTAAGTTACCAACAAAATGTCTGCTTGCAATATATATAAAGTAAATTGGCGACTGTTGATGAGGGCGACCCGAAGGCTGCCTTTTCAGTAGCTTCAACACCGAGGTATCGGAGAGGGCGTTACTCCTTTCCCTGGATTGCTCCACTTTACCCTTGATCCTTACCTTATAATGCTGAGTGTTAAGCAAGGCAGTATCAAGTACCATTTTTAAAATCTTTGACTCGACCTGGGATTGAACCCCGGTCTCCCGGGCCATTGGCGAACATTCTACCCACTAGGCCAATTTGGTTGTTAAGTTGGTTGGTTGTGTTTTACGGCATATCAAACTTTGTTGGTTATTTGATGTCAAATTTTCTTTATGCACAGATATTAAAAATATGCTTCGCAAATGTATAGCTTGTCGGTAAAATTTGTTAAACAAGTCAGAGCACATTCTTTTGTATACAGTTAAATGGTTTTACATATTGCAAATCTAAGACAATTAGTTTTATTTGCAAATAGGTGAATATTTTCAAGTATTGCTATCAAACACAAATATTTTTTAACTTTACACAGTTAAATTGTTTCAAGTATTGCTATTTAACACTAGTAATTCTATTCAACATTATTCATTCATTTGCTCACAGTTAAATGGTTTTATGTATTGCAAATCTATTTGCAAAAAGTTAAATTCTTTCAAGTATTGCTATCAAACACTAATATTTTTATCTTTATAAATTGTTTCAAGTATTGCTATTTACCACTAGTAAATCTATTCAACGTTATTTATTCATTTGCATACAGTTAAATTCTTTCAAGTATTGCTATCAAACACTAATATTTTTATCTTTATAAATTGTTTCAAGTATTGCTATTTACCACTAGTAATTCTATTCAACATTATTTATTTATTTGCACACGGTTAAATGGTTTTAAGTATTGCTATTTATTGTTTGCGCAAAGTTAAATGGTTTCAATATTGCTAACACGAATTAATTCAATATTAATAATTTGTTAGCTCGCAGTTAAATTGTTTCAAGTATAGTGAGTGATTAAGCAGCCCAATTTGGATCCGAACAGATAGTACTTCTCTAAGTAAGAAGGACCCTGGAAGTAATGACAATGAAGGGGTAATTCACATTTCCCAAAACTTCAGGACTAAAGCCTAACTGTTAAATAGTTTACTGTCATATCCAGAACACTCGAGGAGGGGTGGGTATTACCCCGGTACAGAGATGTAGTCAGCGTATTCTACAGTCCCAAACTCCTGGGTCTGTAGTTTGAGGAGAATGAATGAGTTCATGCGTTTATCAAAAGCATTAGTACGAAGTGAAGCCGAAGTGAAGCGTAGAGTCTTGTCTCGGATTTAATCTCATGTCATCGATTCCATTCCCGCAACGAATGACGTTACGCTAAGTTTTATTGCTGCAGAGGATAACTGGAGGTTTGTTATTACTCCCAGATCGACACTGACTCGGAGTGGCAGTAATTGTTAGGGCCCTATCATTGGGTCAAATAGATCTAGTTCTCTCGGTATGACACTAAACTGCATCTGATGAAGAGATATCGGTCCTGAAGTTTTAGATAATGTGGAGTACTCCTTCATTTCCATTACTCCCAGATCGACACTGACTCGGAGTGGCAGTAATTGTTAGGGTCCCATCGTTGGGTCAAATAGATCTAGTTCTCTCGGTATGACACTAAACTGCATCTGATGAAGAGATTTCAGTCCTGAAGCTTTGGATAATGTAGCGTACACCTTCATTTCCATTACTCCCAGGTCTACACTGACTCGGAGTGTCAGTACTTGTTAGGGTCCCATCAATGGATCAAATAGATCTAGTTCTCTAAATATGACACTAAACTTCACTTGATGAAGAGGCTTCATTCCTGAAACTTTGGGGAATGTAGAGTACTCCTTCATTTCCATTATTCCCAGGTTCACTTTGATCAATAGTTGTAGTACCTGTTAGGGTCTCATCTATTGGTCACATAGAACTGTTTAAACATTTAACTATGTGCAAACAAATGACTGATATTAAATTGAATAGTTAGAATTACATAGCAGTACTTAAAACCATTTAATTGTAAGGAAACGGGTGAATAGTATTGAATAGAAGTTTTAATATTAAATTACCGTGCTTCGAATCATTTAACTGTGTGCGAATAAAACTATGAATGTTACATAGTTATACTTAAAACCATTTAAATAGATACAAAGAAATGATTGATATTAAATCAATGTATAAGTGTTAAATAGCAATACTTTAAACCATTTAACTGTCTGCAAACAAATGAGCTCTGGCTTGTTTAAAATGTTAAATGCGAACTATTCGTTCATAAATCATTCATATTTGATATATATATATATATATATATATATATATATATATATATATTAACTAGTAAAATTTGGTAGAGAATAACCAACAAGGGTTGATTAACCATAAAACCCAACCAACAAACCAGCTAATGATAAATAGTACAGTAGACTTGACTCGTTGGTTTTAACAGGCAACAGATCTAGGAGAAGGAAAACTCTGAATTCAAACCAACTGCACTTCACTTAAAAATTGATATTCTGTTGCATTCTGCCTGTCTTGGAGGGTTTGGGTAAATATATTGAATGTAACGCAATTTTGTGAGAGTGGCTCGTTACACTACTTTGTAAAATTCATGTTACCCTCGTTTTCATGTTTAAGTTAAATCTGTTCACCTTGTAAAAGAGATTGTCGACAACTGGTCTCTAGAACCCAACAACAGAGAAAAAATGAAACCGAAAAAAAATTCTTGCACTTTGACTTTTTTAAAATGGCATATCAACCTTCGTGGGTTATCTAATACTAAAGCCAATCGTTGAAAAACGAACTGCTGTGGTGCTATTTAATCCGTAGCCGGAGATATAAAGATGTTCATACGCTTTCTGAAAGCAAACATAATACCGCGACTGGAGTTCGAACTCTCTACAAGTCCAGCATTTTAACCATTGCGCCACAGAAAGTTTTTAGTTGCGGCGAAATATGCCAATATTTACAAACCCTAGCAATTAAATCTGGCATCTTGAAAAGATAAATTACTAGCCGTATCTCGTACATATTGTATTTACTCTACTCCAGATTATAGAT
This sequence comes from Sepioteuthis lessoniana, assembly GCA_963585895.1. Lineage (NCBI taxonomy): Eukaryota > Metazoa > Mollusca > Cephalopoda > Myopsida > Loliginidae > Sepioteuthis > Sepioteuthis lessoniana. The sequence goes on from OY757920.1 coordinate 83,921,974, forward strand.
ACTATAATTTCAAATTTTACACAAAGACATTCTTGCCTGTATTTTAAAAGCAGATTTGCTTATCTGGGCAATTATAGATATTGAGACGAAGTCCTAATTATACGTTTTAAAAGAAATCAATAGACAGTAAGATAAAAAGGGAGCAAAATTTAGGATGGATGAAAAATAAGAAAAAAGAAGAAGAAGAATAAAAGGCTAGTGTAAAAAAGATGGCGAAAAAGATTAAGAAAAACAATAAAAAGCAGAAGAAAAAAGATACCAAGGGTGACAATGAAGAAGAAGAAGAAGAAGAAGAAGAAGAAGAAGAAGAAGAAGAAGAAGAAGAAGAAGAAGAAGAAGAAGAAGGATGACAATAAAGAAAAAGAAGAAAAAGAAGGATGACAATAAAGAAGAAGAAAAAGGATGACAAAGAAGAGAGATGACAATACAGAAAAAGAAGAAAAAGAAGGATGACAATAAAGAAGAAGAAGAAGAAGAAGAAGAAGAAGAAGAAGAAGAAGAAGAAGAAGAATGACAATAAAGAACAAGAAGAAAAAAGAAGAAAAAGGATGACAATAAAGAAAAAGAAGTAAAAGGATGACAAAGAAGAAGAAGAAGAAGAAGTAAAAAGATGACAATGAAGAAGAAGAAGGATGACAAAGAAGAAGAAGAAGAAGAAGAAGAAGAAGAAGAAGAAGAAGAAGAAGAATGACAATAAAGAAGAAGAAGAATGACAATAAAGAAGAAGAAGAATGACAATAAAGAAGAAAAAGAAGAAAAAAGGATGACAAGAAAGAAGAAGAAGAAAAAGAAAAAAATGAAGAAGAAGAACAAGAACAAGAAGAACAAGAAGAATAAGAAGAAGGATGACAATAAAAAAGAAGATGAAGAAGAAGAATGAAGAAGAAGAAGAATAACATTGAAGAAGGAGAAGAATGACAATAAAGAAGAAGAAGAAAAGAAGAAGAAAAAGTATGACAATAAAGAAGAAGAAGAAAAGAAGAAGAAAAAGGATGACAATAAAGAAAAGGAAATAGAAGTAAAAGGATAACAATGAAGAAGAAAGATTAAAACTCGGGTTTCATTTCCTATGAAGATTACCGTTATCCTAAGCACCCCTAATTTTAAACGGGTAAGTTCATATCCAAAATACATTCCATAATCATCAATAGCGAACAAGAGAATAAAAATAGAATGACTTCTATATCAGATATTGATGTCAAAACGAAACAGTGCAAACGTATATCTTTAGAAATTAGTACCAATTCTAAAAAAAAAAAAAAAAAAACAAACTGGAAATTATACAAACTTAATTTTAAAAAAATAATATTTGAAACAGAATAACATGCATAATGCCCTACCAAGAAATATAAAAAGGTGAATTTATTCAGGTAAGAGTAATAGTATGAGTAAGGTAACTTTTTGGAGAGAAAATATGTTATATTGAAAAGAAATAAAAAGAGGGTATTTGAAATTTTTACATGTTTTTAATAATAATAATAATAATAATGATAGTAGTAGTAGTAGTAGTAGTAGTAGTAGTAGTAGTATCTGCAATGCGGTTTACAGTGTGGAATTCTTGAATCAGCCCAATTAGTATAATGACCTTTTGCTGATAAGAAAAAAGGGGAGGAAAATAGATACTTTTAGCTAAGTTGATAATGATGTGTTCGTCTTGACAAATTTTACTTCAATTATATCCATATATCATCGTCATCGTCGTTGATAGCAATGGTTCCCCTGAGTGTCTTGCCATCCGTCCCTACCGGCTATCGCTCCCGGCAGAGGCACTTTGTGGCATTCAGTTTCACCGCAGAGCTGATCGATGTAAGTCTTTGTTAGTTGGCCAACACTGGTGTGCCCATGTGTGGTAGTCAAAGGCAGAACGTCGCTTGTGAGTTAGTCCTTAATTCTCCAGCAGTGCCCCGCATATCTTGCTTGAATGGTTTGTGAGATGTGAGATAAATAGCCGAGCAGCTGCTGTTTTGTTGGTAGCTACTTCCAGTACTTGTTAAAAACATCACGTGACATTTTTGAGTAGTTCCCATCAAGCTTTTCTTCTTAGCATTTCGTTAAAATCGAAATGATACAGCAATACAGAAATACTTATACGGCTACAGCTTAGAAGAATTCCCGTTTTATTTCATCAAAGAGATCAAATTTCCATATAACCAATAGCCTGCCAATATTAGTCCATCATTTTCCGTAGATGAGATATAGTTACCGAGGTATATAAGCTAATTTACTAGTTTCAGTGGCTTACAATTAAATGTTCAGATAGTTCTGTTTTATTTAAAACGCTTGAACTCAGTTTTAACTGCCTTCATCTAGAGGCCAACGCCTCCTGAAGCATGCACAAGGCTGTGCAGTAAGGATTCGACTTAGGCAAGTGAAAAGTGCTAGATCATCTGCGTAGTCTGTGTCTGTCTTCGTTTCCGCGGGATATCATCTGCTTCTTGTCTTCTTTTTAGTGCAAAACAATTTTCTTATATTGGATCTAAAGACTTAGGTGGTAGATAATCTAAGCAGATTTTAAAGATAAATGTTAATCTTCCCAATATGACAATTGGATTAGATCTGTTTTGTTTCCTTTGATAATGGTGTGATAGGTAGATTTGGTTTGGTTGGGTTATATGGCATATGAACCATTGTAGGTTATTTAATACCAAAACCTCTGTATACATATATATATATATATATATATATATATATATATATATAAAAACATGATTTGTAAACACATTTTCTGATAGTATTTTTAAACGAGCGTAAGCTCATTTTTTGCAGTTAAATGTTTCTAAGTACTGCTATGTATCACTAACAATTCAATTAAACATTAGTCATTTGTTTACTCACACTTAAATGATCAAACAGTTCTATTTCAAACAATTCACTTTAGCATGTCAACCAAATTAAATGGTTCCAAGTATTGCTATGTATCACTAACAATTCAATTAAACATTAGTCATTTGTTTACTCACAGTTAAAGGATCAAACAGTTAAAGGATCAAACAGTTCAATTTCAAACAATTAAGTTTAGCCTAAATCATTCGTTTGGACACTGTTAAAATGTCAAACAGTTCCATTGGACCCAAAGATATGACCCTATCAGGTGCTACCACTCTGGACCAGAGTGGACATGGGAGCAATGGCAATAAAGAGTTACTCCGCATTCCCCAAAGCTCCAGCATCACTGGAGCCTCACTATCAGATTATTTAGTGTCATATGCGGTCTTACCCCTCTGCAGAGATGCAGTCGATGTATTCAACAGCTCAGTTGACTTGGCCACCAGGACAATTGTTGGAGGAGTCTTACCCCTCTGCAGAGATGCAGTCGGTGTATTCTACAGCCCAGCTGATTAGGTCACTAGGATAATTGTTGGAGGTGTCTTACCCCTCTGCAGAGATGCAGTCGATGTATTCAACAGCCCAGCTGACTGGGCCACCAGACAGTCGTTGAGGGAGACTTACACCTCAGCTGTGATGCAGTCGGTGTATTCTACAGACCTAGCTGACTGGGCTAGCAGGTCAATTGGATTAGATCTGTTTTGTTTCCTTTGATAATGGTGTGACAGGTAGATTTGGTTTGGTTGGGTTTTATGGCATATGAACCGTTGTAGGTTATTTAATGCCAAAACCTCTTTATACATATATATTAAATATATATGATTTGGTTTGGTTGGGTTTATGGCATATCGATGAATACATAGATGCAGACAGTGTATTGTACAGCTCCAGCCGACTGGGCCACCAAGACACTCGTTTCGGGGCGGGGGCTTACCCCTCTGCAGAAATTAGGGGAGTGGAATCATCATTAAATAGTTCATTGGGTAGATTAATGATCTTTCTGGTTTATCTCGTTTGTGTATTTTGGATAGTAAATAAAATCGGTCTGTATAGTATTTATGGGTGTAAGTATTTCTCATGATTTTTATCGGTGATAATTTTAAAAGTATTTCCTTAAGTGAATCCAATGATAGTACTCACAAGGTCTATTGAGAGGTCATTAGGAAGACCTCGGTAAAATTTAGGGTTGTTTAAATAGATATTAGATTCTGTAAAAAAAATTTTATTTGGCAATAGAAAGCAATGTTTACATTTCCGACTTTTTCGAGGAAACTGAGAGTAATGGCTTCTCTGATAACCCAGAACACTGTCATCATGTCTCATCCCAGCGCCTGAAACATTTCTTTTACCGATTAGTCAGTTTCCATTGAGAGGTTGTTAGGAAGATTTCGGTAAATATTTGGGTTGTTTAAATGGCTATTAGATTCTGTAAAGTTTTCTTTTATTTTGCAATAGAAAGCAATGTTTACATTTCCAACTTTTTCGAGGAAACTAATAGTAATGGTTTCTCTCATAAGCCAGAACACTGTCATCATGTCTTATCACTGACCGCTGCGCCTGAAACATTTTTTTACCGATTAGTCAGTTTCCATTTCATGGACTGTCTTTTTGACTCAGGATCGAAATGGCAAATCCATGTTTAGTCCATAAGTAAGCATTTTTCGACTAAAGCATGTTTCTCCATTCACAATACACCTTCTTCCATGAATTTTGTACTTTTCAACCTGAAAAAGTTAGATGACAGACTTTTTTCCAACCTATGTCTGATTTGGTGCTATTTTAGATAATTTCAGAATCAATAATTTTTTTTTGATTAAAACTGACGTTTACAATTATGGAAAATTATCTTGCTTTTTTTTTTTTAAAAAAAAACCTTTTTATTTAATGACTCACCTAAAACCACTATTGCTCCGTCTTCATTAGCTCTCTACCTCTGTCTGTCTGTCTGTCTATATATATATAGATATATTATTACCCAATAAGTATTATCATCGATGATTATATATATATATAATCATCGATGATAATCATCATCATCATATCGTGCTGGCAGCACGGATATCCCTGACCCTCTCTCGCCACTCCTCCCTATCGTTCATCGCCCTAGGTAGGTCTTCAGGACAACATCCTGTATCCTCACACAGCTGCTGAATGTACGTTCGTGCTGGTCGTCCTGCTTTTGCGCGGCCGTGTGTGGGGATCCATAAGAGTACATCTCTTATGAGTTCATCTCTGCTTCTCCAGCAATGTCCAGCATGTCTGGTTCGCCTAACTTGAATAGATTTCGTGATAGGGGGCAGGTGGCCGTACAGTTGGTGTCTCGTGGGGTGCCGCTGCCAGGACTTGTTGAGGATTGCACGCAGCATTCTTGTGTAATTGCCATCTAGTTTCTTCTCGAGCCGTTTTGTTAGCGTCCATGTAGTGCATCCATATAGCAGTATCGATGTGACCGCTGCCTGGAAGAAACTGCGTTTCATTTTATCGGTTAGGTCTGATTTCCATATAGTCGATAGCCTATTGATAGCTGTCCATGCTTTCGTTAACCTCGTTTCGATGTCCTTTTCGGTTGATTCGACGCTGCTTCCTAGGTACGTGAATCGATGATAATACTTATCATATATATATATATATGTGTGTGTGTGTCTGTGTGTGTGTGTGTGTGTGTGTGTGTGTGTGTGTGTGCTTGTTTTTGAAAAACTACATAATTATATTTAAGATCATATTGATAAGTTCACACACATATATATTCTTGCTTATAGGTAATTATATATATATATATATATATATATATATATATATATATATATATATACTCACCAATAGTTTAGTACACAGTTAACAAAATATACTGTGTTAATTTTCTTTTAAATCAAATATACTTGGCTTTATCATTCATGGTAGAAAATTATATAATGGTTATATTATTAGATGTCATTTATTATCAAACTGCGGCGCATTAAAATTACCTGAATATATATATATATATATATATATATATATATATATATATATATATATATATACTTACAGTTTTGTCTATAATAATTGCACTCTTAACAAAATCAAAAAATATAGAATTACAACACCTCTGTCGCCACAAATAATATATAAATAGACTTTAATTTGGTTCCTTTGCTTAATATCAAACTTCATAAGTTATCTAATCCAAAAGCCATCATTGTAGAATGACATTAGAAAATAGTTCTAAAGCTATAGTTGTGTAATAAGTAGATTCACACGTTTCCTAAGAATATTTGTCCGAAAGTGAATGTTTTGGAGCGACTGGAATTCGAACGCTCTCACTACAATAGCGCAGTCCACTACACCACGGTGGACTCTCCATTAAAGTTAGCTGGGTTTCGATTTCTACTTGAGGCATCTCGCGGATCTTGACACATTGAAGAGTTGTGATACAACGAAACGGTCTGTCTATGGATGACAATATATATGCTCCCTTTCCTCGTGGGTTAAGCACTCGAATAAGGAATATGCCGCTTGCCACATACGCCAAAATGCAATAGCTCTTCTTATGAATTGAACAACCCGGCAGCGGATATGTAAAAAAAAATAAAGGTAAAAATTATTTCATTTACTCTAAGAATGAAGACGGATCTGGTGTAAGATCTCCGGCTGACTTTACAACAGTCGGGTCTCGGCTTTAAGCATCTCACGGGTCGAGTCACACTGAAGAGTTGTGATATAACGATAGTCTGTGGATGACAATATCTTTGTATAAGTGGGAGACATTTTAATAATTAATATTTCTGTTAGAGTTTTAATATTTGAGAATAAATAAAACCTAATCATATCCATTTTTATTTTTTGTATTTACCCGACTCCTCCATCACGGGAAAATTTTGACACAAGGTTAATTTTAAGCGAAGTACAGCTGGTTTGAAATGAAAGTTTTCGATTTTCTAGTCTGGTTGGCTTAGCAGAGCTAAAGTGTTCAGTCGGTTATACTGTTTTACCAATAACTGTTAGGGAGAGAAGAAATGGGTTCATGCCTTTCTCAAGGACATGAGCGTGAAGTGAAATCTAAACAACCTTGTCCAGGGTTTGATCTTGTGTTGCTGATTCCATTTCCTCCAACAATAACCGTTTTGACACGTGTGAATATAACATTACTATTGTAAATATATACATTCCAGTAAGATTAACTCTGATTGGCTAATAGTTATATATCTACCCAGAGTATGATGTGGCACAAGGTCAGTTTTTAAACTGGGTACCATTATCATCATTAATCCATGCTGATAACATAGACGCCCTTAACTCTCTCTCTCTCTCTCTCTCTATATATATATATATATATTAGGAACATACAACCCAAACTTAACAGAATTAATTTCAAAACCAGGGCTAATGTACTTAAATGCCTTTAGCTACTGACACTATTTATAGAAACAAATTTGAAAAGTAAACGCTACACAATACAACAGTACAGACGCTCTTCTTACTAATCAGTAATGTATATATAAAAGTTACATCATTTTTGTAATACATCCTCCCCTAATGATGGCCCAAACTTGGGCAGAAAGTACTTGTGAAATAACTAATTATGGAAGATTTATCAACCAATTCCAGCCGAATATCATAAGATCAATACGGCCATTTGAAAGTATTAACAAAAAATATATAGACAAAAAATCTCTATTATGTCCAATCAAATATATATATATATATATATATATATATATATATATATATATATATATATATACTTATCTCGTTTGCCCTTCGTTCTTGTCATCCATCATTCCTGGCAGGTTTGGTAAATTGCATCAAGGATCCACATAGAGTTGATGTATGTCTTTGCTGGTCTGAAAACACTGGTCTGTCCCTGTATATGAATACATAGCAGAAGGTTGCTTAGGAGATCATTGTTACTTCATAGTTTAAAAAATAAACAGAGTTTGACTCATACTAAGTTAAAAATTAAATTTTAAAAGCGTAAACATAAACTTTTTTCCTGGTTTACTGGATTGCTTCCCTCCTTCAAAGAACGCTACGCTACATCTGACCAATGTTTATGATTTCACGTTCAAATGAACAGCTACAGCAGCAATTGGAATACACCCTACTAAAGCCTGATTGTCATCGCTGGTGAATTTCAAAAACGTAATCTGGACGTGAGGACACTTTAAAAGAACGATATGCAATAAAATTCTTTTTTAAACATGGAAAAAAATGCCACAGAAACGTATGGAATGCTTCAGACTGCTTTTCGACCATCTTGCATTAATCGAGCATCAGTTTTTGAGTGGCATAAGAGATTCAAGGAAGGCAAGGAGTCTATGAGGGATTATGAGAGGTGTGGAAGGAGTAAGGAAGTCAATACACCAGAGTTGATTGGCCAAAGGGTTAGGGTTACTATGTTGAGGTTTTAAGGGAGTTCAGGGAGAGATTCCTTGGGAAGAGGCCAGCACTCTTCAAATCGGGTCAGTGGCATTTCCAGCAGGACAATGCACCAGTCCACAAGTCCATCCTTGTCACAGACTATTTGACCAAGATGGGCATCAAGACAGTTCCTCACCCTCCCTATGGTCCAGACCTTGCTCCCTGTGATTTTTGCTTATTCCCTAAGCTCAGAGGCTGTCGTTATGAGACAAATGAGGAGATGAAAGAGGCTATGACGAAGGTCATTGACACGCTCACACAAGAGGACTTCAATGGAGCCTTACAAAAGTTGTTGGAATGGTACAACAAGTGCATTGCCGCTGGAGGATATTACTTCGAAGGGGACTTGAGTTTCATGTGTGTACTATCAATAAAGGTGCTAATACGAAAAAAGTCTGGAAACTTATTTAATGATCCTCGTATGTGTCATGATTGGAGTAATAATCATTTAGTCTTTGGAAATTCCGCGGCTAATTTCTAATGAACCAGAAGTGGAAGTCCCTGTGCTGTTGTGGCTAACGTGATAAAGTGCGACATTGTAGTTACCAGGTTCGAACTTTAGTCGTGCGATTACGTTTACTTTCGAACAAATATCGTTGAGAAAGGTATGAACTCACTTATTCACCTAGCTATGTGTTTAAATAGTATCTCTACAATTCTTTTATAGGAAGGGGTATTTGGCATTAAATAACCCACAAAAGATGACTTACCATTAAACAAAGAAAATAAACTTGACTGACAGAAACATTAGAGGTGAAAATCTAATAGCGTTTTCTGACTTATATGGTTCTTGCTTTGCTTGGGTTGATGATATTTTTTAATTATCTCCCTTGGTTCTGAATAATTTACAAAATCAGGATAAAGAAAAGGGCGGGTAAATATTTTATGCTACAAAATTTGACATGTTTTTTTGTTTTGATTCTTCTCTATCGGATTTCGAAAATTGTGTTTGCTACCTTTGCCTAGCCCTTTTGACGGTCTGCGTTTTCCCAAACGACATTATCTTGATTGATGAGACAGGTCTTCTCAGCAATGGAGAAAATGCCGCACCTTTTGTGTTTTAATAAATGCGAGTTAGAAACTCCTTTCAAGATTAATGCCACACAATTTATACACACACAATATATATATATATATATATTTGGAGTGAAATAGAAAGGGAAATGTTTATATATGAACATTAACTTTCTCAATAAAATAGATGAATTAGATAGTATTTGGTTTGTTTGTTTTGTTTTGTTTTTGTTGTTGTTGTTGTTTTTTAATGGCATATCAACTTTTACGTGTTATTTAATGCCAAAGCCATGCTAGTAGAACAACAGTAATACTATTTAACACATAGCTGGAGGGATAAGGGTGTTCATGCCTGTTCCAAGTCTATTAGTCCGAAAATAAACGTAATCGCTCGACTGGATTTTGAACTTACTTACGTCAAGGCCGCAGACCTGCACTTTAGCCCTTACACTATTGTGCTTCACGACACACAAACATCAGTGCTCTCTCAAAGTATATATATATATATATAAATACGCGCGTGTGTGTGCAGAGAGAGAGAGAGAGAGAGAGAGAGTAAAGTTATAATTATAAATTCTTCTATTGATCCAGCTTATTGATAAGTTCTCTCGGCCAGCGTTTTACTTACGGCTGCTTCAAGATATTAAGATTTTTTGGTTTTGGTTTTGTTTTTGGTCTTTAGCATGACGGAAAATAATGTGCACCTCAATTTTTTAAGCTCAATGAAAAGATGCCAATGTAGGACTCATGAGCCAGTGAGTAGCTGGATAGGTGTTCCCGTGTGAGTTTAAGTAGGGGCTCAAGAATATTGTGAGAAATTCTCACCCCTAGTCTTTCGACTTCTATAGTTATTGATCTAATCGCGTATACCGACAGTCAATGATATAATCCCAAATACTGACCTAATCCCAAATGCCTACATAGACATTGATCGAATCGTGTATACCAACATAAACATTGATCTAATCCTAAATACCTACATAGACATTGATCTTATCCCAAATACCTACATTGATCGAATCACGTATACCAACATAGTAATTGACCTAATCCCAAATACCTACATAGACATTAATTGAATCGTGTATACCAACATAGACATTGATCTAATCCCAAATACCTACATAATCATTGATCTAATCCAGTAAATCTCCACTCATTGATCTAATCCCAAACGCCTACATAATCATTGATTTAATCGCGTATACCTACATAAATATTGATCTAATCTCAAATACCTACACAGACATTGATCTAATCCAGTAAATCTACACTCATTGATCTAATCCTAAACGCCTACATAGTCATTGATTTAATCACGTATACCTACACAGATTTTGATCTAATCCCTAATACCTACACAGACATTGTTCTCTTCCGGTGTATCTACCTACTCGTTAATCTGGTGCATCTTGGTTAGCAGAATGTATAGCAAGCTAGACTGGCGAACCTAAACGAGTGAGTTTGAGTCTCATTGGGTGCCCCATTCATAAGGTCTTTTGCCATATCTAAGCAAAATGTTTGTTTCTTTGTTTTCTTTTACGGCATATCAACCTCATCGGTCATTTAAAGCCGAATTGAGTTAAAGAAAATAAGTCTGAAAAGAAATTCAAAGGAGAAATCTTAGGAATTAATGATAAACTTTTGATAATTAGTTGGTTATTTGTTTTTTTATTAGGAGTTTATTTATAGGGAATCATAATCATAAAAAAAGAAAAAAATGAAACAGGTTGGGGAAGGGATTAGTTTGTTAGAATATATCTAGTTAATAAAGGGTTTATAGAATTAATTAGGTCTTATTGTAAATTTCTTTAGATTTTTGTGTATAATTTCAGTGTTTTTAGAAATTATATCAGCTTTTTTATTTCATACAAGGATAACATACTCTTATTTACTCGAAGGAAAACAACAACCAATGTGTTATGCATGCCTGACATCATGAAGCACTTTCTCATCGAATATACCGACTTAGCCCATATAAGAAAAACCTTCTATAGTGCAAACAATATGAAGGAACAGTTCCAAAACACTGAAACTAAACAAAATGCTTTGTAAATTATTACACAGTCATTGATTTAATCGTGTGTACCTACCAATACCAGACTGACCAAGAAAGATACTCATTGATCTATTTCCACTTACCTACATATACTGTTATGTGTGTCCGTATGTCCATTTATATAAAATACTAGAAACTTTTTTTAATGCAATATTTGAAAATTAAATCAATCAATTAGATATGATTGATTTATAGATTAATACATTGTTCTTTTCAGAACTTAATATACTTTCTTTCCACACCTGGAGCTATAGAACCGAATCAAGTATTTTGTTTATCGTAGAGGGAAAAACCACGGGTGGCGCATGTGCCATGTCACGAGAATATGCGAATTTCTTCTGCCCGCCACGAATCAAAAAATTCCGTACTGGAGAGAAGAGAGAGATATATCTGTCGATTTGTGGGAGAAAAGTACTGAAATATTCAGTTCATTACGGCACCTCGGGTAGTGTAATGGTTCGCAAATTTGACCTGCAAGAGTGAGTTCGTGTCTCATTGGGTGCTCCATTCATTCGGCCTCGTACCACATCTAAGCAAAACGCTTTGTAAATTGGGTGCTTCCGGTAGTGTAATGGTTAGCAAGCTAGACTGGTGTGCCTTCACGAATGAGTTCGAGTCTCACTGGGTGACCCATTCATACGGCTTTGTACCGGATCTAAGCAAAAAACTTAGTAAATAACAATATCCAGTTCATTTCCCTCCCTAACATCTACATTCTTTGAAAACATGGATTTCTGTTCATCGAATCGTTAAAACTTTGATTTACAATGTTATACTTAGGGGTGCGTTCAGTGTATTTTATTCCCCGGTAACATAATGGTTTTTCTTTACCTTATAAAAATGAACGTTACAAAACAATGCCCATCTCCTTTCCTTGTTAAGTGTGACAGGCTGTACAAAGTTACATTTCTTGGGCCTCAGGGGGGCCGTCCTCCCAGGTTCTACCCCTCTTCTTCGAGCCTCAGGGGGGCGTTCCCCTGCACTCTAACACTCCTGGGAAGAGCTTGGTTAATCGCCTGGTGCCTGGGGCGCCCCTTTTTAGTGGAATGCCGACAGGACGAGAGGCATTTTGGGGCTTGCCAAGTGTGTCTGGGCAACGGCTCTGGGGCCTGGACCCACCAAAATTGCGTCCTTGAACCATTCTTGCTCATTCGGTGGAACGAGTGACTGAGCTACCTTAACAAAAACGGCCCTTAATTTAACTGAAGATGAATCAACTTTACTAGGCTAAGAGATTCCAGCTGTTTTACTATTTACTAATACCTAGGAAGAGAAGTGAGTTCATGCCTTTTCAAGAATATTAGCGTAAAGTAAATGCTGATTCCATTCTCCCAACCATCAATCATTAAACTAACCGTTTTTAAAGCTTTTATAATGTATATGGGCTTAAATGTACGTACGTGTATGTTCTTTTGTGTTTTTGAAGCGGTTTATTAGATGTTACTCTAATCAATCAACCAATATTGTATTTTCTAACTTTCCCGATTTCCTGACCAAAATCAATAAATAACACATCTTTATTTTTGTTCAATCAAACATGAGTTTAAACGCGTCCAATCCAATCAGAATCGTCTTAAAATAATCCTGGATGAAGATTTCGCAAATACCCCACTTTTTTTCCTTTAATTAAATTTTCTCCTTCCGTCAGTTCGCGTGATTTTGGTGATGTTCAAGTCAAATCTGACATTTGGCAGTAGTTTCTTCCTTGAGAAATGTTTCCCGGATATTTCTTAAACTTTTTATCAGTTTTACTTGGGTGAGTCAAAAGTTTTGCAATATTTTAATAGTAGGTGAGGCCCAACCAGTGTGAGTTAAAAGTTTTGCAATATTTTAGTAATGTGAGGCCCTGCTAAGGTTAGTAAAAAATTTGGTAATATTGTGGTAACGTGGGGTCCAACTAGGATGAGTCAAAAGTTTTGTAATATTGTGGTAACGTGGGGTCCAACTAGAATGAGTCTAAAGTTTTGTAATATTTTGGTAACGTAGAGCCCTACTAGGATGAGTCAAATGTTTTGCAATATTTTAGCAACGTGGGGCACATTTCAACAGTGTCCAATACTTTCGCAGAGTTCGGAAACTTGACAAACTACACTGGGCCGTCAGATGCTGGGCTTGTCTGATACTCTCTGAGTGTTACTCGCCCGATTTTGCCCTATAAATGGCGCACGGTCTCGAAGTCCACGGTTTTAGGCCAACCTGAAATTTCCTGGTCCTCGAGGTTCTTGCAAGCTAAGCGAAATTTCTTCAACGATCAGGTTACTGTTCTATGATCAGCTATGCCTTCACCTTTGGTACAACAAATGTTTGTGGTGTTAGGACCCAGTTTGAACTCGTAAAGCAAAATTTCCTGAACTAAAGTACAGTTTTCAAATTATACGTATATTGAAGCAATGCACAACGTGTTACCACACCAACTAACATGACACTACCAACCACAGTAGGTGCATTCCACGGCTCAAACTGGTCCGGTCACATGAAATACGTAGCGCAAACTAGCACGTACTACCAAAATATTGCAAAACTTTTGATTCACCCCAGTAGGATAGCGATGTGGAGCATTGTTTTTTATATAAAAAGAAAATACAACTGGTGAAAAATGAGTCGAAAATTCATAAGATTACGTCGATTCCGAAGATTCTCGAAAGTCTGGAAAATAAAGTCAAAGAATAAACACCAACTCCAACACTACTGCATTCACAGGAAAAATATCATATGAGAACGTCAAGACATTTTGCTTTTCGAGAAACTGTGGCTGGAATTTCAGGTAAGAATGAAATATTAGAAAGACGAAAATGATTCTTTCCAGGAGATAAATAACTGGTGCCCTTTTTATTTTATTTTTTTCATCCCGAATTCAGTTAAGACTCTACAATTTTTCTGTCAGCCGAAACAGATTTATGCATTTCTCACGTGGAAGTAAAAGTAATCTTACGTGTAAAGATTAAGGTCAAAAGGAAACTCGCGTTTTTCTATCGTTAAAAATCATTTGGACGTCACAATAAATTTTGGTAATGTCTAATATATATATATATATATATATATATATATATATATATATATATATATATATATGAAAAGAGATAGATAGATAGATTGATAGATATGAAGAGACATAGATAGATAGATAGATAGATAGATAGATAGATAGATAAAGAATCAGTAATAGATAGATAGATAGATATCATATCCAAATTGATGGAAAAATTAAAAAGAAATAATATGCATAAAAATATGAAAATAAATGCACAATGAGGAAAACTGATTGCCAAAAATTCACACGAACACACACACGTGTGCATATATATATATATATATATATATATATATATATATATATATATATATATATACAAAGAGAGAGAGTGTGAGAGGAAAGATAGAGAGGGTGAGAGTAAAAATGAATATCAAGCAAGACAGATTACACCAAATATATGTATGTATAAGCATATAATAGAAATAGATCTCTTTCCATGTCTCTATTAATATATACGTGTGCATACGCACTGGCGTGTGTGTGTGAGAGAGAGAGTCATATAATCTTAAACTCTCGATTAAAAACCGTCGATAAAAACAATTTAAAAGATGACTTCATACTCAAAAACATTTTTCTCATTGCTATCGCCTTCACGAGGTTTTCACAATCAAACAGTGAATATATCTATATATATATAAAAGTAAGTAAAGTTAGCGACCATAGTCGAGGGTGACCCGAAGGCTCCCTTTTCGATAGCTACTACACCAAGGTGTAGGGGAGGGCGCTACTCCATTCCCAGGATTGCTCCACTTTACCCTTGAACCGTACCTTATAATGCTGAGTGTTAAGCAAGGTGGTATCAAGTTCCATTTTTAAAGTCTTTGGTATGACTCGACCTGGGATTGAACCCAGGTCTCCCGGGCCATTGGCGAACACTCTAACCGCTGGGCCAATGTCCCGGTTATATATATATATATATCGTATTTCTTAATAGTATTCTATTACTGTTGATAGCATTCTGTTTTTTAAATTCATCAGCAACTCAGTTTTATCCATCTCTGCGTTTGTATAGTTTTGTTATGCTATAAAAACTAATATATATATATATATATATATATATATATATATATATATATATATATATATATATATATATATATATATATATATATATATATATCGTATTTCTTAATAGTATTCTATTACTGTTGATAGCATTCTGTTTTTTTAAATTCATCAGCAACTCAGTTTTATCCATCTCTGCGTTTGTATAGTTTTGTTATGTTATAAAAACCAAAAAACTTTCAAAACTCATTTTAAAAAAACACTCTCTACACATGCAAGAAACCCCTGATGATGGTCTATGAAGGGTCCGAAAGCGCTCGGGACAATTTTAGTAAATTCGTCCGCCAATTGCAATCTGAAACTAAGACAGCAAGAAACTCGAAAGGATTTTAGTTAAATTATACAGACAAAATGTGTTTTTATTATTTAATCAAACATGCTTGGATGAACGACTGCTGCCTAACTACACACACACACACACCATGTATATATATATATATATATATATATATATATATATATATATATGTATGCATGTATTCTTCATTCCAGTAAATCCGGAGTACGGAACAAATCTGTCAGGACAAATAAATTGTTCAAATTTTGAATATTTAGATATTCCTCGCAGAGAGCTCAATAAATTCACAGAGCAAATAATACTATTTTAAGAAAAAAACAAAAATTTTAACAGGACTTCATCAGATCCAATAGGAAAATAAAATAATTTTTTTTTTTTACTATTGGACATGATAAAGTCCTGTTAAAAATTATTTTAGAGACTTTGATTCATATCAATGCTCTTAACAGGATGGAAATAAATTTATTATGCTAATGTGACCGAATATCGGTTTTTCTTGAAACAATATATATATATATATATATATATATATATATATATATATTCATGCAGTCTCACATGCACAATTGCTATGATTACTTTGTTTAATGGCATATCAAACCTTGTGAGTATTTTTGTGCCACAGCTAACCTTGTGAAAGGACAGTAGTGATATTATTTCTCAATAGCTGGAGGACTTCATTTCCAATGGAATTGGTCCAAGGTTACTGTACATCAAATAACCCACTATGTCATGAGGACTCCTGCCAACATGTACAGGAATTTATACCTCGTGTGCACATATATACATATTCATAAACAAATTTTGTCCGAAAATGATTTTAAAAAAGATGTTATCCTATAAGTTTCTTCTATCAAAAAACTGTCCGAAACTTTTTCATTTCTATTTTAAGTTTGACCATTGTTGGTTTCAAGGACTGTTATCCAACACTGATAATTTTATTTAGTATTAATTCGTTGGCACACTGCTAAATAGTTTCTTGTATTGCCATTTATTTTTTATCACAATTTAATGGTTTCAAGTATATTAAATGATTTAAGAGTGCTATTTGACCCGTAGATGGCACCTGAAGATGTACTCCCACCCCGAGTCATAGAGACCCTGAAAGTAATGGTAATGAAAGAGTACTTCACATTCATCAAACGTTAAGACTAGAGCCTCATCATCAACTACAGTTTAATGTTATACAAAAAGAAACTAAATGGTTTTAAGTATTGCCATCAAAAACTTATAATTCTTTTCAACATTATTCATTCGTTTTCAAGCTCAATCGGCTGGGGCTGAAGAATTCAATGACTGCATCTCTGCAGAGGGTTAAGACCCCCTCAACGAGTGTCCTGTATATGACACAAAACCCTCTGATCGTGAGGCTCTAATAATGCTGAAGCTTTGAGGAGTGCGGAGTAAACGGAGTCGTAGTACCTGATAGGGTTCCATCTATGGGTTAAATAGAACAAACTGTGCAAACAAATGACTGATGTTAAATTGTGACCGTTATATAGCAAATACCTGAAACCATTTAACTGTGTGAAAAAATGAGTTCAGGCTCATTTTAGAATGTTATCCACAAAATATGTTTACACATCATATATGTATTTAATATATATGTATAAAGAGTACTAGCCATTAGATAACCTACAACGATTGATATTTCATAAAACCAAACCAAACCAAACCATTTGTTTTCACATAATTATTTGGTTTCATATATTGCTATGTAATATTAATTATTGAGTTTATCATTAATCGCTTGTTTGTACATACTTAAATGATTTGAATATTATTTGTCTAAATTTCTGAAATGAAGCTTGATCATTTCTATCATTTAGAATATTCGGGCTATTGTCTTCATCTTCATTCTTATACGTAAAACGTTTCGGTTGATACGCTTTTCCGCCGTTGAAATCTCTGAATGATTTCCCTCAGAAGCACTTTCAGACCAATACTTTATCCATTGCACCATGTGTCCTGAACCTGGGACCTCCAGGTTAAATCCTATCCACTGGTAGAATAACAAATAATACTGATTATAGCTTAAAGATTTGTACCCGGTCATGGTTAATAGAATTAGAACAATCTACACCCGTAGATATAATAAGGAGTTCAGTTCGAAGTTCTGTGTAGGCTCCCAAGTTCGACATCATACACGTGGAGAAGGCCGAAGACCAAATCAGCCGAAACATTGTGAGTGTAACAATGAAGACAACGACAATAGTCCGAATATTTTAAGTGATGAAAATGATTTAGAGTAAAGTCCATGATTGAATAGTTCTATTTGACCCCAAAAATGGGTCATTGAGGATTTGGGAGTAATAGGATTTAAGGGGTACTCCATATTTTCTAAAACTCTCGGACTGAAACCACTCTATCAGACGCAGATTGGGGTCATAATACGAACATCTGCAGAGGCACATATATATATCAGCTACAGGTTAAATAGTATAAATGGAGTTCTTCAATAATGATGGCTTCTGCATTAAATATGTTTGATATGCTATTAAACAAAGAAACCGAATACGGCTCATTGACCGAGTTGGTGGAGTGTTTGCCAATAGTCCGGGAGAATTGTAGCTGAGAGGGGGCTCCCTATCACAGATTCGAGGAGTGCATAAGACCCTAACACCGCCGCTGTATACGCTTATCATTTCTTGAACTTTTATTTTAACAAGATGAATATATTCTGAAAATGCATGGGTTCAGAAATCATTAATTTTTAGAGATTAACGTTCTTAATTATAGTTTCGAAGAAAGAAAGAAAGAAAGAAAGAAAGAAAGAAAGAAAGAAAAAAGAAAGAAAGAAAGAAAATTAAAATTAAATTATTTTCAAGTTTTGAAATGTTTTAAACAACAACGAACCAAATGAAAAATATTTTTTCATACGAACACGAACGCTAATAGCGTTGCCTTCGTAAGAATGTTAGCCTTGAAACATAAACAGTCTAGAAATAAACAACTGATGATACAAACACATAGGCATGCACGTACATAAACACACACTCACACACACACACATATATATACATATATATATATATGTGTGTGTGTGTGTGTGTGTGTGTGAATATATAATCTGAACAAAACAACCGGACCATTGGCCTAATGAGTAAAGTTTTCGCCAATGGCCCGGAAGATCGGGGTTCAATACCTGGTCGGGTCTTACTGAAGACTCAAAAAATCGTACTTAATGCCACATTACCTAACACTCAGTATTTATAAGGTAAGTATCAAGGGTAAAGTGAAGCAATCCTGGGAATGGAGTAGTGTCCTCCCCTACACTTCGGTGTAGTAGCTATTGAAAAGACAGCCTTCGGGTCACCCTAAACTAAGGTCACCAATTTTACTTATCATACTACGTTAAACGTAACGGTTTTTTTTTTCTTTATATAAAACCATCATCGGGGCAAGGTGATTAGTTTGGTTTGATTCGGTTTTATGGCATATCAACTTTTGTAGGATATCAAATACCAAAATTTTGTTGATGCATAAATATTAAATATATATGATTTGGAAATATATTTTGTAGATAACATTTTAAACATGCATTAGCTCATTTTTTTTTCACACAGTAAATGGTTTTGAGTATTGCTTTATAACAGTCAATATTCAACATCAGTCGTTAGTTTTCACACATTTTGTAAGTAGTTTAATTTTTAAATGAGTTGTAACTAATTAGTTGTCTACATTTCTGAGACGAAGCTTGTTGATTTTTATCATTAAGGGTTTTCGGATTATTGTCTTCATCTTTATTGTTATTTCTACAACGTTTCAGCCGATATGTCCACCGGACTTTTTCAGGTATTTGTCGAACACGGGAACCTTCACGGAACTTCAAATTACGTCCTTTATTGAATCCACGGGGGTCGCTTGTTCTGATTCCGTTAGCCATAACCGGGTACAAGTGTTAAGTGTTCCTGTATTGCTACTCGCCTGTAGTGAGGATCGAACCTACGAGCTTCAGATGATTGTCTCCTTAGAAGCTTAGGGAACCTACGACTATAGCCGTTACGCCATGTGTCCTGCTGGAGTTTGCAGGTTCAAATTCTATTCAATATTAATCATTTGTTTGCAGACAGTGAAGTGGTTCCGAGTATTGCTATTTAACTCTTAATATTCGATTCAACACTATTCATTCATTTACAAAGAGTCAAATGGTTCCAAGTATTGCTATGTTAGATCAATATATCAATTGAGGAACGGAATTAAAGGGTTTCAAGTATTTGCTATTCAACATTAATAATTCTATCCAACATTATTTTATCATTTACTCTGAGTTAAATCATTCCAAGTATTGTTATGTACCACTAGGAATTCAGTTTAACAGTCATTTGTTTATACACAATTAGATGATCAGACAGTTTTATTTCTAGCAATTTGATTTAGTATAAGTCATTTGTTTGCACATAGTTTAAATGTCAAACAGTTCTATTGGACCCAAAGATAGGACCCTGTCAGGTTCTGACACACCGGGTCAGAGAGGACCTCGGAGCAATAGCAATGAAGGGGTACTCCACATTCTCCAAAGTTCCAAAACTGAAGCCTCATCATCAGATGGTTTTGGGTCTTATTCAGAACACTCATTCGGGGAGTCTCACACCCTACAGAGATTCAGTTGGTATATTCTTGTAAATATGAGATACTGTATCTTCTGAATAATATTCAAATTTAAAAATGAAACAAAAAGACGACTAAATTATATAGCATTCTATTACCGTTCTGTTTCAAATGTATGTGGAGTAATTAGTTTTTGAAGTGTTATTTCAAAGGGTAACATATTTACAATGGATTAAAAAGGATTTTTTTTTAAATTAAAAACAAAATTTTAATTTTTGTATTTGTACTCAATAATGTAACGCATTTGTTTGCAATAAAAATAAAGTATAGGAAAACTTTTTCTCTGACACTGACCTGAGATCAAAACAATATATATATATATATAGTCATGCATAGACAGACTGTTTCGTTGTATCACAACTATTGAATGTGGCTAGACACGCGAGATGCTTGAAGCTGGGATCGAAACCAGGCTGATTTTGCGCCAGCAGGATATTCTACCACACAGTCACCAATAAACTTAGCGTAAGTGAAGGGATTTTAACGCATATGCATCACTTTTGTGCTGTCTACATATATCCGCTTAACCGCCATCAAGTGCTCAATTCATTCGAGGAGCTTTGCTTTACGTTAGTGATAACTCGTAATTCCTTCGTGACATATATTCTTCTCAACTAGTTTCGAATTTAGGCCATCTTTAGAAGAAAAGTTTTGGGGAAAAAAGTTTTTAGAAGGTATTTTTTACGTCTTTAAAGAATTTGATATGCTTTTAGAATAGCGATGAAAAGGGCATCGGTGAAGAAAACACGTGCATTGTTGAATAAAAACTATGTTCAGGTACCTAAATGTTTTCAAATGACCTTTATATATTTGTAGTGAAGGCAATTAGGTAGTGAGATTTTCTGATGGAAGATCTGCGTTACGTTTGGGAAGAGTGCGTTTCAAATTAGGTGTAATTTCTCATTTGTTTATTTAAGTGTCCATGTGTCCCCCTAAGTCTGCCAAGCCCATTTAAAGGCACGGTAATAGAGATTCATGTTAGATAACAAAGGGCACCTGTTTTTATTGGTTAGTTTTGCTGGTTGGTTGGTTAGGTTTTATGGCATACCGACCTTTGTTGGTTATTTAATGCCAAATCCATTTTTATACACATAATCAGTTCTATTTCAAACAATTCAGTTTAGTATGAGTACACAATCTAATTGTCAAAAACATTTCTATTTCAAGCTATACAGTTTAGTCAAACCGTTCTAATTCAAACAATTCCCTTTATTATAACTATAGTTTTTGTCCACGGACAGTTGAATATCAAATCAGTTCTATTTCAATCCATTCAGTTTAGTGCAAGTACTGTTTCTATGTCAAAAACAGTTCTATTTCAAACAATTCAGTTTTGCATAAGTACGCAGTGTAGTTCTATTTGACCCATAGATAGGACCCTCTCAGGTGCTTCTACTCAGGGACAGAGTGGACGTTAGAGCGATGGATATGAAGGAGAACTCTGTATTCCCCAAAACCCAAGCATCGGTAGAACCTCACCATCAGATTGTTTAGTGTCAAATCCAGGACACTTGTTGGGGTTTTACCCCTCTGCAGAGGTGCTGTTGGTGTATTCTACAGCCCCAACCGACTGGGTAAGTATCCAGTTGTGTATTAAAAAGTACTACAACTGTTCCTCTAAAAGGCTGGCTTTGGCATTAAATAACCCGCAAAGGTTGATACACCATTAAACAAAGACCCCGAAACTATTAACTACAAAACTGTTTTCTCGTGGGAGAGAGAGAGAGAGAGAGAGAGAAATACAAGGAGAGATCTGAATTCCTGATTGATTAACAAGTTAATTGTTGTTCTGCGTAAATTGCTTCTCAAATTTCACTGTCAAAAAGTGTCGGAGGCCGAGGCAAAGAGGCAGGCAAAGGTCATGTCGTGCGTTGCAGTAGAACGGGTAACGACAACTTGAAATGGAAAATAACAAAACAACAACGACGAATGGGGTTAATACAAATAACATCTTAAAATATTAACGGCTTAAAATTTCAAGCGATAAACGGTGCAGATGTTTAATGCAAGCCGGAATATTGGATAAGGGGAGGTTATTATTATGTTATGAATCGTATAGGATTAGGAGTTATTTCCTCCTCCATTCAAAATTATTTTTTTAATATAGACATTATTTTTTCAAAAGCCATCATCATCATCATCTTCAAAACATGATGACAGCACGGATTTCTCTCTCTCTCTCTCTCTCTCTCTCTCTCTCTCTCTCTCTCTCTCTCTTTCTCTCCATGTCCCGATTGGCCATCTCACTTAGCATGTCCTTTAGTCGGTATCAAGGGTCTGCATAGTATTTTGCTAGTCGGCCAACACTAGTGTGTCCACGTAAAGAAGTTCATAGGAAAATGTCACTTACGAATTCCTATTTACTTCTTATCATCTCTTTCTTGTCTTTCATTTATGGTTTTCGATATAGGAGGTAAATGGCATTACAATCTTTTTTTTTTTTTTTTGGTGCTGCTTCTATATTTTGTGCAGAACATCACGTAGCATTCTTACCTAGTCCCCATGTAGCTTTTTCTTCATTCGGTTCTTTATAGTGGTGCAACCATACATTTGTACTAACATGAGGACACACACACACACACACACACACACACACACACATATATATATATATATATATATATATATAAAGGTTGGACTACTATTGACAGGTTATCGAGCATAAGGAAATCTGATTTCTGAGATAAGATGAAACGGAAATTTTTCCAAATTACAGCCGTGTTAATACTAACATATGGTTTCACCACTAAATCTAAACGTATGGAGAAAAAGTTAGACAGGAACGATTTCAAAATCAGATAGATAAGATCAGAGACTCGGTAGAAGATAGACAATCTAGAATTGCCTGGCAAACAATAAACGAAGTGAGCAGAAGAAAGAACACAGCCAAAGCAAAACTTAAAGCAGCAAACCAACAAGAAAGAATAAAACTGTGGAAACAGCACTTCGAAAACTTACTTGGAAACCCACCAAAAATAACGCATGAACCAATCACCAGAATAATTAGCAAACAATTAGACATTAAACTTGGACCGTTCACACAAGGAGAACTCGACTCGGTTCTCAGAAAAATTAAAAATAGGAAAGCTGCAGGACTGGACGAAATTCCCCCGGAAGTATGGAAGACCAGACAATTCGACGACATACTGCTCCGACACTGCAACGCAGTATACAATCAAAATCCGATAGATAGATAGATGGACGAAGGGATGCATACTCCCCTTCCCTAAAAAGGGGGACCTCGGATTAGCCAAAAACTACCGAGGCATAACACTTACATCCATAGCTGCCAAAATCTACAATGCCCTACTACGAAACCGCATAGAACCCAAAATCGACAACATACTTAGAAAAAACCAAAATGGCTTCCGAAGAAATAGATCTACGACCTCACAAATACTAACCATCCGCAGAATCCTTGAGGGTGTACGGGCAAAGAACCTACAAGCGACATTAATATTTGTCGACTTTACCAAGGCTTTCGACTCCATTCACAGAGGAAAGATGGAACAAATCCTACTAGCGTACGGCATACCTAAAGAAACCGTAGCGGCAATAACGATTCTCTATAGAAACACTAAAGTAAAAGTACGATCACCAGATGGAGACACAGAATACTTCGACATTGTAGCAGGAGTACTACAAGGGGACACGCTGGCTCCGTATCTCTTTATCATTTGTCTAGACTACGTACTTAGAACATCGATTGACAAAATCAAAGAGAATGGCTTCGAACTGACGAAGAAAAGAAGCAGAAGATATCCCGCAACAACAATTACCGACGCCGACTACGCCGATGACATAGCGATACTGGCAAATACACCTGACCAAGCCGAAACACTTCTGCATAGCCTGGAACGAGCAGCAGCAAGCATAGGCCTCCATGTTAATGCACACAAAACGGAATATATGTGCTATAACCAAACGGGGGACATCTCCACTCTAGAAGGAACCCCTCTTAAACTAGTAGACAAATTCACGTACCTAGGAAGCAGCGTCGAATCAACCGAAAAGGACATCGAAACGAGGCTAACGAAAGCATGGACAGCTATCAATAGGCTATCGACTATATGGAAATCAGACCTAACCGATAAAATGAAACGCAGTTTCTTCCAGGCAGCGGTCACATCGATACTGCTATATGGATGCACTACATGGACGCTAACAAAACGGCTGGAGAAGAAACTAGATGGCAATTACACAAGAATGCTGCGTGCAATCCTCAACAAGTCCTGGCAGCAACACCCCACAAGACACCAACTGTACGGCCACCTGCCCCCTATCACGAAATCTATTCAAGTTAGGCGAACCAGACATGCAGGACATTGCTGGAGAAGCAGAGATGAACTCATAAGAGATGTACTCTTATGGATCCCCACACACGGCCGCGCAAAAGCAGGACGACCAGCACGAACGTACATTCAGCAGCTATGTGAGGATACAGGTTGTTGTCCTGAAGACCTACCTAGGGCGATGAACGATAGGGAGGAGTGGCGAGAGAGGGTCAGGGATATCCGTGCTGCCAGCACGATATGATGATGATGATGATGATGATACCTCGGTAGCAGTATCTCATTTACTGAAAGTGAATTAGCATACACAATGAGATGAACTGGTCGACTCATTTCAGAGGCTTGCCACTTAATGAGAAGATAATACCATCTTAATTAAAACTCATGAATTCTGTTTTATCTGGGTTTACGTAGAGACCAACATCTTTTGCTGCCTGCTCCTGACTATACAGCTGAAATTCAGCTTGAGCAGGAAAATGCCTAAACATTAACACGCATTGCAAAATGCATTTTTTCTAACTTCATGAAATTCAAATAACGTTTGTTTGTTTGTTTGTTTGTTTGTTTGTTTTAATAATTTCAATCTCTGCTGATTGAAAAATAAATGAATAAATAAAATAAGATGGAGCTTAACCCTTGATATAAACATTAAACTCAGGTTAGCTTCTAAAATAGATTGTACTCGGTTGGTGACATTTTTTTTAAGTTTTGGAGGTTAAAACTCAGCACTGTCAAACAGTGTGTCTATATGTGTATTTAAATTCAATAGCCATTAAAAAAAAATATTTGCATGGTATTTATTTCCAAACATGCACATGCACAAACTCTGAGAAGAAACTAAAGGAAGTTTAAATTTAAAGTGCAATAACATTAAAAAGAACTAAACTAAAAACACACAGAGAAAAACTTCCCCAATACACACACACACACATACACAATGACCCTGAATAAATCAACTTATAAACTTTATAGCATATCAAATATCAAAGACTAATTAGGGGAGAAGAAGTACACCCACAAAAACACACAAAACACACTCGAGGAAAAGGAAAAAGAGGAAAAAAGAGAAAGAGAGAACTAACACCTGTAGAAAATCTATCACAGAACTGAAAAGACCAGCAATCCTATCAAATTGGTCACCACGATATAAACCAAAAACGACACCGCCAAAACCATTAAAACTATCTGATGACAGCAAGAAGTTAGAAATACGTGTAAGAGCAAAATAAATAATCAAAAAAATAAATCTCTATGTGGACCTACTACTTTTGAGATATATATATATATATATATATATATATATATATATATATATATATATATATATATATATTACAAGTGTTTGTTGTCAGTAAATCACTTTGTTGGTATGTGTCGAACCAAGTGCAATATAATATGGAGAGTACCCAATATCTCGGATAGAGCTATTATATAATAATAATAATAATAATAATAATAATAATAATGATAATAATAATAATAATAATAATAATAGATAAATATATATCCGATATATATACATATTTAATCCATAGAAAATATTCTGCAACACTGGGTTTCATGAAGTTTTTTGCAAAACAACAATCATCAGGCAGTTAAGAAGATGGCATCCATCTTCTTATCTGCCTAATATATATATATATATATATATATATATATATATATATATATTAGGCAGATAAGAAGATGGATGCCATCTTCTTAACTACCCTATTCCACTGCTGTTTCTTAATCGTTCTAACACATAACATGTTAACCCCCTCTGCTCACGTCAATGAATGAAATAATTTGTAATTTGATTTCCACCTTATTCTTATTTTTATTTTTTTAGAATTTATCTTTTCTTTTTTTTTTTTCTAATTTTTATTTTTTCATTTTTTAATTCCTTTATTTTATCTTCTGAATACGAACGGTAACTCAACATTCGCTATTCTGCGACGAGAGAGAAGCATGTCAAGGGTCATCTGACGAGACGGAGAGTATGCCAATAATATTCTCCGCCGAAATAAATTTATTATGACGACTTAACCGAGTTTGAGTCTCCATTAAATTGTACTATATATATATATATATATATATATATATATATATATAATTATTCTGCATACTATATTTTATCTCTCAATATATATTAGAACTGGAAATAAATGTAATAAAAATGTTTTCATATCTATAGAATTTAATTTTTTTTTTGTGTACTTTTTATCCATAATGCCGAAGCCATTCTTGTAGAAAATCAGCGGCGGTATTATTTAACACATCGCTGTGAGGATAAAAGTATTCATACCTTTCACAAGGAAATTAGCCCGAAAGTAAATATCATTGCTCGACTGGAGTTCGAACTTGCTTACTATGATGTCGTCGTTAAGCACGCTAACCGCAACTCCACCGAGACTTCCCTCTATAATCATGTGAAATGGGCAGCGCATTTAGGAAAATGCCTTTCAGTGAGCGCAGCATGAAAATAATTCTCCGATAATTTAAACCTATTTCTATACACAAAGTCAACTGTACAAATTGATTTTTGCTGATAAAAACACAGCGAGAGAGAGAGAGAGGGATATACTTAAAAATAATACCTGAATTGAGTCTACTATCAAAAGTTAACCCTTGAATTCATATGAACCGCAATTATTTAGAAATGGATTTTTTTTCTAATTTATGAGCTTATATAAGAAAAAAATAGTTCCTCAACGCTTGTCAATACTCAATGTGAAGCATTGAAGGCAGCCTTATTACCATAAAAGAAACTTCTTTTGTCACAAAAATAATCACGTTGAAATGAAAATTTGGAAGATTCGTTCACAGAATTTGCTTCGTTCATACTTTCCTATACAATTCGGCTCGCGAAAAGAAATGCATCTAAGCGCTTTTTAAAAAAAAGATCGAAGTAAATTTGTTGATCCAATGATTAAAAACAAAATGCCGGAGTTGTTGGCATATGAGACTCTTAATAAAAACACAATGGAAATCTCAAATTCACTGTAATTTGTTTCAAATTTATTTGAAATTGAAACTGACTTTCAAGCTATAATAGAGTCATGACAATTTCTGGAAAATTGAGTATTTATCTCTGCACACAGATATCAATTTTCTATCAATCATAATTATTAATCAGTATTATCCATCATCTTATAGCAACTTTCTTGGTTTATCATTTCGGCAAGATTGAAAAAGAGCCTATTCTATGCCTTGCCAACGGGGCGGTAAATACAAATAAGATATTTTGGCAATGGCTATTGTATGTAATGTAATTACGTGGTGCATTCAATAAGTTCTCAAGACTTTTTTGTACAGGAATTTAAGATTATTGTAGACTCTTGACAATTCAGGACGTTATTGCTATACATCTTTTGAGATGACTGACCAATTTTTATGATTTCAGGTTCAAATCAACAGCTACAGCAGCAATTCGAATATACCCTACTAAAGCCTGATTATCACAGCTGGTGAATTTCAAAAATGTAATCTAACACTTTAGAAGAAAGATATGCAATAAAATTCTGTTTTAAACATGGAAAAAATCCTACAGTATGGAATGCTTCAGACTGCTTTTCGACCATCTTGCATGAATCGAGCATCAGTTTTTGAGTGGCATAAGAGATTCAACGAAGGCATGGAGTCTGTGAGGGATGATGAGAGATGTAGGAGAAGTAAGGAAGTCAATACACCAGAGTTGATTGGCCAAAGGGTTAGGGTTAGGGTTACTATGTTAAGATTTTAAGTGAGTTCAGGAAGAGATTCCTTGGGAAGAGGGCAGCACTCTTTAAATCGGGTCAGTGGCATTTTCAGCAGGACGACAATGCACCAGTCCACAACTCTATCCTTGTCACAGACTATTTGACCAAGATGGGTATCAAGACAGTTCCTCAGCCTCCCTATAGTCCACACCTTGCTCCCTGTGACTTTTGCTCAGAGGCTGTCGTTATGAGACAAGTGAGATGAAAGAGGCTGTGACGAAGATCATTGATACGCTCACACAAGAGGACTTCCATGGGGCCTTCGAGAAGTTGTTGAAACAGTACAACAAGTGCATTGTAGCCGGAGGAGATTACTTCGAAGGGGACTAGAGTTTCACATGTGTACTATCAATAAAGGTCCCCATACGAAAAAATTCTGGAAACTTATTTAATGATCCTCGTATTATACGCCATGTTAAAATGTGCTATCTCCAGCAGAGGTGTGAGACCCCCCCCCCAAAAAATGGTATGTTGGATATGACACTAAAATACATCTGATGGTTAGGCTTCAATGCTGGAAATCTAGAGATTGTTGAGTAAACCTTTATTACCATTACTCCCAGGTCCACTCTGTGACCCAGAATAGTAGTACTAGTCAGGATCCCATTCATGAGTCAAATAGATCTGTTTAAAAATTATTCGAATTCGCTAAGACTGTAAGCAAAAAATAACTCTTAAAAACTACGCAAGAAAGGTACGTACAATGAATGCGATTCCTAAACCTCTAAACGTAAAATAACCCTAGATGCGTTGACATGCCATTAACACCAATCAATCAATCACTAAACTTAACAATCATTTGTGGTAAATACGTGCGAAATATTTTGGTAATGGCCGCATTATTGGTATTATTTATTCAGCTCGCATGAGGGCCAAATGTGTGCAAGGTCGTTTTAATGAACAGGTGCGCCGAGTAATGAGAGCAAAATTAGCTTAGCTTCCTTCGGCATTTCCTTTCTGGGGCGATTCAGGGATCAGGTGCTGCCTCCTGGGAAGGCCCCTTGGAACTAATCTAATTGATTTTCTCACCCATTTGGTACGAATGCAGGTTGATTATATATCACGGTTCCTCATCATTTATGTAGTATCCTTAGTGCGAAGAATTTATGAATTTGTTTCGCAGATCATTTGTTAAAAATGTATTTTGATTCAGATTAAGACAACACAGACAAATTTTATTCTACATTTTTTATTCACTACAAAAATAATCGGTTGTTTTTGTCAAGCATTTTGACTTTTTCTGACTCCTGAGTCCTACTATGATGCTTCGGGTTGTTATAGAAAAAAGTTTAACCATACCTCGAATAATCAACGATTCCTTTCTAATGCTAACGGTGCCAATTTTGAACAGTGTATGCATCGCACTACTCTCAACTGCTGGCAATTAACCAACACAAATTGTTCTAGTCTCTTGAATATCAGCTGTGCTTGATATGAAGTTTTTGAACTACGGTGTCATCGGATTTTATTGAGAGGACACTGTAACATGATAAATCTTTCTCTGATTTCTTTTTTCAGAAATTCTTTCGTTTGAATTACTTAAAGAATTTTTCTTTTTCCAATTTTCAAAACATTTTCTAATACTCTTTAACAAATTTAATTACTTGTTATCTGACAAACAGGGATAAACGAATGTTTATATATTTTTCATAGAATTAAAAATTGTGGGTGTTTTAGCTCATATACAGAACTCCAAATAAGAATTTGTAAAAAAATATTTACTTGTAACCACTTTTAAAAAGGGGAATTTACGCAAGAGACTAACTTTTATTGCAATCTATCAAAACATTCGGTGTTTGTACTTCTGAATGCTAAATGTTTTAATTTAAACGGATTTCAATTGTTAAGTAAAAAAAAAGGAGTTATTTCTGTTCTTCTAATTTTAGGATCAATCAAGAAGATTAAAAAGATGAACTCAGCCTGGAAGAATTGCCAAACTATTAAGATAATTTGAATGCCACTTTAGATTAAAATCATTAATGGCCCCGGTAGTCGTAAGCAATAAGAACGTGACATGTATTTAAATAGCCTTAATGAATATTATGCTTAAGTATTTGAACAAGCAAAACATATATTAGTGAAAATATTTATTGTTGTTGGGTTATATGACAGGTCAAAAACTCGAGTTATTTCTTATCGAAATCAAATCAACAATTATATGGTTTGTTGATTTATTGTTTTATAAGATATCAATTCTTGTTCATTAATGACCCTGAGTAAGACAGCCTATAAACTTTATGGCATATCAAATGTCAAAGAGGGGGGTGTCCTCGTCGTGTAATGGTTAAAGCGATGGACTGCGGAATCGTAGTACGCGAGTTCGTACTCCAGTCGCGCTATTACGTTCACTTTCGGGCAAATACCCTTGGGAAAGGTATGAACCCCCTTATCCTCCCAGCTATGGGTTAAATAGTACCTCTACTGTTCTTCTAGGAGAATGGCTTTGGCATTAAATAACCAAAAAAGAGTTGATATGCCATTAAGCAAAGAAACTAAACTAAACTAATTGTCAAAGACTAATTAGGGGAAAAGAAGTACACTCACAAAAAACACACAGAACACACACTAGGAAAAGGAAAACGAAGAAAAAAAGAGAAAGTCTCTGTTTATATACGATACAAAAATGTAATTTCAGAATCATTTTAAACAGGCAAATACTAGTACTTCAGATGCAATATTAATGTTTAAGAGTAAGTGTGTTAATTAAGTTGGAAATATTTCTAAAAAAATTTCATATACATCTATTTGAGCCATACAGATACTATGTCACCAGATCAGAGAAAACCAGAGAGTAATGGCATGGAAGCGGTATTTCCCACTCCACTGAAAGCTTTTCCAAAGGATTATTATGCCAAGGATAATCCTTTTTGGGGTTTGTGGTTGGTCTTAATCTCTGTGAGAGATGCAGTCGTCATAATCTCGGC
The DNA here is from genome assembly GCA_963585895.1 of Sepioteuthis lessoniana. NCBI lineage: Eukaryota > Metazoa > Mollusca > Cephalopoda > Myopsida > Loliginidae > Sepioteuthis > Sepioteuthis lessoniana. The sequence continues at coordinate 83,953,237 of OY757920.1, forward strand.
CATATAATGGAGCACACAATGAGACTCGAACTCACACGCGTAGGCTTGTTTGTCGACTAACAAACCTACACGAATAAATTCGAGTCTCAATGGGTGCCCCACTCATTTGGCCTTGTGCCACATATGTTCTCTGACAAAAGCAACAAGCAGGAAACATACACGTATGTAAGAACGAAATAAATAATTCTTATAAAAATACAAATCTCTTAGTGAGCCTATTCATTTTAAAATATTTCCTTTTTTCTCTCTTGGGACCAACAGTAAAGAAAATGTATATTTTACTTATATATATATATATATATATATATAAGAACTTATAAATGTACGTGTGGTATGTGTGTATGTGGCAGTGCTCGTGGTTATTGACGTATGAAGTGGACACAGTGACCCGAGTTTACTTCCAAGACGAAGGTGTTTGCATTTCACTCATTGCTTATTCTCTTGGGAAAGGTAAGAATCCAACTATATTTCCTCCAGGTATAAGTAAGTAATAAGGTAGGCTTTGAATGACAACCTATCTAGTAGGAAAATTCTGAATTCTAACCTGATAAGTTTTGCTTAAAATTAACTTTCTTTCGTATCCTGCTCGTGACGAAAGGGTTGGGTCAATACATATATGTATGGGAACCCAACTGATTTCCTCACTAAAAAAAAGTGTTCATTTTTGTGCGTAAGAATACGTTTGAGATGCTGTCATTTTTGTATTGGTATTTTTGCATTTATTGACCAATCGGCGCATTCGATCGAGTTTTTAAATTTCGAGATACTTGGCAGACGACAATATTTGATTTGCTGCGAAAAATCTGAAAAACGAAACCCAATTTGTCTTTTAATTGGAATCATTTTGAAATGAGGCTTTTTAATCTGAGAATTAATTTTTTTATTTATTGCGGACTTTTTGTCCTCATCTTGGTAGTTTTTGTGTTGTTCTTCTTTCACTACGTTTCGGCCATATTTCACCTCTGGCCTTCTTCAGGTGATTTACCGAGACCTCGGATAGGAATGCTGAGTCTTGTAACCGTATCCCCAGTAATTACTGCCTTCCATAGTTGTTGTCTATCACATGGAAAAGAGTAGAGATCTCTCCCTGCATCTCTGAGTAGTAGCTGTTGAAAAGGAAGCCTTCGGGTCGCCCTCGACTACGGTCAGCCAATTTACTTATATATATATATATATGTATATATATATACGTATATGTATATTTTGGCAGCATTTCTTCGTTGATACAAATTTCATTAAACAAAATAGACATTTTATGTCTACATATTTTCTTCTGGATCCGTTCGAATTCCCGTATTACTTTTATCGTATTCGGGGGGAATTGATTTATGTATTGTCCATAGTTGTATTCAATAGATTCAATAAAGGACATAGTTCGAAGTTCCGTAAAGGTTCCCGAGTTCGACAAACACGAGAAGATGGCCATAGGACATATCAGCGGAAACGTTGTGGAAATAACAATAAATATGAAGAAAATAGTCTGAAAACCCTTAATGATAAAATCATTAAGCTTCGTCTCAGAAGTTTAGACAAGTAATACCCTTCTCCTTTCTGGCGTAACTTCTAACTAGTCGCTGCAACTCTTTCTGGTCAGCGGCAACAAACTCCTTCGACGAACTCCTGAATCAAACTCATATTTCCTGCTCACCGCCAACAAACAGCATTTACTGAGATTTAAATTGTCCCCCATAGTGCTTTCTGCCCGACTTTGGGCCATCATCAGTGGGGGGATCTATTACAAAAGTGATGTAACTTTTGTTTTAGTATATTGCCCCTATGTAAGAGCGTCTTTACCGTTGATGATGGCCCAAAGTCGGGCAGAAAGTACTAGGGATACATACAACTATGGAAAATACATAAATCAATTCTCCCCGAATACGATAAAAGTAATACGGGAATTCGAACGGATCCAGAAGAAAATATGTAGACATAAAATGTCTATTATGTTTAATGAAATATATATATGTTTTAAAAAAAATACTAATTTCAGGGACGAGGAGAAATTTTTAGTTGGTATGAGGCTTCCAAAAGTAACTATTTTTGAAGTTGATATGTAATAAAGCTGATAATCAGTTTCTTTACGTAATTCACCGAAATTGTATATAAAGGTTCTTTTTTTTTAAATAATGTACACGTATAGATATGACTGTTCGGAAAGGAAAAAATAAAAATAAAAATAAAAAATATTGACTTTAGATAGCCAGTAACACAAATCCATCAAAGGGGACATTTAATGTTAGTATAGGGAGAACAGTGTTATTGGTTTTCCTTTTTTTTATATGAAATAGAAAACTGATAAAAATGAGATTTGAATTTGTGTACAAAGTTTCGCCCTTGATAGTTACTTTTGACATAAGTCAGCTTATAATAACACAAAATCTTTCAAATGAAACACAAAAGCAGTCAACCGTGTATATTTGGTCAGACTTAGCGATTATTATAATCTGATAAACTCATAAATCTTGAAATTGATTCATGTCGCCATAACAATGAAAAAAGAAATCGTGTATAAAGTAATATGTCGAAATCTGATGAAAATTAGGCTATAGAAATCAAATGATTCTGGTTGATAAAGAACTAGAAATATAGAATTGATAAAAGATTTGTCTAGCAATGAGTTCTTCTATAGACTTGTAATACGAGGTGAAACAGAAATACTTATCAAATCAATAAATTTCATAATACAAGAGGCGATCAATATGTTGTTATTAACCGCCCTATTCTCTCTCTCTCTCTCTCTCTCTCTCTCTCTCTCTCTCTCTCTCTCTCGAATATGCTGCTGGCCTTGTGCCACAACTAAGCTAAGCAAATTAAATGATTACAATAATCTATGAATTAATACCAGGATAGCTACCTTCCTAGAAGTGTGAAGCGTGGATCATGAGAGACGTGTAGAATGACATTTATCTTTCCATAAAAAGGCAAAGAAAGATAAGTAATGAAACTCCGACAACACGTCTGCCGTCTGACCTTCCTCACCTGATACCTTACCCTCTGTAAGACTTTACTGTACGACACAAACGCCTACTGCTTCGTGCAAATATATGCATAGTGCGCCGTGATGTCGAGCCCTACGTCGTTAAAGATTTGCGGGCTTTACCAAAGTGCACTAGTCTACAAAACTGTGTTGTCTTAAAAAAGTAAAAGTAAAGAAAAAAGATCCCAAAGGACCCAACTTGCTCACTTATGGGGTGGTTTTGACACTCAATGACCTTTTTATAACCCTGTTATAACCCTTCTCCTTTTTTTATCATTAAGGGTTTTCGGACTATTGTCTTCATCTTTATTGTTATTTCCACAACGTTTCAGTCGATATGTCCTCCGGCCTTCTTCAGGTGTTTGTCGAACACGGGAAAGATCTTTTTTCATCTAAAAAGTTTTTTCAAAATCTGAATATGAGCACCGGTAAAAAAATCATACGTAATAGTATTAATCCTAGTCAAGTAAGAAGATTAAGTTTATAAGTCCCAAAAATTCACCCTGAACTGTCCAGCTTGAAACATAGCGTAACAGTTATAAGCGTTGGTTCCCTAAGGAGACAATCATCTGAAGGTTGCAGGTTCAATCCTGACTACAGGCGAGTAAGAATACAGGAATACTTAACACTTTTACCCGGTTATGGCTAACGGAATCAGAACAGGTGACCCTCGTAGATTCAATAAAGGACATAGTTCGAAGTTCCGTAAAGGTTCCCGAGTTCGACAAACACGAGAAGATGGCCATAGGACATATCAGCGGAAACGTTGTGGAAATAACAATAAATATGAAGAAAATAGTCTGAAAACCCTTAATGATAAAATCATTAAGCTTCGTCTCAGAAGTTTAGACAAGTAATACCCTTCTCCTTTCTGGCGTAACTTCTAACTGGTCGCTGCAACTCTTTCTGGTCACCGGCAACAAACTCCTTCGACGAACTCCTGAATCAACTCATATTTCCTGCTCACCGCCAATGAACAGCATTTACTGAGATGTAAATTGTCCCCCATTTCCGGACACTGACCACCTATAAAGCCGAAAACAAAGATAGTAAGATTTCATGTTTCAGACACACTGAAAAGGATGATGAGGAAATTTAACTCTTTCAAGTTGCGGTCTGTGTTGTCTTCGGCTAATTTTCTCAGCCTTATCAGACCATCTCCAACTAAGATATTCACTCACTTCTCCCAGACTTTCTCAACCGGCATACACGCACAAAATACGTACGCCTACACACACCTCGACCTTTTATGCACAAATATAGACCTCCACTTCTGATCAATTCGCAACTACACACACATATATAGATACACTTACACATTCATACATCTAACCATCTGTACTAATATATCTACGGTCCAAAGAGTCACAACCTCCCTTCTCCTTACTGTCCCAGCACGAATTCATTTCTTTCATAGAAATTTGTCCTACTTTTCCATCAGTTTAATGCGCGTTATTTTCTCAATATTTCCAGTGGACTTCTTATTTAAAAAAATTTAAAAAAACTACATATTTTGAATTTAAAAAGAGATAAGCTTAACTTACCAAATAAGTCATTAGTATATTCCGGAAATATAATTAAATTCTATAATATTGCATAATATTAAAGTGAAAGTTATGATTGGTTTGGTTTCTTTGTTTTTAATGGCATATCAACCTTTGTAGGTCCTTTAATGCTAAAGCTATTCTCCTAGAAGAACAGTAGTGGTACTATTTAACCCATAGCTGGGAGGATAAGGGGATTCATACCTTTGCCAAGGGTATTTGTCCGAAAGTGAACGTAATAGCGCGACTGGAGTACGAACTTGCTTACTACGATTCCGCAGTCTATCGCTTTAACCATTACACCACGAGGACACCCACTGAAAGTTGTCAAAAACAACAATAAACGTAGTCTTGTTACGAAGAAAAATATTGTTTATCAGCAAATAATAAATAAGTAAACAAGACGTCGGAAACCTTTCTCGAGAAGCGGACCGGTCAAGTAAGAACCAGTAGGAAATCTGTTACAATTTTGGCCGACTGAATTTATCATATCATATTTACCAACCCCTCCGCTCGGGTAGGATATGACACAAGGTCAATTTTTAAGCGGGGTTTAACAGGTTTGAATTCAGAGTTTTCCTTCTCCTAGACTAGTTGCCTCTCCAAGGCTGAAGAACCCAGTCTGCCCTACTATTTACCCATAGCTGGAGGGAGAGTAATTGGATTCATACCTTTTCCAAGGGTATTAGTGCTATGTGAAATACAATCAGTCTAGTCCAGGATTTGAACTCGTGTCGCCGTATCCATTTCCTACGACGATAACCATTACACCACGACTGAATTTATAGTGTTTGTTTCGTAGTCTACCCATTTAAATTGGATGAGATTATAATAGGATCGTCTGGAAAGCTATAAACCTAGTCTTTTCTTTCTTTGTTTTTGGCGCCGATTCACACTAGACTTACTTGTTATGCTAACAGTTACCATATTCAACTACTTCTTTTGTTACTATTACAAGGACAAATCATTGGTTGTAAGCAATTAGTTGCAACTCAATAACTAATCATCAGGCGGGCTTACACTACTAAGAAAATTCAGTGTAATATTTCGTTGGAGAGAACTCTGCCATTTTCACTACCGAAAGACGATAAGAAAACGATTCAGGTAAGCATTTGCCTAAGAAGTTGGGAAAATTTTTTCTCTCTTCTATAAAAAGATGTTTGTGTTGAAGTCTTTGTGTAATATTATCCTTGTTATCAATTGTCGTAATTTTATCCGACGTAATGTGGATAGCGGAAGTTGAACGGTTTAGGTAGCTCAACCCCCCCCAAAAAAAATCAAAAAACGAACTCTACGCGAAAGGAAAAAAACAATAAGATTCTTATCTCGTATGGCAGCCCCTTCTCGACTGTAATTGAACTGCAATGAATCACCCCATTGCTTACAAGCAATGAATCGTCCTTGTAATGGTAAGAAAAGTAGTTGTTGAATACGGTAACTGTTAGCATAACAAGTCTGGTAGGAACCGACGCTAAAAACAAAGAAAAGACTAGCTTTCCAGCCGATCCTATAATATCCTCATCCAATCAAAATGGGGGATTATAAAACAAACACTATAAATGCAGTCGGCAAAATAGTGTGGCGCCGGTCAAGTAGGGAACAGATTTTCAATCTGTTCCTACTTGACCGGCGCCACATAGAATTTCATCACACTCCACATCGAATTTTAGTAAGGATAATTACAACTCAATATGATAAACATATTTACCTGCCACTCTGCAAGAGCAAGATGCGACAAAAAGTCAGTTTTTAAGTGGAGTTTAATGGGTTTGAGATAAGAATTTTCCTTTTCTTTGACCAGTTGCCATATCAAGGTTAAAGAGTCCAGTCTGCCCTATTATTTTACCCATAGATGGATTGACAATAGATTGATTCATAACTTTCTCAAAGGTATTAGCGCTACGTGAAATGCAGATTGTCAAATCCAGGATTTGAACTCGTATCGCTGTGTCACTTTCCAAAGACGGAAACTATTACATCACCAGCGCCTCTTAATCAATTGGATGATATAATTATTTCCCTTTGGCATCAGCTTCCCCTAAATCTTTTTGAGAGTGAGGGAGAGAAAGAGTGCGTTTGTGAACAAGTGAGGAGGAAACAAGATTAACAACGTGTTGATAAACGCCATTTGTCCCTCGTTAAATTAGTAATAGCCATTTAGAGGGCGCCCAGGGTTGAAGTTTTTCCATGACTTAAGTAAAATATTTGCTTTAGTAGTTAGTCAAACATTACACAATCAAAACGGATGTTATTAAGTGTTATTTATCATTAAACTGAAAATCTGTAATCCAAAATGTATACAAGAGTATACGTGCTTTCTGGGTGTTACATATTAATTTTTTTTCTTTTTTGTTTTAGAGTTTGGTAATTGTTGGCGACGTTGGTCGAGGGTGACCCGAAGGCTCCCTTTTCGATAGCTACTACACCAAGGTGTAGGGGAGGGCGCTACTCCTTTCCCTGAATTGCTCCACTTTACCCTTGATCCTTACCTTATAATGCTGAGTGTTGAGCAAGGTAGCATCAAGTACCAGTTTTTGAGTCTTTGGTATGACTCTACCTGGGATTGAACCCAGGTCTCCCGGGCCAGTGGCGAACACTAATTAACCATTTCTAATAATATCCATTTTGACTTTAAAATGTTTGACGAGAAATAAGAAAATTCTGGTATCTTTGGTTTGGAAACAAATTAACATTTTGTAAAAGATATTTTAGTAATGTACCAATACTTTACAAAGCTTAGTCTGGCACATGATAATTTATTTATGGGTGATACTATATATAGTTAGATGCCTTTTTAACATGTTAGATATTTTAGAGCAATACAATTTGTTGTTCAAGAAAAGACAAGAAGTCCAAAATTCAAATGCTCGGTTCAAAACACAAAGAACCAACTCCTATAGAATATTGGCGCAACACAATCTTCCTACTCATTTTTCACTTTTGGGGGCGCACTTTGTGTAACTGATATTATCGTAGGAAATGGAATCGATGATCCGAGTTCAAATCCTGAAAGAAGGGTATATTTACCAAACCCATCCGCTACGAACAAGCTTTGTCACTTGGTCGATTTTTAAATAGAGTACAGCCGGTTTAAATTCAGAGCTTTCCTTTTCCAAAACTGGTTACCTGTGGATGAACAGTAGCCTGTGCATAAACAGTTGGACAGGCTGGGTTCTTTACTCTTGGTAAGGCAACCAGTCTAGGAGAAGGAAAGTTTTTTTTAATTCAAACCAGTACTCTGTTTTAAAATCAGCCTTGTATCGGTTTGTTTTTTTTTTGCTATTTAATGGCATATCAACATTCTTGGATTATTCAATGCAAAATCCATCCTCCTAGAAGGACAGTTTGGTACTGCTTAACTGGGAAGATGATGGGGTTCATTCCTTTCCCAAGAATATTTGTTCGAAAGTAAACGTAATAGCGCGATTGAAGTTCGAACTCGCTTACTACGATTCCGCAGTTCAACGGTTTAACCATTTCAGCACAAGAACACCCCCGCCTTGTATCGATGGTGTTAGGTAAATGAATACTTCACCTACCTTATAACTTGAATTATTTCAAGGATATAATTAATTTGTAAGAATTTATTTTTCAATTTCTTTTCCGATTTCTACGTTATATCCACAGAGTTCTTTGTATATTTCGGGGTTTTTCTAAAATTCTTTGTATATTTGGGGGTTTTTCTCCCATCCCCACCATATAAATTGTAAATAAAATCACGCATTTAATTCGGGGGTTTTAAGTAGGTCTTGCTCATAGAGCAAATGAGGTATTTTGGTGGTTGCAGCGCGCCTGGTAATGGATGTATGACCTTATATTTTATTGTTGAATGGGTCGGCCAATGTGGTTAGCTAGGTTGCCTTAGACCATATGGTAAAAGCATGACCGCTCCCTTCTCCTTCCTCCACAAAAACTTAAGGCCCTGTTCCTTCCTTTTTTTGTAAAAAGGAAATAAAACGTTATATCCACAGAGCATTATCTAAAGGGTTTATGAATTTTAGCGGAGGTGTATGGCGCAGTGGATACCGTTAGAAAATGGACTCTCTGAACAATGTTCAAATCCTGGTTGGTTTCTGTGTTTAATATCAACCTTTGTAGATTATTTAATGCAAAAGCCATTTTTTGTGAAGAACAGTAGTGGTACTATTTGACCCATAGCTGGGGGGATAAGGGCGTTCATACCTTTTCAAAGAGTATTTGTCCGAAAGTGAAAGTAACAGCGCGACCGGAGTTCGAACTCGTTTACTACGGTTCTGCCTTCCATCGATGACACCCCTGGATGAGATTGTGTTTCGCAATATACTAATGCTTCGCAAAAAGTCACAAATCATCTCTTCTCCCCAGCTACATGTATCGCTTTATTAGTGAACTTTAGAATATACTAATTAGGTTCCATTTCAGGAGTTCTGAGACGTTTGGAGTACCCTTTCATTGCCATTACTCCCAGGTTAACTCTGACCTGGAGAGGTATGAGTCAAATTAATCTACTTGCAAATTATTTGTATTGGGAATTGTTTGGGAATTGAGTAGCGCCCTCCCCTACACCTCGGTGTAGTAGCTATTGAAAAGGGAGCCTTCGGGTGACCCTCAATTTAGGTCACCAACAACTTAGGTTGTATTAGGAATAGTGGATATGATATACAAAAAAAAACTACAGGTATACTTCGAGTTATGTCGTTTCGAGTTAAGTTGTTCTCGTCGTTTGTAAAAAAAATGTATGGAAAAATAAAAATCAAATTTAAGTCATTTTACTTGACTTTACGTCTGTCCGACACAAATGTTAAAGTTGTCACTAGAAAAGCATTAAAATAACGAAATACATCGGGAGGAATAATACTTAATTGAAAATTTGTTACAAAAAAAATTATTAAAAAATCTGTTCTAAATGATATGTGCGGTCGGTGGGCTAATACATCGTCAAATTTAATAATTGAGAATCATATGATACGTTGGGGGGGGGCGTAAAAGAGTGCATCCGTCCTTGGAAATTAAGGTTAAATCTGGTGCATAAGGATTGTCGGAGATATTGCGAGATGTGTTGAAAGTATAAAATAAAGTTTGGAGGCTGTACGTGTTCCTCGCAATTAATTTCCCTAACAAAACAAAAACAAAACCTGAATAACTTTAAAATAAAGGTTTATTATTCAGCTGGAATATCGTTCCAAAGAACTCGCAATGTTGTTGTTGTTGTTTTCACCTTTGGGGTAAGTAGAAATGGGAATGTCTTTTCTAGACAGCGTGGCGCCTCCCAGGTTTTGGTGGGTAAGGTTGCAGTCCAGTAGCGTAGCGTAGTTTCCTTGTAAGCGGCGAAATCTCTGTTGAATTGGTCCGTCGCTTTCTTTTTATAACTCCTAAGAGGATCAAAACGGGTATGAATGTTTTTTTGGGGGGAACTACTTGGTTGGTTAAAAGATCTATGGGCGCGAATTTTGTATATTGTGGTTTGGATCCTTTTTTCTAGAATGTTCTAATGTTTGTTGATTGGTTTAAAAATGTGAGTGCGATGTATATGAAATTTACGCTACAGAATGATTAAAAGTATAAACAGAAAACTTCGTCATATCTAAAGTTGTAGGTTAAAATTGTAATTTTAAACAAAGCCATTTGGTGCTTTTTTATTTGAACACTGTTTGGTTTGACAGATTTAGCAAAACATGTAGTTTGATTTTCTGAAGTTAAAAATATATATGATTGTATCGTTTCCTGTAAACAATTGTAGAGTGTTGAAAGCGGTGTGTGGTTAAGAGTTAAATACTCAAAAATAAAAACGACGCAGTATTAAACTTTTGGAAGTTATCAAAGCCCATTGTTGACCTTGCACTTGTGAGTGTCAAGATGGAAGAAAATTGAAAGGGTGAGGTAGATATAATGGAATATTGAGTAATCAAATGAAATTTTGTCGGCAATTTTTTATTTAAGCAAGGGCTTTTTTGCAGATTTTGAAGGCTGCGTTTCAAATCGATAGTTGTTGTTTTGGGCAACAACGATCCTCACCCACCATCCACCAGACCCACTTCAACTTACCAGCATTTCATAGCCAACAACATACTTCTAATACACCCGCTTCAACATTGCATATTTGACGATTATATACCTGCTATTGTAAATAAACCTGCATTTTAAAGTTTATTTGCGAGTTGAGATTCTTATTTTTCAACTACATCAGACAAGTTTATCATGGCACATCATCATTGATCTTATGGTGGTGTGAAACACAACGACCAATGGGACAGGAACAAAGACGATAAGACGATCAGAACGATAATCCATATACCCTTTGTACCGGCAAACCAACGGCTAGATTATCATCGGCAGCAACTCGCTGGGACGGAGAGAGAAACGGTGAGAATCAGAGTTTTGTCAGAGTGGGGGAGCTTTGGGCAGCCGAATAAGAGAAGACCGAGCCAGTTTGAACACCAGTCAATCAGAAAAGAGTCCTGATTGACGCATCGACTGTATCAGTGATCGATCTAAGATATACGACCGGGGGAGGTGTATATTAAAAGCATATAAAATCATGTTACTGTACAATAAATAAGAATAAAAGTATTTAAAATCATATTAGAATACGTACATTTAAGTAAATATTAATATAATCATCTGAAATTCTTGTGAAGGAAATATGAAAACATCTGTGACTCGGTGTTTTCGTCTTATTTAGCAGTCTTTAACATAAATTAGTTTATTTTCTACGATTGCAAAAAAATTTAATGACAGTATTTGTTATAAAAATTTTAAAATAATTTTATTTCATAATGTCTTAGAGCAAACCATATCCATAAATAAAGAGTTTGCGGTGTACTATAAAGATCGCCAAATTGTAAACATCTGCATTTACAAGTATGTACATTCGTAAATTTCAACTACTTTTTTCTGTACTAGATTAAAAGCTAACATTTATTTGTTTGTAAGTTTAAAATAGATTCTTATTGACCATATATTAATTAAAAATGTAATTATAAATATAATATAATACTGAGAATGAAGATTTATTGTTTGGCCTAGTGACAAGTAAATCCAGAGACAAGTAAATTCGACTTAAATCGTTTTTCGACTTAAGTCGCCTCTCCTGGAACGAATTACTGCCGTCATGTGAAGTATAACTGTAAACAATTCCCTAACATCTAGGCCTTAAATAACCCCTGAAGAGTTGAAATAAAGTTAAGATCAACCCATAAACCAGCAATAGGTAGATAATAGAGCAGACTGGCCTCTTTAACCTTAGTTAGAAAACCAGTCTAGGAGAAGGAAAACTAAATTCAAAGCAGTATTACGATAAAAAATTTAAAAAAAAAAATGACCTCGTATCGCATCCGGCTCGAAGTTATGGCAATACCCAAATTTCCAGGACTGGAGCCTCACATTCACACCTAGTTTAGTGTCATATCCAGAACACCGAAAGAAATTATCTCATGTTTTGAATATCAATATATTCTCATCCTTCTTGACATAGATATATATTTATGTAAATATATGTGTAAGCGAGTATATGTGAGTGTGTGTGTGAGAGAGAGAGAGAGAGAGAGAGAGAGAGAGAGGAGAGGAGAGTGAATGTGTGTGTGTGAGAGAGAGAGGGAGAGAGAGAGGATGTGTAAATAATTCATGATTTGAATAAGAAATAACTCTCACAAGACTTCATAATAGACAATTTATCCTATCTAACATCCTAAAAGCCGATCGAAATTCAACAAATATCTGGATGGGAAATTAATTATATTCTATTTTTATTGAATCTTTCTAAGCCTGGTCAGAGATTTGGTCTCAGGAGACAACCTAGAATCATTTTTTTTTTTTTAGTATTTATTATTTTCATCAATTTTGTCTCCTTATGTTCAAGTCGATTTCACCGTAACCCTAAGCCTTTAAGATGAGAATATAAAAACCCCGCTGGGTGATTTGAGAGACAAGATGTCTGCAATTAAGACGAAGTACGGCGTTCCTCATCGATTGATATGTTTACAGCTCAGTTGCAGGAAATTGATAATTATTTTAAAAGTTATCTCTTTGAGTACGAAAAATTATTTATTTTCTGGTAATGTTTTATTTTTGTAATCCTTTTTTTGTATTTTTTGGGGGGGAAGTAGTTTGTTTTATTGTTTTCATTATAAATGACGTTTATCACAGCTAATTATCTGCCGCAGAGCCTATCGTAGGCAACAAGAGGCTTTGGCCTCTACGTGAACTTTTAAACAACATAGAGCCATGTCTTCATAAAATAGCACGCCACTGAAATTAGTACACCAGTTCATATACCTCGGTAGCAATATCTCATCTATTGAAAGCGATGTCAATATATGCATAGAAAAGGCATAGACTGCGATGGATAGGTTATCGATTATATGGAAATCAGATCTCTCGAATAAAATAAACCAGGGTTTCTTCCGTGCTCCAGCTGCGTCAGTTATAATGTAATTTGCAACACTTGAAGAAAAAGCTAAATAGGAACTACATAAGGATTCTACGAGCTATTTGAAACAAATCCTGGAAGCAGCTCCCCACAAAACAGCAGCAATGCGGCCAGTTACATCCCTTCTCCCAAACAATGAAAGATGAACAAGACATGCTGGGCACTGCCAAGGGAACAGGGACGGACTCCTAAGTAACATTCGTTTATGGAAATATATATACCAGTGTTGACCGACCAACAAAAACTTACATTCCCCAGCTCTGTACGAACACTCGTTGACGTGAAGAGGACCTGCCTTGGGCGATTACAGAGAGAGTTAAGGAAGTCAATACTATCAATACGACTTAATGATGGCAGCGAACGCGTTTAAATTGTACGAAGAAAAAAACGAGTAACACTGAATCTACTTAATTTATTAACCGCGTCATATCAAAATCATCTTGAATACTTCACACTATCGTTTGATCTTAGGGATAGGGAATATATTGAGTCCCAACTCATCAAGGTTAGCTTGTTATCCGTCAAATAAAGTATAAGCAAATTTGGCGACCATAATAGAAGGCGACCCGAAGGCTCCCTTTTCCATCACTACTACACCGAGGTGTTGGGGAAGTCGCTATTCCTTTCGCTTGATTACTCCACCTATCCTTGATCCGTACATTATAATGCTGAGTGTTCAGCAAGGAGGCATCAAGTACCATTTTTTGAGTCTTTGGTGTGATTCGACCTGGTATTGAACCCCGGTGTCCCGGGCTATTGGCCAAACGGCCAATGGTTCGGATTATCTGTCTAATACTAACACTGAATAAACGGAAAGAAAGACAAAATTAGCTCATTTACACATACCATAACTTTTAATACGAGGATCTTTCAACAAGAAAAAGAAATTTTGTCCAAGGAGTTGGCAATATGAAGCTCTGTTTACAGTTGCAATCAAAAGTGATGAGTACTTACATGCTCCAGAAAACTGTAAGCATGACCTTCTTTATTGACCACTGCTCCCGGAACATTTTACTTACTTAAGACTCAGTGTGTTTTCAAATCATGGACTGCCTTTTTGACTTGTGTTCATGCTGGCAAACCTGTGGGGAATAAATAGAAATAAAATATAAGTAAATTAATGCAAAAGATAACAGTTTCACTGGAAGCTCCTAACAGGAAGCAAAATCGGTGCATGCCTAAAAAGAGTGGCTTCCTGGCGCCAAAGAGAAATTCTTTCTCATTAAGAATTTATGACTATTTCAACAGCTTCAAAAAATAATAAACACCACTAAATAGTCGTAAAATCTAAAATAAAGTTTGAGTCTAAAGGTATACTTGTCTTTTATTTTTTCGTCTTTAATTCTCTGGACAGGCCATTTTTTTCTCGGCCGCTAGTAGGAAGCATACGTGCTCGCTTAGTCCCGGGGATAAGCAGTAGGCTGCGTCTCCGACTAGTTGCAGCCTCTGCTAAACATACCCACAGAATACATGACGGACCTTTTAACTTGTAATTACTGAAAAAATTCTACATTTCCTTGTCTGAGAAACGTGACTATTTCAACTGCTTCAAAAAATATTAAACACCACAAAATAGTCGTAAACTCTAAAATAAAGTTTGAGTCTAAAGGTATACTTGTCTTTTTTCCGTCCTTAATTCTCTTACAGCTTCGACAGAAGACAAGTGAATGGGGTAAGAAGATGAAAATGGAGTCAGATACGAACCTCAGAATCTCTAAACAAAACCAACCATGAACTACCACAAAAAACACTTCTTATAGTCAAAAAACCCATGTTTAGCCAATTTATAAACATTTTTTTACTCATATATGATTCTTCATACGCATTACACATTATTCTGTAAATTTCACTGAGTTTGCACTAACCAGCTATCAAAAACTTGAGTACTGACATTTGTTCCATCCTGTTTGAGAGGGGGTGTCCTCGTGGTGTCAATGGTTAAAGTGACGGACTGCGGAATCGTTGTACGCGAGTTCGTACTCCAGTCGCGCTATTACGTTCACTTTCAAGCAAATACCCTTGGCAAAGGTATGAACCCTCTTATCCTCCCAGCTATGGGTTAAATAGTACCACTACTGTTCTTCTAGGAGAATGGTTTTGGCATTAAAAAGAGTTGATATGCCATTAAAAAGAGAAACCAAACCAAACCATCCCGTTTGATTTGCTGCGATATTGAATAGCTTCAATTCAAAATAAACATTTTTGCAAGATTAAAATAATTTTTTCCATAAACCACTTCTAATGATGCAGAGTTTATATTTATGGAAAACAAATTCTAAATAGAAAATTATTCTACTTTTTATTTTTAATTTCCCTTAATCTTTGAAAAGGGAGTTCCTGTGGGGTAGCGGCTAACTTGCTGGAATGTGGCTTCATAGTAAGTGAGTTCGAACTCCAGTCGCGCTATTACATATACTTTCGTACTTGTACCCTGGGGAAAGGTATGGACAATGTTATCTTCCAACTAATCGGTTAAATCGTAGCGTCATCGTACGTATATGATAAGAGGTTCATTCAATAAATAATCTTCAGCTCCTTTGTTTAATGGCATATAAACCATTGTGGGTTAGTTAAAGTCGAAGTCATACTTATCGTAAATATATTTAGAGCGAAATATAATTTAGAATAGTTCTAATCACTCTCTCACTCACTCTCTCTCTCTCTCTCTTTATCTGTGTATATATATATATATATATATATATATATATATAGTTACTGATAATAACTCTACAAATAATAATGATGTGTTCTTTTTTTGTTTCAGTACAATGTCTTGGACAAGAGAGAAAAAATCTTTTGCGTCATTGCTTATTTGGAGACAAAACCATTCAAAACTGTGCCAGCAAAATTTCACAGGAAGTTTAACGTAACAATAATCCTCAGAAAAGCTAAATTTATTGTTGGTACACAAATTTTAAGCCACAGGTTCAGTAAACAACCTCAACAAGAAGGCAGAAAATCCCATATATCGCCGGAATTAGGATGCAAAATGACCTAACAATGTAGATACGGTGAAAGATTCTATGGGAAAGAGTCTGAAAAAGTCCCTCCGAAGACGTTCCCAGGAACTTGGTCTTTCACGTGAACTGTAGCATAAATTTCTGTCCTTGTCATCTGCTTTGAGTTTTCTAAAGTGATATGATTGCTTTTTAAGTCTATTTTGAGTTAGTTATATTTTGCTGATTATTTCTCGACAAAGTTTTACTGAAATATCGTCAAGTGGTAGAAGAATGGATTCTCTATAGGTATTTGCTTATATTCCTTGGTAAGTCATCTATTCCTCTTGTCAATCAAAGTCTTTTTATTCGCGTTCCTTAGTGTTTGTCTCTATAGAGCTGTGTGTTTTATATTCTGATGTCTAACATTAATTTATATCCTACAACTTAGTTATTTGTATTTCTAAAATTCCCGTGATTCAGAAAGACAAAGGATTGATTGATTGATTGATTGATTTTCATAACATATAAACCTATCTAAGATTGTTTTATGCCTAAAGATGAGAGAAGTACACGCATAGTACGTTTATATGAACAGTTTTTGTGTCGTTTCTTTAGTTTTTATTTTTATGCACAAAATTATGTGATGAAAGTATTCCTATCTTATACAAATAATCTTCACTGAGATCTATTTGTTCCATAGATTGGACCCGAACCAGTATTACCTCCCCGGGACAGAGTAGACCTGAAAGTAATGGCAATAAAAGAGTTCTCCACACTTGTCAGACCCCTCGAAGCAGAGCTTCATCATCAGAAGCAGTTAACTTTCATACCCGGGTCATACCACTTTTAGGGGAGTGTCTTACCTCTCAGTATCAGAGATATACAATCAGCATAACTTCTATTTGCCCAGAGGGGTAAGACCCCCCTCCCCAATGAGTGTCTTGGATATGACACTAAACAATCTGATGGTGAGGTCCCAGTAATGCAGGGGTTTGGTGGAGTACGGAGCACCCCTTCATTGTCATTGCTCCCAAGTCCACTCTGGCCCGGCGTGGTAGCACTGGATAGGGCCCTATCTATAGGTTAAATAAAACTAACGGCATACTTATGCTAAACTGAATTGTTTGATTAAATGTCAAAACAGTTCTTTTTCAAACAATTCAGTTTAGCATTAGTTGAGTTTCAATATCAAAAATAGTCCTATTTCAAACAATTCAGTTTAACATAATCATGCAGTTTACATGTCAAAATAGTTCTGTTTCAAGCAATTCAGTTTGGTTTAAGTACACAGTTTAGTTCTATTTGACACATAGATAGGACCCTATCAGTTGCTACCACTCTGGGCCAGCGTGGACCTGGGAGTGATTGCAATGAAGGGGTGCTTCGCATTCCCCAAAGTTCCAGAATTTGTGGAACCTCACCATCAGATTATTTAGTGTCATATCCAGGACACTTGTTGGAGGGTCTTACCCCTCTTCAGAGAAGCATTCGATGTAATCTACAGCCCAAGCCGACTGGGAAAGAAAATTAATTCTATCAGTTCATACAATTTCCATTTTTTTTTGTAATACATCCGGTTACCTAATTTCCACAAAAGTTAAATGGAGAAAATTCTTTCGGATGCGTAAGCAGTTTTATATTGCTTCTCAAATTTTTTACTGGATGAAGATTGCTTGCATACGTGCGCCAATTTGGCGATGACCCAAAGAATTTCGACAGTGTTTAAGATCTGGCGAAAACGCAGACTGCGTGATAAAATCGGTCTTTTAATTAAGTATTCAACGGTCACAATAGCAGCAGCACCAGTGAGAGCATTGTTATGGCTAGAAAGAATTTTCCACTAGAATGCCATTAACATTTTGAACCCTGTATGAAGAGTGATTTTGCATCGACTTCAGAAAAACAACCTTTTGACGTGGCTAACTATAATTATCAAATTGGATCTTTGAATCAATACTCAGCCAGTTTTAATTAATAATTCATTTTCATATATTTGTGTGAAGGTTAAGTGGAACAATCTAGAAAAAGGAATTGTGCCCACCTCTAAACTTCTGTGTAGTAGCAATTGAAAAGGAGCCTTCAAGTCGCTCTTGACTACAGTCGGATATATATATATATATATATATATATATATATATATATATATATATATATATATATATATATATATATTAAGCCTGCTTGATTACATAATAGACACATTTTGTCTATATAATTTGATTAAGATCCTTTCGAGTTTTATGCAAAGTGTCTTGGTTTCAGGTTGCAATTGGTGGATGAATTTTTAAAAATTGTCCCGAGCGCTTTCGGACCCTTCATAGGCTATCATCCTCGGTTGCTTGCATGTGTAAAGAGAGATTTTAAAAAGTTTTGAAAGTTTTTTTGGTTTTTATAACATAACAAAACTATACAAGCGCAGAGATGGATAAAACTAAGTTGCTGATGAATTTAAAAAACAGAACGCTATCAACGGAAATAGAATATTATCAAGAAAATATGTAATTTTAAAAAAAAATCTAATGGCATTTCAAAACATTGTCGCTATTTTCAAAATAAATTCTATCGATTTAAGTTTTTGTTTTTTTTTTGTTTTTATATGTAGGGCTTCTAGGATTTGTAGTCGTAGCTTATTAATTTCGAGTGCTATTATAGTGGTGTTTTCAACTAGAATTTTTCGAAATTTGGATTTGGGAATAGAATGACTTTTAATATGTAAGGCTATGGAGCTAGAATCATTAAGGTGTATTGTAAGCCGTTTAGAAAGAGTTGTCGTGATAAGACCAACATGTGCATTATTTTCTTTGGAGACACAATCTTCCAAGGGACATTTGAACGTTTGTCCTATCAGAAATTTCGGTGGAGGGGGAAGTATTTTTAGAAATAATTTGGTTGGAGGTTTTAAATTTGTTGTAGTAAATGATAAGTCTTACTTTTTGGTACGATCGGTAGGGAGAACAGTTTTTTGGATATGGTCTTTTAATATATGTTCATCTATCTTATAATTACTATGAAATTGTTTTTTGTAGTATAGGTTTATTGATTGTTTATGGTTTATGCTGCCTAACCACACACACACACACACACACACGCACACACACACACATATATATATATATATATATATATTAGTTTTAAAATGATAAATAAATGTATATTAGCTTTTATACATATTTAATAGCCTGTATGTTATTTAATAGAAATATATATATATATGAATTAATATATAGTTATCTATTATTATATAATAGATCTATAACAGATATTGATCACTCTCCTAATTAAATTGTATTTGGTCTGACAGAAACCCATTAAGTGAGATAGTGACAACCATACACTGTTGTAATATATATATATATATATATATATATATATATATATATATATATATATATATATTTGGAAATTGTATAAAGTTTTTTACACCAACAGAATTAGATATGAAGATTGAAATATACAAATAGATAGATAGATAGATAGATAGATAGATAGATAGAGAGAGAGAGAGAGAGAGAGAGAGAGAAAGGGGTTACTATGAGTGTTTGTTTAGTTTGGTTTTATGGCATATCAACAAGTGGAGTTTATTTAATGCCATATACATTTCTGTACATATAAACAGTTCTATTTCAAACAATTCAATTTAACATAAGTACACAGATTAAATATCCAAAACAATTCTATTTCAAACAAGTCAGTTTAACATAAGTACATAGTTTAGATCTATCTAACCCATAGATAAGACCCTATCATATGCAACCACTCCGGACAAGAGTGGATCTGGGAGTGATAGAAATGACAACGTAGTGCGCATTCCCTAAAGCTCCAGTATTACTGGAGCCTCACCGTCAGATTGCTTAGTTTCATATCAGGACACTCGTTTGGGGAGTCCTACTCTTCTTCAGAGATACAGTCAATGTATTCTACAGCCCCAGCCGACTGGGCTGTGTGTGTGTGTGTGTGTGTGTGTGTGTGTGTGTGTGTGTGTGTGTGTGTGTGCAACACCTGGGAAAATTATTAAATTATCTCTGCTATAGGATGTTATTTTTTAAATTTTATTTAGTAACAAATAAATAAATTAAAAGAAGAGGTAAAGCATTTTTTTATTTAATAACTGTGTTGGCCAACCAGCAAAACTGATTTACATCAGCTCTGAGCGGACACAGGATGTAGTCTGGAAGACTTGCTTGGAGCGATAGATGTTAGGGACGAATGGAGTGAAAGTCAAGGAAATCCGTACTGTCAAAGAGACTTGACGATGATGAAAATATACTTTAACAAACTAGATTAAATTTTATAAATTAAAGGTGTAGCTTTTTTTTAAGCCGTGTAGAAGAAAATATTGAGCTATGTGCCAATTTTAAAAATCAAACTACCTAATCAAAATACCGCACGGAAATAAAGGAACAAAGGTTAACTCCAATAATTTATTTGAAAATTTTGAAAAAATCATCAATAACAAGTAAGCTACAAGGTAGGTGTAATTTATGCCAAGATGAAAAAATTACAATTGTAAAATATAAAGATACTATTTATTTATTGAATGAATGAATGAAAGAAAAGAATTTATAGCTAAATGTAGACATAAGAATAACTACCTAATATAATATCAAATAATTTTTATTTTCAAATCATGTTTAAACAATTTATAATAATTTTTATAAAGATACAGATAACTAAAAAAATAGATATAGTCTATACATCTTAACTCAGATAAACAACTGTTTAATTCTCTCACACTTTAGCTAAATACAATATCCTTACAATAATATAATTAAAAACTTCATTCTCTAAATGATAAAATTAAGATAATCGAAATTAATAATTTAGCAAAAATGGTTTTTATGTATAGAACTAAAACAAATGATAAAAATGTTGAATAGAGCTTCAATACCACAAAAATCTAAATACGAAGATAAAGAGAGATGGATAGTTCTTTGAAACAAGTAAACAATTGAATACGTTTGAAAAATTATTAATATATTTCTAAAGATATTTATTCGAAATTGTGAAAAAATTTTTTTCAATTAAACTAAAATTATACAAACCCTATATAGCTTTCGAATAAAACTCATAAACCTGAAATCAGATTACAATTATAAAATTCTTGGCTAGACTTCGCGAACGAAGATTTATGAAGGAGGGTGTCTACGTCGACTGCAGGCATGCTGATGGCTGACTAGGCCAATGCGGTACAGACAAATCCAGTCCCTACGACTGCAGTTAAAGGTCTGGTATGGCTGCCGAGGCTCCCTGGATCTTCCTCCTGTCGCATTTCCCGCAGAAATTGGCCCTGTGGAATCGTCAAAGGTGGAGACGACCTGGTGGAAAATGCAGCGCCTGGCCTGACAGTCGGCAACAAGAGTCGACCTCTGGTGGTAGTCAATGCGGCAGGTACCGAGGGTCTTTTTGAGGGAGTCTTTAAAACGTTTCTTTGGTGTCCCTTTGTCACGGTGGTCACGGGAGAGTTCACCATACAGAGCTATCCTGGGCAGGCGATGTCCTTCTATTCTGGAGACATGCCTTACTATGCGTAGCTGTGACTTCAGCAACATGGCCTCTATGCCGGGGATTTCTACCTGATCAAGGACCTCAACATTGGTGACGTAGTTACTCCAGTAAATGTTGAGGAGGGTGCGGAAACAAAGCGGGTGGAAGCGCTCAAGGAGTCGTAGATGGTAGCGGTAGGTTACCCATTACCCATCGTTGTAGACCAGGGTGGCGAGTACGACAGCTCGATAGACGCTAATCTCTGTGCCCCTCTTCAGATGTTTGCTGTTCCATACTCTTTTGCAGAATCTGCCGAAAGCGCTGTTTGGCTTGGCCAGTCTGTTGTCTACTTCCCTGTCGATCTTGGCGTCTGATGTGATGGTATACCCAACATAAGTGAACTAGTGAACTGCTTTTAGCTCAGTTCCACCAATGGTGATGTAGAGGGGGTGGTACTCTTCCAGGGGTGCTGGCTGGTGGAGGGCCTCAGTCTTTTTCAAGCTGACCTCGAGTCCGAAGAGCTGGGCAGCCTCTGCAAAGCAGGAAGTTAAGCGTTGTAGGGCTCTTTCGGTGTGGGCGACGAGGGCAGCGTCGTCAGAGAAGACGAGGTCACGGAACTGCTCAAGGGTTTTTGTGTGGGCATGCAGTGACCTGAGGTTAAACAGACGGCCGTCTAGACAGGTTACTATTATCAAATAAAAAACGACAAAAACCGTAAGTAAAAAAAAAATTCGCAGCCGTTAATTTTAAAGTAAGATAGATCACAACGTGATAAAACGTGAAATATATCGCTGGCATTTAACGGAAAAAAGAAAAAAGTAACAAAAGTCCATTGGAATTCCATCTGACGAGCTTTAATAAGCGAAAAATAATCATAATGGAAAACTATTTCTAAATTTCTTGTTTCTTAATCTAATATATATATATTGTCATCCACAGACAGACTGTTTCGTTCTATCAGAACTCTTCAGTGTGGCTAGACACGTAGGACACTCAAACCCATCCAAAATTACGTTAGACTAAGTCTCAGACCGATCGGCCAACAAGCGAACAACGTTGGCTAAGGGAATTTTTAAGGTATTTATGTAGCAACAGCCGTAGCAGCTTCCGTTTGTTTACATTTTTTATACCCTATCGGCTACCAGAGTGCTCAATTCTTTCGAAGAGCTTTGCATTATGCGAGCGGCGGCCGAAAATGCCTTCGCCAGAGTGCTCAACCCCCATGGGGGAGCATATATATACATATATATATAAACATTATAGAATTTGACCATTACATAGATGATGACAATTAAACCCGGGGATGCTTAGGAAATGAACTGCATAGGGGATTTCTTTATAGTGGTGAAAGGATATGCAGAACCAGACATACGTTTTGGGATGAGCTGATAACAGAATGATGGTACAGCAGTCTTCTATAAAATATCCAAACACTTCTCAAGTTTTAAATCTAGAGTTTTTTTCCTTCTCTTGGACTGGTTGACTTACTAAAATTATAGATCCCATTTTCCCAATTATTTTACCCATAACTGATGCATTTCCCAAGGGGACTCGCATGAAGTGAAACACAAACCAACACGTCCAGAATTCGAACATGGCTCGTTGAATTCATTTCTGATTGGATAAGTGTTGCGATAAATACGCTTCGGCGCGTAATACTTTCTCGGTTTATGGAACGCTACATTTTAATTCCTTGTATATGGGAAAGAAAGTATTTCAATCGCTGAAATCACTTTAAAGTTCTTTTTTTTTCATTTTGTTTTGTTTTATGTTAGTTTGTTTTCAAAGAAAATTAGATTTGGTTGCATTGTTTAATGGTATATCAATTTTCGTGGTTATTTAATGTCAAAACCGACTTTGCAGAACTACACCATAAATACTGATAACTTGGGAATAATAGGGTTCATGCCTTTACCGAGGGTAATAGCCCGAAAAAATGTAATAGCAAAACTGGATTTCAAGTTCACAGTCCACCACGCATGCCTATAAGTGATGGGGACGTTTCCAAAAACTTAGTACCTTCAAAACTAAAGATAAAGATAATAAATAACATGAAAATTATATATATATATATATATATATATATATATACATATATATATATATATATATATATACACACTTTGCGACCACATCTCTGTTGTTGTCTCAATATCAACCAGATGGCCGTTTTCTGGAAAAACACAGGTGTCAGTAATCTCCACTGTTCCTGCCACCCTGGGTTGTATGTCAACCTGTAATTAACCTTCCACCTGCCACGTTGTGAATTTGACCTCTGGTAGAAAGGTTAAACAGTCGAAGTGGGTCGTGCTGAGAATATCTGTCGGTTGTGAAAGAAGTGATATAAGAAAATTCTTCAAAGAATAAATTCTTCTTTAACATCGAAATCATATTTTATAAACCTGGTTATTGCAATACTTTGAACCATAAGTTACAAGGTTCATATAAAAGGCAAAGGCAGTGACCAGTTTGGGATGTACTCGATACAATTATGTTGAATTCTTACCTTCCACAAAGTCGGATAAAAATTCTTTATATCGCCTCTTCTGATACTATTCTAGCACAAGGAATGGGTTTCAGAGCTTTAGCTAAGTATCAGGAGTTAAAATTTGTTGCGGGTAAATACTTGA
Source organism: Sepioteuthis lessoniana (assembly GCA_963585895.1). Lineage (NCBI taxonomy): Eukaryota > Metazoa > Mollusca > Cephalopoda > Myopsida > Loliginidae > Sepioteuthis > Sepioteuthis lessoniana. The sequence goes on from OY757920.1 coordinate 83,977,218, forward strand.
CTTCGCTGGAGTTCAAATAAGTAACAGAATTAAGTTTTTCCTCTCTCTCTCTCTCTCTCTCTCTCTCTCTCTCTCTCTGTCTTTTTGGGGAGACGAAGGACTCAAGTGACGTATGTCTATATGGCCACGGACTCTTGTGCGCCCTTTCGAAAACTCCGACGGTTTAAATAATATTCCACCCTATATCGGAGTAATGTCTGAGGGGGTGAGGTGAATACCTCTAAAATGACAAACCCTAATCGATTTCTATTAATCAGGAGTTCGCAGAAACCTGTGATTTTTCAAGTACCAGAAAATTATCCAACCTCTTTCAATCAGGAGACCATTCAAGCCCCTTCCTCCCTCTCAGACTTACTTATCAGTATACCTCTTACCACCTTCAGTTATGACGAATAAATTCGCCCTGCCCTCGCATAACCGGCAAGTCAAATGTCAAATACTCATTTACTTATATATATATATATATATGTATATTGTCATACACACACACACACACACATATATGTATATATATTATAGAGGGTTTATTTATATATATATATATATATATATATATATATATGTGTGTGTATATTGACATCCATATATATAAATATATATATAGAGAGAGAGGGTTTATAGATAGATAGATCAACCGGCAAATGTTTTGCGTAGGTCAGAGGATTAACTCATTAATCTTTGTTATCTGACCTGCCATACATAAAAATTATCTCGGGCCATTTTTCACCAAGACGAAACCCAGATCTTTGGACATAAAAATTTCATCATTATTTTTGGCTAACGACTATCAGAGACCTGTCGTCATAAAAATCCTTTCAATCCATTTTTGGCTAAGCGACGAAATCCAAGAGTCTGATTCTTTTAATGTTTTTCTTAGGCCTCGGATCCCAAATAAAAAAGCCAGTTTTTTATTTAAAAGGCAATGTTTTCACACCAATTTTTTAACTTTTTCTTTAAAAAAGATCATTTGCAACAAAGGAAAAATTTTTTTAAATTCCTGCCTATTTTGGCAGATTACTTTTGAAAGGTGGATAAAGACCTTCGCATGAAACTTAGCAAAATTCACAGCTTGTAATTTTTTTTTTATCAAGTGTTGAAATATTGTATACTAATATGCAGACACATGCAAAATCATAACGACGACACAATAAAGACGAGCGACAGAGTTCTTAAAAAATACACCTCTCATTTTATTGAAAGGGTTGTGTGTGAGAGGGAGTTGTAGACGGAACAGAACTGCAACATATTGACCCCCACTCTATTGGCCATTAACGCGTTTCTTTCCCGTCCTGCCGGGCTGCTCAACCGGGGGCCTGGGGGCCCAGCCTCTCTGGCTGCTGGTTTTCTCTACTGCATCTTATCTCCCACTCGTCTGATCCCCAACTGATTAATCGGGGGCTAGAGGGCTCCCTCTGCTGGGTGCTGGCTTTCTCTACCGCATCTTGTCTCCAACTGATTGAATTTCCTGTGCACTTGTGGACGTCATAAATTGCACTCATTCAACCCATCCACGGTCAAGGTTACACTCTGCGATTCCTCGACCGGATGCAACTGTTATTTACACAGGTGCATTGCCTATTTTGACACCCCGGCCGTGTTGTAGGTCATTATACAACAGAAAGTTTTAAAAATTTGTTTTAACAAAAAAAGAAAGAAAAAAAATAAAAGATATATTTTTACGTATGATTCTGATATTTCTTTCGATCTTTTCAGGTTTAAATTTATTTCAAATGTTTTGCCATTTTAAAGTAACTTAAATTTAAATTGGGTTTATAATCAGTTTGGTTAATCCTAATATTATATATATATATAAGTAAAACCTATTGCCATGTTTAGAATGTATACCCATGATATGGTAAATAGGGGTTCAATCCCGAGTCGAGTCATACCATAGACTCAAAAACTGGAACTTGATGTCTCCTTACTTAACACTCACCATCATAAAGTATTTTAAAGGGTAAAAAGGAGCCATCCAGGAAAAGGAGTAGTGCTCTCCCCAACACCTCAGTGTAATAACTATTGAAGAGAGATCCTTCGGGTCACCCTCAACTATGGTCGGCTAACTCATTTACTTATATATATATATATATATATGTATATTGTCATACACACACACACACACACATATATGTATATATATTATAGAGGGTTTATTTATATATATATATATGTGTGTGTGTATATTGACATCCATATATATAAATATATATATAGAGAGAGAGGGTTTATAGATAGATAGATCAACCTTCTATTATATATATTCGGGTAGAATTATACCCAGGTTTTGTCATAGCAATTTTTGCTGATAAATATCTTGTTTGTGGAGTTTTCATAGATGTGCCGCGTATTTCCTCGAACTCTGCACGTTGAGTCGAAACGGTAAGTTTCCTATGGCCTACCAAGCCACAATTCAGCTCGTCAAAGAAAAAAAAATAGAAAAAATGGATTCAGAGAATCTATTTGCTGATTCTGTAATTTCTCCTGGAGGTATTCTCGACAGCGGACGTGTCATACATGTGACACTTTGCAAAATTGACTTGAACACTAATTCCTTATTATCGCAATCTCGAACAGCACGCGAAATTTCTTATTCCATTCTGTCCGACGCTCAGCAAAATTTGCTGCTTATCTCGCCCCAGTGATGAATCCCAGCGGACAGTGGGAGTAACACAACCATCCCTGTTCCGAGACTGCGATTTGACTGTCATTCTCTTGATTGCTTCCATAAATATAAAGAGCTCTTGTTTCAAGGGAAAGACCCAACATCTTTACGAGGACCTCGCAAAATTTTAGCACTTTAAAAAAATTCTTACTCTTGTCAACTGCCCCCTGATCGTAAAAGCGCCGGAGACATCTCTCTGTTAGGGATATTAAAAACTAATCTTTTCAATTCCCATTGAGAAATCCTTCTCTTTCTATTTTATGATCTATTAAAATCTGCCGAAGTAATTTGTTTAAGGATTCTTTTGATATTCTTTACTCAGACATCCATATAAACATGTGTACATGCATATATATATATATATATATATATATATATATATATATATATATCATCTTGTAGAGCCTTCAGCACGGGCATCCCTGACCCTCTCCCGCCACACCTCCTTATCGTTCATCGCTTCCGGCAGGTCCTCAGGGCTACACCCCGTATCCTCACAGAGCTGCTGTATGTAGGTACGAGTTGGTCGCCCTGACTTTTCTTGGTCATGTGAGGGAGTTCATAGGAGTACGTCCCTACTTCTCCAGCAGTGTCTCACATGTCTGGTTCATCTAACTTTGATAGTTTTCTTGATGGGTGGTTGGTGGCCGTACAGCTGCTGAATTTTGGGATGCTGCCTCCAGGACCTGTTCAATATTGCTTTCAGCATTCTTGTGTAGTTACCGTCAAGCCTTTTCTCAAGCCGTTTCGTTAGTGTCCATGTAGTGCATCCATATAGCAGTATCGACACGATCGCTGCTTGGAAGAAACTGCGTTTCATTTTATCGGTCAGGTCTGATTTCCATATGACCGATAGGCTCTCGATAGCTGTCCATGCCTTTGCTATTCACGTGTCGATGTCTGTCTCGGTCGATGAGACACTGCTTCCTAAGTAGGTGGACTTGTTAACTAGTTTCAGAGAGCTACCGTTTAGTGTGGAAATGTCGCTTGTTTGATTAAAGCACATATATTCTGTTTTTTTGTGCATTGACATGGAGGCCAATGCCTGCAGCGGCTCGTTCCAGACTATGCAGTAGTGTTTCAGCTTGGGCGACTGCATTTGCCAGAATCGTTATGTCATCGGCGAAGTCAGCGTCGGTAATTGTTTTTGCGCGGTACCTTCTGCTTCTTTTCTTTGTCAGCTTGAAACCGTTTTCTTAGATTTTTATACATCGATGTTCTAAGCACATAGTCTAGAGAGATGATAAAGAGGTATGGGGCTAGTGTGTCTCCTTTTAGTACTCCTGCTACGATGTCGAAGAAGTCTGTGTCTCCATCCAGAGAACGTACTTTCACTTTGGTGTTTCTATAGAGAATCATTATAGTTACGACTGTTTCTTTCGGTAGGCCGTATACGAGTAGAATTTGCTCCATCTTCCCTCTGTGAATGGAATCAAAAGCCTTGGTAAGGTCGACAAATAGTAATGTGGATTGTAGGTTTTTTGCCCGTAAGCCTTCAAGAATTCTACGAATAGTCAATATTTGTGAGGTTGTTATCTATTTTATCCGGAAGCCATTTTGGTTCTTCCTAAGAATGCTGTCGATTTTGAATTCTGTGCGGTTGCGTTGCAGGGCATTGTATATTTTGGCTGCGATGGATGAAAGTATTATACCTCGGTAGTTCTTGGCAAATCCGAGGTCGCCTTTTTTAGGGAAAGGCAGTATACATCCCTTCATCCATCTGTCTATCGGGTTTTGATTATAAACTGCATTACAGTGTCGGAGCAATATATCGTCGAATTGTCTGGTCATCCATACTTCTGTGGGAATTTCATCAAGCCCTACGACTTTTCTATTTTTCATTTTTTTTTATTCGTTTTTGTTGGTTGTTAGCTTTCAGTTTAGCTTAGGCAGTGCTAAACCTTCTACTCACTTCGTTTATCATTTTCTATGCTATCCTAGATTGCCTATCTTCCACTGAGTCTCTAATCTTATCTATCTGATTTTTATGTATTCTGTCTGTTCTTTTAGGTATATGCTTGCTAATTCATTTTGTGATATATACGAGGTGCATACGATAAGTTTCCAGACTTTTTTCCTATGGGCATTTAGAATTGTCATAGACTCTTGAAAATTCACTATGTTATTACTATAAATCTTATAAAATGACTGACCAATTTTTATGATTTCAGATTCAAATGAACAGCTACAGCAGCAATTGGAATACACCCTACTAAAGCTTGATTGTCACAGCTGGTGAATTTCAAAAAAATGCAATCTGACACTTTAGAAGAACGATATACAATAAAATTCTGTTTTAAACTTGGAAAAAAAGATGCCACAGAAACTTATGGAATGCTTCAGATTGCTTTTCGACCATCTTGCATGAGCATCAGTTTTTGAGTGGCATAAGAGATTCAAGGAAGGCAGGGAGTCTGTAAGGGATGATGGGAGGTGTGGGAGGAGTAAGGAAGTCAATACTCCAGAGTTGATTGGCCAAACGGTAAGGGTTACTATGTTGAGGTTTTAAGTGAGTTCAGGAAGAGATTCCTTGGGAAGAAGCCAGCACTCTTCAAATTGGGTCAGTGGCATTTCCACCAGGACAATACACCAGTCGACAACTCCATCCTTGTCACAGATTATTTGACCAAGATTGGCATCAGGACAGTTTCTCACCCTCCCTTTAGTCCAGACCTTGCTCCCGGTGACTTTTGCTTATTCTCTAAGCTCAGAGGCTGTCGTTATGAGTCAACTGAGGAGATGAAAGAGGCTGTGACGAAGGTCATTGACACGCTCACACAAGAGGACTTGCATGGGGCCTTCCAGAAGTTGTTGGAACGCTACAACAAGTGCATTGCAGCCGGAGATTACTTCAAAGGGGATTAGAGTTTCATGTGTGTACTATCAATAAAAGTGCCAATACGAAAAAAAGTCTGGAAACTTATCATATGCACCTCGTTTATATATATATATATATAAGCTACCAATGTCAAAGCAATAGCACAAATACGCCCTTCCCAGACGCCTATCATCATCAGCACGGATATCCCTGACCCCCTTTCGCCACTCCTCCCTATCGTTCATCGCCCTAGGTAGGTCTTCAGGACAGCATCTCGTATCCTCACATAGCTGCTGAATGTATGTTCGTGCTGGTCGTCCTGCTTTTGCACGGCCATGTGTGGGGGTCCATAAGAGTACATCTCTTATGAGTTCGTCCCTGCTTCTTCAGCAGTGTCCTGCATGTCTGGTTCGTCTAACTTGAATAGTTTTCGTGATAGGGGGCAGGTGGCCGTACAGTTGGTGTCTTGTGGGGTGTTGCCGCCAGGACTTGCTTAAGATTGCACATAGCATTCTTGTGTAATTGCCGTCTAGTTTCTTCTTCACATGCTCCCACATAATCTTCTATTTATTATTGTACCTATGTATAACCAGGAGTAGAAAAGCTTACAGTGGCACCGTAGATGCTTATAAGATGAATAATTGGTCCTGAAAGGTTGGTCTCTTTATTTCTCTTTTCTTGTTGCATATGCATTATTGTACATTATGTGCAACCAGGAATAGAAAAGTGTCATATGAAAACTGAATACCTTATCGAAAAAGGCAAAATATGCAATAAATACCAATGTTTGAAGGATGAAGCTGTAAAAGGTTTTAACAAGAAAGAGTTGTCATCGTCTGGATAAATGTCATATTTTCTTCTCTTCAAACACATTATTAAAGTCAAGAACAACCTGAAAAGTCATCCTAGACCTTCAAAAGATCTATTTTTGGTTAATCATCTCATTGATATATAATCAGAGAATAAACGGCTCATTTCAAAACATGTTTTCTACATGGAAACTGCTACGATGTTCGTGCTGATCCAGTTGTGCGCGCGCACACGCACACGCACACGCATATATGTATATATATACGCGCATATACATGTTTGTTGTTTTCCAATCAATAATTTTTACCATAGTTTGTAATAGATTATTTTGCATTGAATGAAGATTCGGTTTCATCAATTTTTTAATAAAGTGATTTTAAACTCTACGTTCTATACAGTATATATATATATATATATATATATATATATATATATATGTGTGTGTGTGTGTGTGTGTGTGTGTGTGAGTGAGTGTGTGTGTGTGTGTGTGTGTGTGTGTGTGTGTGTGTGTGTGTGTTTTGTTTTACCAATCACCTTTTTGCATTAGTCTTATTTCGCTCGCTTTTTCTTTCTTTTTTTTCAGTTTTTTTTTTTTGTTCGTTACCCGGTTTAATGAACAGTTTCCAAGTCTTTTTGAAGCAGACTTATCTTAGTTTTCATTATCACTGAGAACCCTTTTTAATTCTTATTTTACTTTTCGCCGTTTTAGATCTAGCCGAAATTTCACCCTATGAGCTGATGTATTAATTACATAAACAATCCATAGATTTATTCATCAAATTTATTGCCTAAATAAACAGAAGTACAACAGCAAAACATATTTTCTTTTTTATATAAGTACGTCTAAATCAAATAAGATTACCGAGTGATTAACGTTTAAATAAACAGTTTATCTAAAGACAAATTTCAAAGAAATATCATTTGATTTGATTTTGAAGAAACGCAATTGTTTTGCCGGATAGGTTCGGTCGGACTAGGTTGAAAGGGTTACTGTTTCTTTCTTTGTTGGAAAATATGAAATGTAAAATATTTCTAAAGCATGCAGTTTTCTTTATTTGGAAACGACATAATAGAATTTTATGGTTTTAGAGGCTTGCGTATTTAGTGACTTAAACTAATACATTAATGTCTCTCTTATTCGAAAATAGATGACGGAGTTGTTTCAAAGAAAAGGGAAGAACAGCTTTAAATGCCTACAAAAACACATCAAAACGACAATATGGCTGCAAGAGATGCAGACGCTTGTTGTATATATATATGATTTAGATTCGTAAGTTTATGGCCTATAAATGTCACAATAAAACGCTCAATAGACGTTAACCTCCACAATCTGGACTTATATAATAAAAGTGTTATTATTATTATTATTATTATTATTATTATTATTATTATTGAATGCTCCTATCATTATTGCCCGGCGATTATTCCCTGGATAGCATACGACAGCAAGTCTCCTAAAACATTAATTTCCGATCTTAGCAATGACATAGCCGAGACCAGAAGTTTTCATTTTTTTTTTCTTTCAGTGTTTTCATTCTTACTGACCGACGCTGTCGGCGAACAAGTTGAAAAGAATATAAAGTAAAATGTTTAAATAGCAGAGAAAAGACTACAGACATGTAGATTATTGTTTGATTTCGTTGATTGATTTTACGGCACGTCGACATTGGTTGGGTCATTCAATGCAGAAGTCAGATTGTTTTTTCATTGCTCTCAGTTTTTACTCAATTTCTTTGGGATCGTCCTAAAGGCTCCAATTAGGGATAATATTAGCATCTTAATGTTCCATAGTTTGTTTTCTATTCCCTGGTAAGGTCCAGGTATGTACACAATTTTCGCTTTTCTTTGTGAGTTTTTCATTGCAGCTCTAAGTAGTTGGTTTTCACTTAAGTATTTATGACAATGAGTCTCCTAAGATCTCCCGGAGTCTTCTAAGTACCCTTGCTGATTTTTGGTGTACTGTAGTCTCGATGTTTCCTCTTATCTTCCGTTCACCTAATGTTCTTTTCAGGTTCTTGAAGACTGCTTCATCCTTCAGGTGCCACCACACCGGGCCTGAGTGGACCTGGGAGCAATGGCAATAAAGAGGTGCTCTGTATTCCCCAACGACCCAGCATTACTGGGACCTCACAATCAGACTGTTTAGTGTCATATCCAGGACACTCTTTGGGGGAGTATTACCCCTCTGCAGAGGTGCAGTCAGTGTATTCTACAGCTACATTTATGTTCCAAAAATTTCCCCCTTTCTGCCAAGTTGCATATATTTCTCAAGTTATAGGTTTTCTTTTATTTTCAGTTTGAAGTCTGTTGGAATAATAAAATCCATAAGATCACATGTTCTTTGTTTCTCGTTAATGAATGCCAGGTCTGGTTAACTGGACAGTTTGGGTTGATACGTTTATATCTCAAAGTCATATAGAATTTATGAGTCAAATTTTCTTGGACAGTTTCTGGTTTACGTATGTACCTACATTTCTTTTTTAAATAGAGGGATTATATTATAAATTGAATCACCAATGGAGGTGCCCGTGGTTAATTGGCCGCGTCTTTACCATGACTAGTTAATTTGGGATCGCTTGTGAGTAATGTGGATTAGTAGCTCGATGGGAGAGTATCGTTTATACATTCTGTGGTCGCTGGATTGATCTCCAGAGGGAGAGATCACGGTATACACTGCTGATGAGACTTAATAATGTCGAAACAGCTATCCAGTGGTTCTGTATGTCGCATGCAGTGCTTGCCGGAATTTCTCCTCATAGTAATTTATAATGTATATGTACCATTTGTCACTATGGTTGATTTCCACTATCTTGCACAATTCCCACTGGATCACCTTCCCCAGTCATGCCTGCTTTTATATTCTTTCTGTACCAGTTTGCTGCATTCCCTTAACGCCTGGAGAAAAAGCTAAATAAGAATTACACAAAAATACTCAGTGCTGTTTTGAACAAATTCAGGAAGCTGTGCCCTACAAAACAGCAATTGTGCGGCCATTACCTCTCATTTCACAAACCATCCAAATAAGCAGACTAAGACATGTTGGGCATTGCAAGAACGATGGATGATAGGGGCGGATGGTGAGAGGGAGTCAAATAACTTCGTGCTATCTGCACAAATTGATGATGATGATAATGATGATTTTCTCGTTTTTCTTGATTGTTTTGAATATTGTAGTAGGTTCTGGAATCCACCTCTCTTTGCTCTTTTTGTATATTTTTAATTATATTCTTTTGCTTATTTAAAATGCAATCTCTTAATTTCATTATCTAAGAGGTAAGTAATAGGAAGATAATGAAAACAATGTGTATAAATTCTGATGTTAAATGACACTGAACATGTACACGGTCACCATTCGCGAGTTTTTCACACCAGCTTTAACGGGTGATTCTTCACTGGAGTCTGAGTGACATGCCTTCTCAGATCTCCAGTATTATTCTAACTATTCTAGGTGATCTAAACAGCTCTATGGTTTAAATGATCTCGATTCTTCCTCTGATCTCCTGTTCTTCCAGCCTCTTTTCCAGGTATTTGGTTCTAAGTTACTCATTGTTATGGCGTGCTCTTTTTATGTTCCTATCTAGAATTTATTTCCTGTACAGAATGGATTTTTTTTACCATTATTCAAAGTAAACTAACGACAATTGGTATTACTGTCACCATTATGTTCTGAAGTTTCTTAAACTTTGTAAAGATCCCATTCTTGGTCTGTTTTTCCGGATTTTTTGTCATTTTCAAACTGTGTTCCGCCGGAAATGCAAGATCCACAAGATAGTTTTTTCTCGTTAATCAAAACCAGCCTTTATCTTCTGACCAGGGTGTGAAGGGGTCCGTTTATATCTCAAAGATTCTGATAATATTATGCGTCTCATTTTATAGGGTAGATTCTGGTTTGTGTATACATTATATTATTTTCATTATTTACTCCTTGCGATTTTTCACACCAGCGTTAGTTAGTGGGCTTTCACTAGATTCTAAGGGACAAAATATCTCCTCAGGTCTTCAGGACTCTCCTCAGTATTCTGGTTGATCCCAGCAATGCTCTAGTCTGGATTCATTCTCCGATTTCCAGCTGTTCCAATCCCCTTTCCAGTTATTTAAGGGCCGTTCCAATCGCAGCAGTCACAATTTATACCACCGTCACCCGTAAGTTTTTTTTTTTTAATTCTCTAACAAGGTTCAAGTATTTCTCTATCTTTCGCAACAGCAAAGTCCACTCGACAATAATTTCTCATTTTTTGCTTATCATCTCTAAGTCTTGATTTCTGACCAAGATTAGGTGACCCGTTTATATCTCAAAATCCCCGAGAATTTTATACATCACATTTTCTAAAGGATTGTAGCTAGTGCATATACTATTTAGTAGTATTGTAAAGTGCTTAATCTCTTGCTCGGCTCCCAGTGAGTTGTCTTTCACACCCAGTCGGCATAGTCCTATACTCTTTCTGCGCTAGTTCGCTGCATTCGCTATGGTATTAATCGTTTCATCTCTTTCTCCGTATGACCTACACTTAGTATTCCGTCGAGTAGTATCAATTTTTGCTTTAACTTAATTGGTCCTGGGCACCTCGTTGGTGTAATGGTTAGCAAGATAGACTAGCAAATCTGCACGAGTGAGTTCGATTCTCATTGGGTGCCCCATTCATGCGGCCTTGTGCCACATCTAAGCAAAAAAAAGCTTAGTAAATTACAATTTAATTGGTCCTAATGGTGTTCTGTGCTGCTATTAGAAGAGATTCAGTTTCTCTCTTAAGATTTCCCTTTCGTTGCTATGTCCAAGTTTTCTCGAGTCGAATCTCGCGTGTTTGTCGCTTGAAATATACATACAGTTGTTTTTCTTCCCGTTTCTGTTTTCTAGTTTTTGTTGTCTTTCAATCTGTACCAATGTTGCCACTGCTGCTATTGGCTTCTGTACTTAATCGTTCTTTGCTCTTGGATTCGTCAACTTAATCCTCAATGCTAACGACACCTCTTCCTCCTTCTTTACTTGATAAATTCAATGTCATCCCTTGGATGTAAAGCCAAAGGCATAGTCATCAATTTTCTTGTCTTTGGACCATTTTATTATATTTTTTTGATTTGAGTTTTTCACATCAGCATTAGCTGATGGTCTTTCACTGGAGTTTATTTTCAAGTCCTCTTATTATTATTGTTATTATTATTTGTAATATTCAAAAAGCTCGTATTATTGTCCTATAGTTCACCTTCATGTTTCGTTCCGCCGTTATAGTAAGAGTTGGTAGATATTTTTGTGATTATTAAATCCAGTCTTATCATATCATATTTACCCAACCCCTCCGCTCGGGCAGGATATGACACAGGGTCAATTTTTAAGCGGAGTTTAACAGGTTTGAATTCAGAGTTTTCATTCTCCTAGACTAGTTGCCTCACCAAGGCTGAAGAACCTAGTTTACCCTAGTCTGCCCTACTATTTACCCATAGCTGGAGGGAGAATAATTGGATTTATACCTTTCCCAAGGGTATTAGTGCTATGTGAAATGCAATCAGTCTCGTCCAGGATTTGAACTCGTGTCGCCGTGTCCATTTCCTTCGACGATAACCATTGCACCACGGGCACCTTAAATCCAGTCTTATACGAGGTTTTTAGTAGAGGTTAAAACACTTAAAATGATTATAACGTGGCAGCATAATTCATTTGATAAAGCTATTGTATCATGCACTATTTTCGGGCTTTTGCTCTTTTGAGTTGCATCAACTAATCATTTTCTAAAGAACGGACGTATTTCGTGGATAATTCTAAGAATCTTTTTGGAGAATTAATTGTAAGTGAAATGTCCCCAATGATCACTTTCCCTAATATTGACACATCTGCATTTGACTGATGCATTTTGGGATATTGGCAGAGTACAGGCCGAAAATCTTTACAAAAGTCAATGTTCTTTATGACTTGTCTGAATTTTGAAATCTTTTACTAGAAAATGACTTAAAAATTACTCAACCGAAAAAAACTTCAAAATATCAGAACGCTGAAATCTCTCAACGGCAAAATCCCTTAAAAAGTCATAAGACCGGAAAATTACTTAGAAATATCTGAATATTGAAGTCTATCACCCAAAAAATCACTTAGAAAGTTACTCAGCTGGAAAATCACTTAAAACAGTTTCAAGATAGAGGTCACTCTCTAGAAAATAACTTAGAAAGTCACTCACCCGAAAAAACACTTAGAACTGTCCGAACGTTGAAGTCACTCACCCAGAAAATCATTTTGAAAGTCACTCACCCGAAAAACACTTAAAACTGTCTGAACGCTAAAATCATTCATCCGATCCGTATCTTAAAATTTCAGTGTACGTGTTTTTGTTTTTTTTCTGGTAGAGCCTCTGATGTGTGCTAATACCATTTGTTTACCTGTTCGAACCTCAGAATATGCGTAAAAAAATTTTGGTGATAAATTAGTTACATTAATTATTCTATTTATTTGGAAAAATTGGATGTTAGCTGACTTTGAATGTAAGCCGTGGCTGTGTCAGTACAAGAGTAAGGCTGTATTACCTGGACTCTAATGAAAAGTACGGAGATAAAAACTTCACAAAATAGCAACTGTACGGCCACTTACTTCCGCTCTCACAAACTGTCCAAGTAAGACGAACAAGACATGTGGGGCGCAGCTGGTCATGTGAGGATGAATTCTTAAGTGATGTTCTGCTATGGACTCCTCTACAGGAACTTGCCTGTGTTACTTCCATGCTGACGTCAAACACTTTTGCCATTCCAGCACGGGACTCCAAGGGTCAAGTAGATATTTTTTAAATGGTTTATATTAAATGGTATTATTAGAAAACCATGTAACTGTATGTAAACAAATGAATAAATTTGAACCGACCAACACAGACTTACTCCGTAGGGAGACTAGACGCAGTGCCAGGAGCGATAAACATTAGGGACAATGACGATAGAGAGAAAGAGGGAGAGTTAGGTAACCTCAAGCTATCAGCACAACTTGATATATATATATATATTATAACAGTGTTGGTTGTCACTAAATCACCTTGTGGGTTTGTCTCGAACCAAGTGCAATATAATATGAAGAGTGCTCAATATCTAGGATAGAGCTATTATATAATAATAATAATAATAATAATAATAATAATAATAATAATAAATAGATAAAAGTTATATATATATCTAATTCATGGAATTTAGACTCCGACCCCTGGGTTTCATGGAGTTTTTTTGCAAAACAACTATCATCAGGCAGTTAACAAAATTTTGACTGTATTTTTTTGATTTTCTATTGATTTCATTTTGTTAACTGCCTGATGATTGTTGTTTTGCAAAAAAACTCCATGAAACCCAGGGGTCGCAGTCTAAATTCCATGAATAAAAAATATATATCTAATATATATTCATCTAGATATATATATATATATATATAACTGCCCATTGACCAATGGCCATGAGTCCGGGGTTCATTCTCAGGTTGAGTCATACCAAAAACACAAAAAATGGTACTTGATGCCAACTTGCATAACACTCAGCATTATAAGGAACGTATCAAGAGTGAAGTGGGGCAATCCATGGAAAGGAGTAGATCGCTTCCCTTCATCACTTTTATATATATATATATATATATATATATGCAAATTTCATTAAACATAATAGACATTTTATGTCTACATATTTTCTTCTGGATCCGTTCGAATTCCCGTATTACTTTTATCGTATTCGGGGGGAATTGATTTATGTATTGTCCATAGTTGTATGTATCCCTAGTACTTTCTACCCGACTTTGGGCCAGCATCAGGGGAGGATCTATTACAAAAGTGATGTAACTTTTGTTTTAGCATATTGTAGAAAACATAAAACAGGCTCTCATCAATAATGGGTTTCCTAACTATATTGTTGATGAACAAATTAAACGTATGATCAAAAATGTTAACCAACAAAATAAACAGTGTACTACTCCGTCCAGTCAACAAACATATATCAAACTTTTTTATCGTAACCAAATGCACTACAATTATAAATCCGATGAAAAAATATTAAAAACATTGATTCACAAAAACATACTCCCCACTGATCCTAATAAAAAAATAAAACTTATATATTATAATAAGTTTAAAACCTCGAATTTAGTCATTAGAAATAATTCCTCTCCCTCGATTGGGGTGTTGCAAAAAACCAACGTTATATATAAATTTAAATGTCCTTTAGGAGATTGTATCTCTGATAATAATAATATATATGTTGGTTTAACCTCAACTACCCTTTCGAGGAGACTTACAATGCACCTTTCTGACACAAGTTCAATAGCACAGCATTTAAAAAAACATTCATGACCAACAACACAACTACGAAAAATTCTCACCGACAACACAACAATATTAGAACATCAAAATAATAAACAAAAACTTCAGATTCTCGAAGCACTACATATTAGAAACCTGCAACCAACACTTAATAGAATTAATTTTCAAACCAGTGCTAATGTACTTAAATGTCTTTAGCTACTGGCACTAATTATAGAATTACATTTAAAAGCAAACGCCATAATCTTCAACGGCAAAGATGCCCTTACACAGTAGTAATATGCTAAAACAAAAGTTACATCACTTTTGTAATAGATCCTCCCCTGATGCTGGCCCAAAGTCGGGCAGAAAGTACTAGGGATACATACAACTATGGACAATACATAAATCAATTCCCCCCGAATACGATAAAAGTAATACGGGTATTCGAACGGATCCAGAAGAAAATATGTAGACATAAAATATCTATTATGTTTAATGAAATTTGCATTAACGAAGAAATGCTGCCTAAATATATATATATACACACACACACACACACACACACACACACACATATATATATATATATATATCCTGCTCTGGACCAACATTAAATCTTCTAAATTAAATTCTATATCTATAATAGTGTTAAAAGTTTGGCCCATATTCATTTGTTCTCGTGAAAGGTAATTATCTCTTTAATTACATTTGTCGCAGGTGATTGAATGATTGTCAGATGATAATCTAAACGAATAATTAACTTTCTGAATTGATATCACGGCCTAATTATTACAAGATAAGATCTTAAAGAGCTATAATACAAGATAGTTCTCTGTAAGGCAATCTCCGGTAAACATCGTAAATTATACATGAGTACAAATGATCCAACCATAGGTCCTCGTTATCCGTTGAATATAAGTTCCAAGACTCACAAAGATTGAAAATCGCTAATAATAGCGAACGATATATACTTGGTATTTCCAAAAGATCTTTTTTTTAATCGGAAATTGACATTCAGTTAAAAAAAACCTGACGGTAGAAAAACTTTTCAGCTTTTGTAGAATCCGTTATAAAAAAAAATTCCTTGATATTAAGATTAATTCGAAGCGAACCCAACCACAGATTAAAGTGTTGATTTTAACAGCATCTCAAATCAAAAGCTGATATTTACATTTTTTATGATTTTTTTTTTTTTTGCGCACGGTTATATGATATCAAGTCTTCTTTTTTAATACGAATAGTTTTTCCACGGTGGTATAGTTTCAAGTATTCTTGTCTGATATTAATAATTATGTTGTTTCAAGTCATTATAGTTTGAGTGTGGGTCATGGTAATCTTTCGATGGCTGTTTTTTATTCTCAGCTATTGAAGCAATCCTTATAGATAAGTAGCAGTAGTTCTCTAATCGAACTATTTGATCATGGCCGTTGAACCGTAGGATTCATACGCCCAGGGTCTTGTTAGGCATTGTGTTCAACCGTCAGAGGGTTTATCCGCTCGCCTTTATGTCCACCACGCTGCTTACCAAGGCTTTCAAGATAGTGTGATGGTACCATTAAAATATTTATCTCAGGACGGGAGTTTTTTTTTTTTCGCACGTGTGAAGTCGGGGCAGTCTGGCACTTGATCCCACGCAAAATAAGTTCCAGTTAAGATTCCTTCTTCGGGAACATGGGGAACTCGCAGATAATGTGGAGGTTAATTTGGGCTAGACTGACCGCCGCTGGCAAGGGGTTTCCATTTTTTACGTTCACACACACCCACCCACCAGACCACTTCGTCTTCCTACCCCAAGGATAATGGAAGATCTGGGCCTCTACGTTTACATATGATATCATTATTTATTGTAATCGACAATTCCAATTTCCCGTGTTATATTTTTAAAGGCGAATAGGACATTTAGCGAGAATAAATTGAGGCGAATGAAGCTGAAAAGGAATATGCAAACGAAGGCAACTCGACGGGCAAACAACACAACGAATAAGTTTCGACACGAGGGGAGATATAAAATATAACAGGGTTTTTAATACGTGCTGACACAGACAAATATTAAGGTGCCGGCTACATTACCAGCGGATAATACCAAATACAAATGTCTTTCTTTCTTCCTTTTTCCTTTCGTTCTTCTTTCTTTAAATTGAGAGAGAGAGAGAGAGAGAGAGAGAGAGAGAGAGCATACAATTGCAATACTTAGGAGAGGTGGAGAGAAAAAACGGTTTTAAGGTTTACTTAGCTTTTCGACGGGTTCCTTCTGAGAGTATTTTCTCTTTTACAGGCTAGCGGGATTTTATACAGCTTGGCTTGAAGGCATCTGTTATCTGCTTGTCCATGATTCTTTCCACTTTTCCCCGGAATTTCGGTGACAGTTTCAATACATCTTATCCCGCCAACTGCTGTCCTGAAACTGATTTCCTTACTCCTATTTCCGCTGACGAAAAGGGTGCTACTTCCGCTTTAGGGTTCTGGCCAATCATTTAGCCTCTTTCTTCTTCCTTCACCCTGTTAGGCCATTCGCTCAGACTACTATCTCTGTCCACCCAGGTGAGGTTATGGAGTATAGATAGCTTGACCTACGTTCTAATTTCCTCTTTTAACGGTCAGGCCGAGGAGTTGACCTACATTCCTTATTCCTCCTTTTAACGGTCAATCTTTGAGGTCTGTTAATTCAAACACAGAGGGGTAGGGGAAATTTCTTATTTCTCTCCTCTCAGTGGGAGACCACGTGACAATAGTATATTCCCCGACAATAGTATATTCCCTTCTGTCAATATTAAGTTTTAACTTAGTAAAAATCTACAATTTCATCGCAGTCCTTATTTATGGTTCTTTGCATCCTTATAAGCATTCTATTTTACGCTAACATAGATTTTCATTTTTTATAAAGTCCAATAGTATTAGCTTCACTTGACCAGGTTCAACTGTTATTTGGAATCACAGTAATTGTCTTTGCATTGAAAGCACACAAATTATGCACCAGTGATTTTACAAATAAAAAATAAATTTCATGCATCTTTTAAATGACAATATAGTAAAAGACAATAAATTACAAACCATTATTTGAACTCAGTCCGATTTGGAGTGGATTGGCTTAGTATTTTCGAATTATGTTTAACACTGTTAGAGTCGTTTAGGCTTCTGAAGATTTTTATACAGATATACGTGTTTCTCGTGCTTGGGGGGAAGGGTCATTCAGTTATTTGCTCCCCCCCCTTTTTTTTTACTCAGAAGCCCTCCGAAAGTTACACATGAACCAATCAACAGAATTATTAGTAAACGATTAGACATCAAACTAGGACAGTTTACGTAAGAACTCGATTCAGTATTAAGAAAAGATTAAAAATAGAAAAGCAGCAGGGCTTGACAAAATACCCCCAGACGTATGGAAGACCAGGCAATTCGACGACATACTGCTCGGACACTGTAATGCCGTATATAATCAAAACACAATAGACAGATAAACAAAGGGATGCATCTTCCGCTTCCCTAAGAAGAGTGCCCGCGGAATAGTCAAGAACTACCGAGGTATAACCCTTACATCCATAGCGGCCAAGATATACAATGCTCTACTACGCAACCAAGAAACAAAATGGCTTTCGTCAAATTCTACTAAGTGTACGTGTAAAAAACCAAGATGCAACTATATTATTTGTAGACTTCTCCAGGACCTTTGACTCCATCCACAATGGGAAGATAGAGCAAATGCTACACGCCTACGGCCTCCTTAAAGAAACTGTCGCAGCCATAATGATGCTATATAAAAACACTAAAGTAAAAGTCCGCTCCCCGAATGGAGACACAGACTACTTGGACATTGTAGCAGGTGTGCTGCAAGGAGACACATTAGCCCCATACCTGTTTATCATCTACCTTGACTAGGTGCTTAGAACGTCTATTGATAAAATGAAAGATAACGGCTTCAAGCTGGCAAAGGAAAGAAACAATTACAGACGCGGACTACGCCGATGACCTAGAGCTTCTGGCAAATACCTCCGCCCAAGCCGAATCCCCGCTACATAGACTGGAACAAGTAGATGCTAGTATAGGCTTCCCTATCAATGCAAACAAGACGGAATACATGTGCTTTAATCAAAGAATCGACATCTCCGCTCTAAATTGTAGTTCTCTGAAACTAGTGGATAAGTTTACCTACCTAGGTAGCAGTATCTCATCAACCGATACAGACATCAACACGCGACTAGCAAAGACATGGACAGCTATCGATTGGCTATCGGTCATATGGAAGTCAGACCTGACCGATTAAATGATGCGCAGTTTCTTCCATCGTGTCGATACTGCAATATGGATGCACTACATGGACACTCACTAAACGTATGAAGAAAAAGCTTGGCAGCAATTACACAAGAATGCTGCATTAATATTGAACAAGTCCTGGAGACAGCACCCCACAAAGTAGCAGCCGTACGGATACTTACCACCCATCATGAAAACTATCAAAGTTAGACGAACCAGACATGCCAGACACTGCTGGAGAAGTGGAGACGAACTCATAAGCAACGTACTTCTGTAGACCCCTTCACATGGACGAGCAAAAGCAGGACGACCAGCTAGAACCTATATACAACAGCACTGTACCGGTACAGGATTCAGCTATGAAGACCTCCCTGGAAGAATGGACAATAGAGACGGGTTGCGAGAGACGGTCAGGGAGATCCGTGCTGGCAGTGCAACATGGTGTTGTGTTAAAAAAAAAACTCATGAGAAATAAAAACACAAATAAATGTGTATATAAACCTACAATGAACGCGATTCCCTAACCACAACACATAAAATAACCCTAAATGGGTTTGCACGCCATTGAAATAAATTAATCGATCATTTATGGTTGAAAAAAATAGTTAATGGTATTTTATGCATTTGCTTCCAAGGATTTGTAGAAAAAAAGCTCGTAGCATGCTTATGTAATTCCCTTCTAACTCTATCCCTACGCGTTTTTTAGTCTCCGTGTGGCGCATCTACGCACTAGTATTGACCGACCAGCATAGACTTACATATATCAGCTCTGTGCGAACACCGGTTACAGTCAAGAAGACCAACCAGGAACGATGGGTGATTGGAACGGTTGGTGAAAGAGGGAGTCAAGAAGCTCCTTACAGCCAACGCGACTTGATGATGATGATGATGAGGTGGAGGAGGCGGAGGAGGAGGAGGAGGATTTTATTTCTGGAAACAACTAATAGAAAAACTCTTTGTTCACAAGAAGAACAAAGGAAAATAATCAATTGGAACTCTTGCTCAAGCTTTTTGAAGCAAGAAAATGTTACTTCCAATGGAAAAAAAAACAATATTGTTTATTTATTTATTCATTATTTTGTTCCTTTGTTTTTTTTTCTAAGGAAAATCAGATGTCGTGATCGGCGACAACCATTCGCTTGTTATTATCCATTGCAAAGAAAAGGGTGCCTGGATAAAAATTTGTTTTTAGAAAATGTTTTTTATGTTTATCAGATTTTTTCTTGAACGTGTTCAGATTTTTATCTTCCATTTTAAAGTTTTATTCTTGCATTTTCTACGATCTCAGAAATTTAAATCCTCCCTACTACAATGACCTGTTCTTCTTTTTTATTGATTTATTCATTTATTTATTATGCCTTCGGAAAGGATGTAAATATAGCCACCGAAACACTTACTGTTTTGAAACAGCCTTTTTTTCTTGATTAGAAAAAGATTTTGTTTTCCTTGAATGTCGTTTTAAATGTGATCAATAAAGATTTTTTTCAGGAAAGAAGTGAACTCTAAAAGAATAAGGTAATAACGCAATTAAATTCAGCGGAGCATTAAAAAACTCGCGGAAAATATCTTAAGAATAAGCTTTTCAATTGAAACATGCCTCCAGAAAGGCGTGAGATATACCTCCAGAAAGGCGTAAGATATACCTCCAGAAAGGCGTAAGATATACCTCCAGAAAGGCGTAAGATATACCTCCAGAAAGGCGTGAGATATACCTCCAGAAAGGCGTAAGATATACTTCCTGAAAACCCGTTCTCTTTTTTTTTATTCATTCATCTATTCATTATTTTACTGTCAACGTTTGGATTGGTTTGATTTAGTTTGGGTTTTTTTCTTTAATAGCATATCAACCTCCGTGAGTTATTATCTGTGTGAATTTTTGAGATGTGGCTTGATGTGCAATATTGTGTGAGTGATTTTCTGGACTCTTGTCCTCGTCTATATTGTTGTTAGTCGAAACTTAACGTTTTGGCCGCTGAATCCTCCAGCCCTCCTCAGTTCTCGCTTGTTTATCTTGGCATAGAAATGATACAACATGGGAAATATTTTTTAAAGTTTGACACTTGATTAAACAGCACGGATATCCCTGACCCTCTCTCACCACTCCTCCCTATCGTTCATCGCTTCTGGCAGGTCAGGGCTATATCCCATATCCTCACAGAGCTGCTGTATGTAGGTTCGAGCTGGTCGCCCTGGTTTTGCTCGGCCATGTGAG
Organism: Sepioteuthis lessoniana; assembly: GCA_963585895.1. Taxonomy (NCBI): domain Eukaryota; kingdom Metazoa; phylum Mollusca; class Cephalopoda; order Myopsida; family Loliginidae; genus Sepioteuthis; species Sepioteuthis lessoniana. Next base: position 83,998,220 of record OY757920.1, read on the forward strand.
GCGGTCCATAGGAGAACATAACTTATGAGCTCGTCCCTGCTTCTTCAGCATTGTCCTGCATGTCTAGTTCGTCTGACTTTGATAGTTTTCGTGATGGGTGGCCGGGGAAAAGTCTTTGCGATTACTGCATTGCAAACCATCTTCAATAAATGTAAGAACTCCAACCACTTATGGTATGTTACTGAGTCAACTGTATATTCTCGGAAGTAATTCAGGTGGTATGGAAAGAAAAATATCTGATAGTAAATTAAACCAATATCCGACATGATTAAAAAGAAAAGAAGAAAAATTAAACCTCACTGATTAGAAATGTATTGCTTGCAAAACATCGAACGGAAGGATTAATTGATTCAGTTCTTTATTTGATTCAGAAATCCAAGTCAGATAAAGGATAATATTTTTTTTTATTTTTAAGTACATTGTACTTAGTAATAAAAGTACACAAAATAAACATTGATTCATAGATATCTTTTATTAACATTAATCCTATACACAATAACGACTAATTCAATATCATCATCATCATATCGTGCTGGCAGCACGGATATCCCTGACCCTCTCTCGCCACTCCTCCCTATCGTTCATCGCCCTAGGTAGGTCTTCAGGACAACAACCTGTATCCTCACATAGCTGCTGAATGTACGTTCGAGCTGGTCGTCCTGCTTTTGCGCGGCCATGTGTGGGGATCCATAAGAGTACATCTCTTATGAGTTCATCACTGCTTCTCCAGCAGTGTCCTGCATATCTGGTTCGTCTAACTTGAATAGTTTTCGTGATAGGGGGCAGGTGGCCGTACAGTTGGTGTCTTGTGGGGTGTTGCTGCCAGGACTTTTTCAGGATTGCACGCAGCATTCTTGTGTAATTGCCATCTAGTTTCTTCTCCAGCCGTTTTGTTAGCGTCCATGTAGTGCATCCATATAGCAGTATCGATGTGACCGCTGCCTGGAAGAAACTGCGTTTCATTTTATCGGTTAGGTCTGATTTCCATATAATCGATAGCCTATTGATAGCTGTCCATGCTTTCGTTAACCTCGTTTCGATGTCCTTTTCGGTTGATTCGACGCTGCTTCCGAGGTACGTGAATTTGTCTACTAGTTTAAGAGGGGTTCCTTCTAGAGTGGAGATGTCCCCCGTTTGGTTATAGCACATATATTCCGTTTTGTGTGCATTAACATGGAGGCCTTTTTTATTGATATTGATTTTATCTATATAATTTGTTATATACTTCCTGTTAATTAAGTTCTCTCGTTTATTTTTACTCAATTGTCTAATTGAATCGTAAAATCCACAAGATGGCAACTAGTTTTGATTTTCTGGTCGGGATTTTGTGCTCCGTACATATTTTAAAGTACCTGAGATTTCTATGGGTTTCATTTTCTGGAATCGATTCTGGTTTGAGCATATACCATTTGTTAGCATGACCAAACTTTTGTCTCATGCACAGTTCTTACTGGATAACTTTTCCTACTCAGTTGTGTCTGTTTTTGTATTCCTTTAGTGTTGGTTTGCTGCGTTCCTTTAAGTAATTAACTGTTTCAACTTGGTCAGTCGCTATTTGTGTACCATAGCCATGATATGTCGATGTGTGAAACGTACATCGAATGTCCATAAAGATAAAACATAGGAGTCACGAAATTTGAAAAATACTTGACGACTTCTTTGTTCAGGTACGAAACTTTTTATTACCTTTGAGTTTAAAGGTTCTTCAACATAAGGAGAGAGAGGCACAATCTTTCTATTCTGGCTTTTTCATCTGCCCCCCCCCCCATCTCGTGCGATACCAGCCCAAGGCCTCCGCGAGCAAACGAAAGCTAACCGTCTTCTCCCGAGGCAGTCCTCAACTCAACTCACTTTCTTCAAATTCCCAAAATCCTCCGCGCGCTTCCGGCGCGTGACGACACCCGCACTCTGTAACCCCCGTTTCCCATCCCGGGCTATTGTGACATCTCTGAGTGACACGACCGCTCTGCGCGTGCGCGTGAACACCTGTTTTAATGTTGCACCTAAGTAACCCATGCATTGAGCCGAAAGGTTCTCAGCCTAACTAAACCCAAAGCCATGAAACGAAATCCCTCGGCTATTATATTACATTTGTTTTCTTTTGTTTTACGTATTAACAATTTTTTGCTTTGAGATAATTGATTGCTTTTCTTACTATTTTTTGTTTTCTAGATTTTTTTTGTCTGCTGTTTTCCTGTTTCTCCTTAAGTTTATACTATTGATATTTCTGCGACAGCATGCTTGAAAAGAATACACCGACTGCATCTCTACAGAGGGATAAGACCCCACCAACCAACGACTGTTCTGGATATGAAACTAAACTATCACATAAGGAGAAACCAGTAGATATATCTTTGGGGAATGTGGAGTACTCGTTCATTGCTATTGCTCTCATGTCTGCCCTGGAACGGATTGATAACACTTGATAAGGTCCTATCTATGACACGAATAGAAATGTTTGACAATTAAAATAAGTGCAAATCAATCACTTTTGCTAAATTGAATTGTTTGGAATAGAAATGACTGATCATTTAACTGTGTGTAAATAAATGACTGATGTTTAATTGAATTGTTAATTATCCATAGCAATACTTGGAACCATTTAACTTTGTTGATTTAAGCTAAATTTGTTAGAAATTGACTGGTTTGATTATTTAACAGTGCATCTACAAAGAGTGTTTACAAATCATATATGTAATACATTTGGCATTAAATATCCAATAATGGTTGATATGCCATAAAGACAAAAAGAAACAAACTAATTGCTTTAATCAGTTTTTCTCTACGTTTTGGTATATTACTCGAGCCCCTGAATTGTATCGATACAAAGATCAATACTTATAAATCTACTTTCACATTCTTTTCTCGATTCAGAGACTCAGTGTCATCTCTTAAATACATTATCAATGACTTGTTCAAGCAACAACGAACGTTAATAGATCTAATAAACGAAAATGGTTTTGCATTAAAGAGACCAGAAGCAGACGATATCTCGCAGAAACTATGACCAACGTAGATGATCTTGTGCTTATCGCAAATACACCTGCCCAAGGTGAATACCTACTGTATAGCCTGGAGAAAGCAGCAGGAAACATTAGCCCCACATGAACACGAATGTAACGGAGTTTTAAAAGACGGAACCATCTCCATTTTAAGTGGTAAGAGCCTGAAATTAGTAGAAAAGTTTGGCAGCTATATCTCATTTATTGGAGGCGATGTCAATATATATATATATATATATATATTTGGTTGAACATAATAGACATTTTTTGTCTAAATATTTTTTTGTTAATCCTTTCGAATTGCCGTATTGATCTTATGATATTCGGCGGGAATTGGTTGATAAACCTTCCATAATCAGTTATTTCCCAAGTACTTTCTGCCCGACTTTGAGCTATCATAAGAGGAGGATGTTTTACAAAAGTGATGTAACTTTTGTATGTACATTACTACATTGTAAGAATCAGCGTTTGTGCTGTTATATTGTGTAGCGTTTACTTTTCGAATTTGTTTCTATAAATAGCGTCAGTAGCTAAAGACATTTAAGTATATTAGCACTGGTTTCAAAATTAATTCTGTTAAGTTTGGGTTGTATGTTCCTAATATGAAGTGCCTCGAGGATCTGTAGTTTTTGCTTATTTTGATGTTCTAATATTGTTGTGTTTTCGGTAAGAATTTTCTGTAATTCTGTTGTTGGGCATGTTTTTTTTAAATGCTGTGCAATGGAACTTGTATCAGAAAGGTACAGTGTAAGTCTTCTCGATAGGGTAGTTGAGCTTATATATGAAGAAAAGTAGAAAAAACGAAAAAATCCAAACTTTGATGAATTATAATCAAAGTCGACGTTTAACGTTTCGTTTATAATAACCTTCTTCGGGATTTTAAATTTATGAAAAGAAAGATTTATTACAGTATATACTGTTAGGAATCTTTATTTTTATACGCACTTTCTTTTCTCCAGCAATTTCATTAAACATCCATCGCTATTTTAACAACACTTCTCATGAATTTCAAGTCCTGAAGAAGGTTTTAATAAACAAAACATTCAACGTGGACTTTCATTATAAATTCATCAAATTTTGGATTGTTTTGTTTTTTTTCTACTTTTATTCATACAGTCGGATTTAATTTCATTATTTACTTCCATATGTATATTAAAAAACAATGGAAATAAACCCGAAGGTATGTAAAGAGGAATATATGAAAAAACAATGTATTAATAAAATGCAACCGCAAAATATCTTCTTTTTTTCATATTTTCATATTTACGCACATACATACATACATACATACACACACCCATATATATATATATATATATATATATATATATATATGTATATATATATATGTGTGTGTGTGTGTGTGTGTGTGCGTCTAAAATCAATATACCTTTCCTGATACATCTTTTAAGCGTAGAACTTTGAAATGAAACCTGAAAGGAAAAGGAGACAACAAATGCAGGATCAAAACACCAACCCCATCACACCATTACAAAAACACCACCACCAAAACCAACTGCAATAATAATAATAATAATAATAATAATAATAAAGGGATTTACTTCTCCTCGGATTACTCGAACTTGTACTAATATCAGTTGCCTCCGTGAAGTCTCCCGAACGGAAGGAAATCATTGATGTAAACACATTGAAATTCTGATAGCGTAAAAGGACATCAGTAAAGACAACTCCTCCATTCACAATAAGAATGAGTATAATTTTTTTGAAAGATAAAAAAAAGAGAAAGACATGAAGAAAATAATACTTAATATGTAATACTCACAAACAAAGAATCAGTGAACAGATAAAAAGAATTTTTATTTAAAACAAGTTGCCTTCAATGAATAATGCTGCACACGAAGACACAAAGAAAATGCAAACTGCTCCGAGAATCAATAAAAAATAAAGAGTGATATCAAAGAAATGTTTTCTCTTTCTGCTTTTTTTTATTCTAACGGTTTGGTTTGATTTTATGGCATACTAACCATTGTATGTTATTTAATGCCAAATCTTCTTAATACATATATATTGAATTCATGTGATTAAGTTTGGATTGGATTTATGACATATCAACCATTGTGCGTTATTTAATGCCAAATCCTCTTAATTTCATATATATTAAATTCATATGACTTAGTTTGGATTGGTTTTATGGCATATCAACCATTGTAGGCTATTTAATGCCAAATCCTCTTTATATATATATATATATATATATATATATATATATATTAAATATATAGGATTTGGTTGGGTTGGATTCTATTGTATATCAACCATTGTAGGTTATTTAATGCCAATTACTTTTTATACATATATATTAAATATATGATTTGGTTTCCTGTGACGTAATGGCTAAAATGATGAAATGAAACATCGAAGTAAGCGTTTCCGAACCTTAATCGCGCTATTACGTTTACTTTCGGACTAATCATCATCATGTCGTGTCGCCAGCACGGATATCCCTGACCCTCTCTCGCCACTTCTCCCTATCATTCATCGCCTCCGGCAGGTCTTCAGGGTTACATCCTGTGTCCTCACATAGTTGCTGTAAGTAAGTTCGTGGTATGAAGTCCCTTATCCTTCTACAACGATAGCTTTGGAATTAAATAGCCCTCAAATGTTGACATGTTATTGCACACAGTTTTGAGATACCTGGTCTACAGATCAACAGAGGAAGAAATCAACCTTTCATTGCAATTACTCCCACATCCACACTACCCAGGGTGTTAGTGCCTATTAGGACACATCTATGGGCCAAATGGATTTATTCTAAAACTATTTGAATTAATAATTCTTGAAATCATGAAACTGTGTATAAACAAATTATTATTATTATTATTATTATTATTATTATTATTATTATTATACTCATTCGAGTGTTTTCACGCCAGCGTTGGCTGATGGTTTTACACTGGAGTCTGGGTGACAACAATTCTCCTCAAGTCTCCAGGACTCTTTTTAGTATTTTGGCCAATCTCAACAATGCTGTTGCTTGGATGGTCTCCCCTATTTCCAAGTTCTCCCCTCCTTGTAACAAAACTTTGGTGACTGCCGAGTGCGCAAATTACTATTGGTATCACCATCACTTTCATGTTCCAAAGTTTTTCCAGTTCTCTAGCAAAGTCTAGATACTTATTTCTCTTTTCGCTTTCCTATAGTTTTACCTTGTGGTCAGCTGGAACAGTAAAGCCCACTATTCGGTATTCAACTTATTTATTTTTATTCTTTTGCTGACTAGCACAATGTTTGGTTCGGTCGGTTCTTAAATGATCCGTTTCTATCTCAAAATCATAAAGAATCTTTCTGCGTCTCATTTTCTTGGTCGGATTCTGAGTTTTGGATATACCATTTTTTTCCGGCAGCTTACACCAACTACGGAGCTTCATGGAAGAACAGTTTATACTGTGTACATGGTGGGATCACCGTGTTATTAATAATTGTGAGCTTTTAAACCGTAATCAGAAACTGAATAAAGACTTATATTCTTAACACCAGCAACGTATGCATGAAAATCTTCTAAGAAAACGTCCCAAACTCGTTCGTATGAGTAATGTTATGCTTCTCCACGATTAAGCAATGTTGGTTGGTTGTTTTATTTTACGGCATATCAACCCTTTCGGGTCATTTAACGCCGAATTAAGTAATTTTGATAAAAGTTTAAAACAATTCAGTTTAGTATAAGTATAGTTTTTTTTACACACAGTGAAATGTCAGAAGAGTTTTATTTCAAACAATTCAGGTGAGCGTAAGTACGCTATTTAAATGTCAAAACAGTTCTATTTCAAACAATTCAGTTTAGTGTAATTACACACTTTAGTTCTATTTAATCCATAGATAGGACCCTATCAGGTGCTACCACTCCGGGCTAGAGTGGACCTGGGAGCAATGGCAAGGATGGGGTACTCTTCATTCCCCAAAGCTCCTGCATTACTGAAGACATACCATCAGATTCATTAGTGTCATATTCAGGACACTCGCTGAAGGAGTCTAACCCCTCTTCAGTGAATCATTCAGCGTATTCTACACCCCCAGCTGACTGGGCCAGATTACACAAGGTCACATTCCGCAAGAATCATGAAAGTTTAAAAAATACTGGATTTAGGCAGCTCTTTTCTATATCATCCACCATATTCAGACTTAGCGCCAAGTGATTTCCTTTTTTTTTCGTTCCATACAAAAGGATTTGAATAACAAAAAATTTTCTAAAGAAAATCAGTTGCAAACGCCAATGAAAAAATTCTTAAGCTCGAAACCAGCTGAATTTTATTTGAGAGGAATCAACAAGCTTGCTGATAAAGGGCAAGTGTTGGTTGAAAATAATGGCGAATATACCATTTATTGTAATCAATTCATTGTTAAATCATTCATGAAGAAATTATATTTTATAGAAAGAGAAATTATTGATGACTCAAATAGATATATATATATAGATAGATAGATTAAGTAAAGTTGGCGAACGTAGTCGAGGGCGACCCGAGGGCTCCTTTTTCAATAGCTACTACACCGAGTTGTAGGGGAGAACTCTACGCCTTTCCATGGATTGCTCCACTTTACCCTTGATACGTATCTTATATTGCTGAGTGTTAAGCAAGGAGGTATCAAGTACCATTTTTAAAGTCTTTGGTATGACGCGACCTGGAACTGAACCCAGGTCTCCCGAACCATTAGCAAACACTTTACTCACTTGACAAAGTGAGAAAAAAAAAGGAATATATCACTGGGAAAATTCAATTATCTTCCCAACAAACTTGGCATAACGCTGGTCCTATTGTTTTTGCAGGTCTTTCTCAAGAAACACTCCCTATGTCGACTGGCTATATAACACCAAACGAAGCTGAAGTGTCAGATTTTTTGAAAAAGTAAATAGTTTATGACACGCACGAAATGCCGTCCCGCTAAATCTAGTTTCGTTTTTTCCTCTTCTCCATGGATAACTGACAGACAATCCGGAATAAAGTTCGTTTTTGATTGGTCCAATTCCCTCCACAAACGCATCATCAATGGCCGCTGTTATTACTGCCATTACCATCAACGTGTCTTTCATTTTCACGTCTCTTTTATTCCTGACACATAGCATCGATGTCAAAGATTGGACACCATCACTCAAAGTGAATACTGCCTTCTACACGCAGTCTCTGTCAGAGAAATCAGCGCTCAACTATGGAAGCAAGTATAGGAATACGTACAAAACCATTATTCTCGACAAACACAAATGATGTGTACTGAGCTTATATTATTCTTGTAAAGCAGTACAAGTTTGTTGTACTCAGATAGGATCTAAATCTTTACAGTAGTGTCTACTAAATTAATATTCTTTCTATTTACTCTTTGTTTACAAAAGTGCACAAGTTTTACGATCCATTTAAGGATCAAACCCATTACTGTAGTAAGAAAATATAAAATTGGGACAAAGTAAAATGCTCAAATGAGAGAAACCGCAGAGAATCGAACCCATAATTAGGGTAATAGATTAAAATGATGACTCAGCATTCATGTGACTTAACATTCTTCTGATTTAGTATTCATCTGATTTAGCATTCTTCTGACTTAGCATTCTTTTAACTTGTTAAACTTAGTTTTGGTTGAGTAAAAAATGTGTGGCAATGAGTGAGAACAGAAATCAATATATACATAAACTTATGACTGACATGCGCAATATTACAGCAGAGCCTGATATTGTGTTTATTTTGAAAATTCAGAGCCATTAATAGTGATTTAAAAAAAAAATATTGATCTTTGCTGACAGTGTCCGCTATCAATCAACTGAACCTGGTACGCATTCTGACATAAATCATTTTCCTTCTGACCTTGTCATCTACTCTCATTATATAACATAGTTTCATTAAATAACGTTAAAAAATGTTATTCAATGTTTAGTCAGTATGTAAAAAAATTGAATAATAATTCCTACTATATAATATCACCTTCTCAAAATGACTGCGTATTGGTGAGTTCAAGATTAAGTTGACTGCATTTTCTACAAAGGTTCAAGAGAACCCCTAAAATTGGAGCCCTAGGTATGATACTAAATTGTATCCAATGGTGAAGCTCCAACTCTAGAGCTTATTATAGTACCATTACTCTTTGATCCACCCTGACCCGGATGGGAAGTATTTGTGAGGATACAATCTATGGATTAAATAAGTCGGATAAGGTGCTGAAGTATTTTAGCTGCTTAAACTGATTTTGCACCGTATTGAATTGGTGGGCTGGTTGGTTCGTTGGTTTTTATAACATATGCAATTTAGGTTATTAAAAGCCAGATCCTGTTTTTACATATCCTTCATTTCCCTAAAAAGCGTGACTTCGAAATAGTCAAGAACTACCGAGGTATAACCATTATATCTATTGAGACAAAGATCAACAATGCTCTACTACGCAACCACATAGAACCCGAAATTGAGAAGATACTTACGAAGAACCAAAATCGCTTTCGGAGAAATCGATCCACAAAATTGCAAATTTTGTCTATCCGTCGAATTCTACAAGGTGTACGCACAAAAAACCTAGAGGCAACCATATTACTTGTAGACTTCTCCAGAACCTTTGTCTCCATCCACAATGGGAAGATAGAGCAAATACTACACGCCTACGGCCTCCCCAAAGAAACTATCGCAGCCATAATGATGCTATATAAAAACACAAATATAAATGTCTGATCCCCGAATGGAGACACAGCCTACTTGGACATTGTAGCAGGTGTGCTGCAAGGAGACACATTAGCCCCATACCTGTTTATCATCTGCCTTGACTTCATGCTTAGAAAGATAACGGTTTCAAGCTGGCAAAGAACAGAATTAGAAGATACACCGCACAAACAATTACGGACATGGACTACGCCGATGACATAGCACTTCTGGCAAATATACCCGCCCAAGCCGAATCCCTGCTGCATGGTCTGGAACAAGCAGCTGCTGGCATAGGCTTCCATGACATCGCAGACAAGACGGAATGCATATGTTTTGATCAAAGAGGTTCGAACACCACACTAAATGAGATTGTTTGGTGTCATATCCACGTCACTCATTGGGGGTGGGGTTACCCCTCTGCAAATGTGCAGTCAGTTTATTCTACAGTCCCAGCCGACAGGGCAAAAATTTACTTGTAACCAAATCTTTCTGTTTCATTTGTTGCCCAACTAGACTAAACTTACTAAATGAATATTTATTAAAAATGAAAAAAATATTCAAAGTTTTCTGTACATCTTATAGAGTTCACGAGGTTTTAGGTAAGAATGTTGGTATGAATATGTAAATGAACCTGTAAGATTCATATTAAGAAATGAGACGTGCTTTTGTAAGACGTTTACTCAACACAAAATATTTGTTCTTTGCCGAATTTTTTCGACAAAATCCCATTATTCTAACTGACATAATAAAGAGGAAACAAAAAATGAAATCGAAAACAACTCAAACATAATTATACCTGTTGTGTTCAAAAGGTGTTGATATCGAAGCTGTATTTACCAAGACAGAAATGAACAACTCCTGAATTTTTTTTTTTTCAAAATACGAAGCATGTTCAAAAAGTATAAAGGTTGTAGCTGTATTTACCAAGACAATTAACAATTAATGTATGAACTTATTTTTCTTTATTCGATGAGTGTTCAAATAGTTCAGAGATTTGAACTGTATTTACTATCACGAAAGTGAACAATGAATGAAACATTAATTTTCTTCAAAATACGAGGCTTGTTCAAAATGACTGGAGGCTGAAGCTGTATTTACCTGGACAGAAATGAACAATGATTGAAACGTTAATTTTCGCCAAAATTCAAGGTGTTCAAAAAGTATTGAGATTAAACCTGTATTTCCTTGCTATTCAATACACTTATCCAGTGAGTGTTCCATTCATCAAAAAATCTCTTAGACTCTTATATTAATATATGAAGCTGCGCCATTATATTTCTTTTGTGTCCTCGCGTTTTTAAATCTTACTCTTGATATGAATCTTCATTTTAGAAAAAAAGTTGCACTGAACAAGGTTTGGTGACTATGGAAGGTGCCGCATGTGCCCATTTTTTTGTTTTATCAAATGCTGTTGACTTAAAAGTATCGGTAATTAGTATTGACTTGTCTAAACGTCTGGACTGTTGTTTTGATAAGTCGACATTATGACTTTATGATTTAAGCAGCTCAGTTGTCCACACGTCTTCATCTAAATTTTAAAATTTTAAGATGAAAAAAAAAACAATTGAAATTTTATATTGATACTTTGTGATCACATCTTATACCTTCAGTAAATTAAATGGAGGTTTTCGTTTAATGATTAGACTAGAATATACCTGTCAATAATGACGGTTGAATTTTATATGAAATATCTTTTTTATAATCGAAATTAAAAATTATTTCAGAATCTAAAAAAAATAAATCAATAAATGAAAAGTATCTCGTATGTTGTTGTAATGAAAAACACATGTAATATTACGGACGGGCGCTGTCGTCAATCAGTGAAGGTGTCACGAGACTAGCGCGTGCGGACAGAATGACCTGCAAAGTTAGACGTGATTTTAAAATAATCACAGATGTATTATCACGTGTTTCCCTAGTGACATCGAACATTCGAGGATCTTCGATTTGTTCCCGAAAATCTCTATATAAGAAAACAAGTAATAAGATTTTGGCAGAGTTGAAGGCAGTTGTCAAAACGGGTGCGTTAAAGGTTCCGGAGGCCCCGGCCCATCCTACCCCAGTCTGCTATGACCTATCTGCTATGACAGGCGTGTGTCCAACAGCCAGCTCTCACCCACACCCCGTCACCACCGAGAGGAAGGGTGAAGAAGGACGCAACAAAAATGAACTTTTCGGGTTACAGAGATCATAGCTGAATAAAAACAACTACTATATTTTCTTCCCTTACCTTCGAGTTTGAGTATTTCTTTTTCTGCGGACTTCTTTCTTTACAGCACAAAACGTTGGTCCTTTGGTACACACAACGTTCATGTAGCAAACTTAGAATTATCTGAAAACTCAAATCGTCTGTGGCGTTAATAAATGGAGACTCTCTCACTTTCTTACTCTTTCTTTCTCTTCCTTGTTGCTGTCAATGTAGATTCAAAAGATACATAGACAAACTCAAAAACTAAGGAAACCGTTACGTTGGGACGTCAGCCTGCTTTTCTGGCAATTTGTCTGCTTTCTTTTCCTTTCTCTTTCGATGTGGCAAGTCACAAATTACATGATTCGTTCTGTCTTTCTTTTTCTCTTTAATTTTTTTCTTTCTTTAAAGATTGCGACAAAAACGTATTGATCTCACTTTCCGTTCTTTATTAATTCATTTATTTCTCAACTCAGCCTGCTGTTACGACTGCTGATTGGACAACTTGTGTGCTTTCTTTTCTTTTCCATATAAGCTACATGATTCGTTCTTCCATTCTTTCCTTTTCACTTTAATTTTTCTCCTTTCTTTAAAGATTAAAATAAAAAAAAAAACGTCAGAGATCTCGCCATCCATTCTTTCTCTCTTTTTATTACATTCTTCTTTTTAAATATTACGTCTACAGACATACAAATGCACACACAGAACGATACACTTGTGTTTTATATAATCAGGAGATATTGTTTTTCTTTTTCCTCTTCGTGAAAAGAGAGGTAACGCACAAGAACTCTTTAATATTGTCATATTTTCAAAGTTCATACAAGGAGAAATAAATTGGGAGTGTTTATTTCTGGTAACGATTCCGTTGGGTATTTTTAAAGAAAATTTAAATATAAAATTTGGGATGATTTAAAAGCTGATTTGCTGAAATATGCACATGTCTAAAAGTTAGTTGTTATCAATTTGTCAGCTGTATTTAGTCTGCAACACAATTTTCATGGAGGAGGGTGTCCACATGCCGTTGTAATTAATGTGATAGATTACGTGATCGAAGTTAGCGAGTCCAGACCCTTGTCGCGCTAATATGTTCAAAGATTTCTACTCCATGGAAAGATATGAATACCATCACCTCTCAAGCTATGGGTCAAATTGTAACACTACTGTTCTGTGGAGGTGCCCGTGGTGTAATTGTTATCGTCGTAGGAAATGGACACGGCGACACGAGTTCAAATCCTGGACGTAACTCATTGCATTTCACATAGCACTAATACCCTTGGGAAAGGTATGAATCCAATTATTCTCCCTCCAGCTATGGGTAAATAGTAGGACAGACTAGGTTCTTCAGATTTGGTTAGGCAACTAGTCTAGGAGAAGGAAAACTCTGAATTCAAACCTGTTAAACTCCGCTTAAGAATTGACCTTGTGTCATATCCTGCCCGAGCGGAGGGGTTGGTAAATAGGGTAACACTAATTTTCTTCTAAAAGAATGGCTTTGGTATTAAATTACCTTTAAACAAAGAAACCAAACCAAACAGTTGTCAGATTACTTGGTGGTCCAAAATGGTCACCCACTTAAGTTCTGAGCAGGTTTATAGCTGCTTAATTTTTGGTTTCTGACAGGAACCGCTTTAGTCAACGTGATTTGTCCTAAATGTACGAGTAAGAGTTGCAGCCTTGTTTAGCCTTGTTTATAAATTGACCTTGTCTCATATTCTGTTTGAGAGGCAGGTATTGCATAAATACATACTAGATTGAAATTTGACTCGACTTAGTCCACCACCCTGTCGACGAGGCATAGAATATGTCGACTGTATCCCCTACAAACGAAGAAGATCCAAAAAAGAGGTGTCCTGGTTATGACGCTAAACTAGGTCTAATGGTGACCTTCTAGTTATGGAGATCTGAGTGTGAAGTACCCCTTCATTGCCATTACTCCCAGGTCGACTCTAATCCAAAGTGGTAGTGTTGTATATCCATAATACATATACAACTGCACGTATACATATACAAATATAAGCGGAAACATAGTCAACAATAATGACGACTTCAATGAACGAACGACACACTTCTTTATAAAAATATACCTCTTACTCTTTATTCTCGAAAGGGTCATGTTTCTTGTGTGTGAGAGGTGAGTTTGACATGGGGATAGACTGCTACATAGCAGCACTGCTTTCTCATTCTGGCTGGGCGGCTCAACCGTGGGTTACTGAGGGCCCAAGCCCTCTGTCTGGAGCTGGTCCTCACTCAGCTGGCATCCTATCTCCAACTGACTCAAGCCGTCTGTGTCCTGGTTATATTTTTTTACGTCCACCTGCTTCCGCTTATTTACACAGGTGCATCTCTTGATTGACGGATCGGTTGAGGGTCAATATGTAACAGTAGTACTTGTAAGCGTTCAATAATTCTATCTAAAACTAGTCATTTGTGTCAGGGACTATGTCCCCCCACACACCCCTAAAAAAAGAAACAACTATAAAACATGTAAATATAAACGTGCAATGAACTCAATTCCCTAACTTCAAGGCATTAAAAACCCTTGATGGGTTGACATACCGTTAAAATCGATTAACCGACTAAGCCGGGTGGTCAATTTTAATTTTACGCGTTGATAGAGATGCAACGTTCGATTGTTTATTTGTCAAATAATTTTTTCGCGAATTGATATATTATCTGAGTGCGTTCATTTCCGATTTTAAAGAAAATACAACGTTCACGCAAATTGCTGACCTCTTCTCTCCAAACGAAGAAACCAAGCGACATATCTGAGACTCCGTGTGATTTCTCCATTTGAAATACGAATAACAGCTATTTTATGCTGATCGACAGTTCTATTGAGAAAAGAAATGAATAAAACAATCAAACTTGTGAGCTCCACAAGACTGTGATCTATTCAATGGGCAAACGCCAGTATGATGCCAGAAAAAGGAATAATCATTATTGGCGAGTTATGAACGTCCGTCACGACTATTTTTGTGCTATTTCTATGTCGCATGAATATAAAGTTCCTTCACAATATAAGGGGGTGTGTCCTCGTGGTGTAATGGTTAAAGCGATGGACTGCGGAATCGTAGTACGCGAGTTCGTACTCCAGTCGAGCTATTACGTTCACTTTCTGGCAAATACCCTTGGGAAAGATATGAACCCCCTTATCCTCCCAGCTATGGGTGAAAAAGTACCACTACTGTTCTTCTACGAGAATGGCTTTGGTATTAAATAACATACAAAAGTTGATATGCCATTAAACAAAGAAACCAAAGTAAACCAAACCCAACCATTAAAATATAATCAATGATATTCAGTCGTATAGGAAAACAGAAAGAAATATCTGGTCATGATAAAACAAGAAAATGATATGCATCCGTGTAATGTTGTAAAAAAAGACATCTTTTTGTATTGAATCAATTATAAAATATAGAAATACAAAGCGTGTATATTCGTGTAATGAAAGACTTTCTAAAACCAATTTTCAACTCTAAACAAGGAGTTGTTCATTACACGAGATACGTTTTAATTAATCAATCATATTTAGTCGTACAGAGAAACAGAAAGAAATATCTGGTCATGATAAAACTAGAAAAGAATATGCATGCTTGTACAATCATGAAAAATGTCTGTTTGTATCGATTCGATCATAAAATGTAGAAATATAAACGTATATACTCGTTTAATGAAAAACTTTTTAAGACAAATTTTTCAACTCAGAACAAAGGATTGTTCATTACACGAGGTTTGTTTCTGAAAAGTCGAAAGTAACCTTGTTATTAAGCATAATCTTTTCGTAACGTTGATTCAAAGTGTTCCCGCATCGGCAATGCCTTAGCAAAGATTATTAGTTAGATAATAAAGATTTTATTTAACAATGTTTACTATTTATAATACCTGTGGATATGATTGGTACAAATATTATAGATAATAAATGAATTTTCATAAAAACTTCTTTATCTTAACTAAAAGCTTTTTTGATTTGCGAGGTTATGCGGAAACACGTTGGGTCAGACTAATGGGAAATAAGACCGAGTAATTGATTAGAATTTATCAAAAATGATGTTGACAATGGCTTCCAAACGTATTAAATCAATCATATAATTGATTATTATATTACCAATTAAAATCTTTTCTTTGATAGATGAGTTAAGGTCGAAACTAGTTGAAGAAAATTTTTTTAAATAACTGAAAACATATATATATATATATATATATATATATATATTTCTTGTCAGCTGTTTTTTTTTATTTGTAAACGCTACACACTGCAACGGCCCAGATGCTCTTCTTCTTATAAAGTAGTAATGTACATACAAAAGATACATTACTTTTGTAATACATCTTCCCCTGATGATGGCCCAAAGTCGGGAAGAAAGTACTTGGGAAATAAACAATTATGGAAAATATATCAAATCAATTCCTGCCGAATACTATGAAATCTAAACGGCAATATAAAAGGATCAACAAGAAAATATGTAGACAGAAAATGTCTATTATATTCAACGAAATTTGTATTAATGAAGAAATGCTGCCCATATATATATATATATATATATATATATATTAATAATTTAAAATGCCGACAATTTCCTCATTGTACTCTGTATATATATATATATATATATATATATAGTCATCCACATAGAGATCTTTTTCCTTCTATCAGAACTCATCAGTGTGGCGAGACAGGCTAGATTCCCGAAGCTGGGATCGAAGCCCGGTTGACTCAAACGCTAATCCAAGATTCTACTACTCAGCCACGAGGAAGCCAGCGCAAACGAAGTAAATTTAAACGGTTATGAAACACAATTTTTATTGTTTACATATATCCGTTTAACGGCTACCGGGAGCTCAATTCATATAAAGAGCTTTGCATATACGCTAATGGCAACACAATTGCTTCATTCGCTAGAGAGTTCAACCCTACAGGGGTAGGGGAGCATATACAGAGTGCAATGAGGAAATTGTCGGCATTTTAAATCATTAATTCTGTGCACGTGCTTTATTTGTTTCAGGCTTAGTCTACTGTACAGTAAACTAGAGTCAGTTGGGCATTTCCTGGGAGGAAAGCACTGCATTGCGCTTCTCAGAAATTTGGAAACAGTATTCTTTGCTGTTTAGCATTCACATATAAGCCCTAATACGAAGATTTCGGAATGTTTGGTGGTCAATATGTGGACAGATTCATTTTGACGAAAAACAAACACCCAGTCCAAATGATTCTTTGGTTTACCTAAACCTTTGGGCACAAGCAGGATGTGACTCAGTGTCATTTTTTTTGTACAATAAATTTTAAATTCATAGTTTTCCTTCTCCTAAACCGGAAATATCTGTGTGCTCTTCCATAGAAATAACTAGGGAAAGAAGAGTCTGTTTCTTGCCTTTCCTCACCAAGTAAAAACTAATAACTTCGTTCAGTAATTGAACTCAGATCACTGTTTCTGACTACAATAACTATTATGCAAATTAGCAAGCAATTCTAGCAACTCCTGTGATGATACTAATGTCAAATTTTTTAAGGGGTGTCCTCGTGGTGTAATGGTTAAAGCAATGGACTGCGGAATCGTTGTAGGCGAGTTCGTACTCCAGTCGTGCTATTACGTTTACTTTCGGACAAATACCTTTCGGAAAAGTATGAACCCCCTTATCCTCCCAGCTATGGGTTAAATAATACCCCTACTGTTCTTCTAGGAGAATAGATTTGGCATTAAATAACCTAAAAAGGTTGATATGCCATTAAACAAAGAAACCAAACCAAGTTTTAAAACCCCTAGGCCTTCTCTCGGACAAAATCGGTGTCGTGGAGCTGAGAACAGCTATAAAATCTTGACCCTCCAAGGACCGAGATTCTGATATAAGTGTATGGTCTCACAAAACATGAACAGCTGTCGGTCTTCCATACAACTTTGTCTCGCAATAATACAATACAATGACTCAAGTAGTCGTCTCCGTGGTAGGTTATGATACTCGAACGATTTCTCGATACTAACGACAAGATGATAAGTGCTAAAAAAGCAGATGCGAATTTTTTTTTGGGGGGGAAATCATTTTGTAGACGCCCTGGTGGCGTCTCTAAGCAAAGGTTCATGACTAAATCACGGGGTAGAAATTTTTTAAAGACAATTGATGTTACAGATTTTTAGGACGAGATTAATTTAGATTACTTATCTAACGGCATATCAACTTCCTGAGGGTTATTTAATGCTAAAATTTGATTCATTTCTAAAGGTCTGATTGTAATTATATATTCCTATCTACCAGGGTCATTCAATAAATTAGAAGATAAAATAATATTCCTATCTACAAGATCATTCAATAAATTAAATAATAAAATAATATTCCTATCTACAAGGGTCATTCAATAAATTAGAGGATAAAATAATATTCCTATCTACAAGGATCATTCAATAAATTAGAGGAAAAAATGATATTCCTATTTACAATGGTCATTCAATAAATTAGAAGGAAAAAAAAGAAATTTTTTCTGAAATTTTTACACCAGTATAAATTCTGCAGTGTTTGGAATTGATTTATAGTAAAAAAAATTATCGTTCTCTAACAAAAATATTTGTTTTGAGGCTATTCAAAATGGCAGCAAATCAAACAGAGGTATCTCATTAAATTTTTCGTATCTGAGAAGTCTAAATCATGAGAAATTCACAGAAGAATATGTGATGTGAGCCAAAACATTTTTAGTTTTAAAAAAAGTTTACAAATGGACTAAACATGGATTTTTCAAAAGCTAGCCTGAATCGAAAAATCAATCAATGGAGTCGAATTACACTGACACTATGCAAAAGAAAAATTCCTGGGCGCTGCAGTCAATAAAGAAGGTTATGCTGACAGTCTTCTGGGACATGAAAGGATCCATCACTATTGATTTCCTTGAAAAAATGCAACTGTTAGCAGTACTTCCTATTGCCAACTCCTCAAACAAAACTTACTGCATTTATTGAGACAATCTCCTAATACAAATAATTTGCAGAGATTTGAACTGTTTCAAGAATTCCTATCTAATATGGGGACCACCGGTAGTGTCGTGACTAACGAGTTGGAGTGTCACATCGTAGTAAGCGAGTTCGAAACCTTGTCAAACTATGGGTTAAATTGTACAACTACTATCCTTCTTCAAGGATAGGTTTGGAATTAAATAACTCTCAAAGGTTGATATGCCATAAAGAAAACAAACCAGGTTTTTAAATCTAAAGCTTTTGTCTCAATACCTTTTAATCATATTTCGTATGATTCAAATTTTCTTTATATATCGTTATATATATATATATATATATATATATATATATATATATATATATATATATATATATTGTAGGATGAAATGAATATTCGTACATTTGAAAATTTTTATTTCTTATCTTTCAAACATTGCCAGAACAAAATTTTTATATAGATTAACTGTATAAGGATATATTCTACTAATATGTGTATATAAATTTAGGTTACAATTAATTTTACAGAAATTTTTACCATTCATTAATTTTCAAATGTATGAGTATATGCCACTAATTTCATATGTACGAATATTTATTTCACCCCACTATATATATATATATATATAGAGAGAGAGAGAGAGAGAGAGTAAAATTAAAAAACAAAGTAATCCAGACAGATAAATTTATTGTGAAAGAAAGTCGACACTATAACATTTGGGTTTTAATAAACTTTAAAGATTTGATTGCCCAGTCGGCTGGGGCTGTAGAATACATTGACTGCTTCTCTGCAGAGGAGAAAACCTCCCCCCACCGAGTGTCCTAGATATGAGAATAAACAATCAGATGGTAAGGTCCCAGTAATGCTGAGGCTTTGGGGAATACGGAGCACCCCTTCATTGCCATTGCTCCCAGGTCCACTCTAGCCCTGAGTGGTAGCACCTGATAGGGCCCTATCTATTGGTTATTTAAAACTAACGACATACTTATGCTAAACTGAATTGTTTGATTAAACTGAATAGCCTGAAATAGAAATGTTTCTGATAATTAAACCGTACTTACATTTAAACGGCATGCTTACGCTAAACTGAATTATTTTAAATAGAACTGTTTTTTGACATTGAATCTGTATTTACAATAAACTGAATTGTTTAACATAAAACTGTTTTGACATTCAACTGTGTGTAAACAAAATCTGTACTTATACTAAACTGAATTAGCTGAATTAGAACTGCTTGACTAAACTGAATAGCTAGAAATAGAAATGTTTTCACAATTAAACAGTACTTACATTTAAACTGCGTGCTTATGCTAAACTATTGTTTGAAATTTAACTGTTTTTGACATTGAAACTGTACTTACACTAAACTGAATTGTTATATATAACTGTTTGAATAAACTGAATAGTTTAAAATAGAAATGTTTTTAACAATTAAACTGTGTATTCATGCTAAGCCGAATTGTTTTAAATAGAATTGATTATTTACATAAAAAAAAGGTTGATATGCCGTAAACCCCAAAAAGAAAAAGAAAGAAAAAAGATTTTAAAATTGATGATACCAAGTGTTGATAGATCAATAATGGATATTTAATAAAACACAAAAAGAACGGAGGAAATAATATACATGAAGAGAGAGCATATGACCGTTCAGTCATTAAATCATCGTTCATATTTTAAAAAAAAAAATATCACGTGATTGTGAAAGGCAATGACGTAAAAGAAATAGAACCATCAAGAAGAAGAAGAAGAAGAAGAGAGGGAAAAGAAAAAAAAGAAAAAGAGAAATAGATGACAAAAAAGAGAAGAGAGACGGAAAAGAAGAAGGAAAAATAATAGAGGGATAGAAAAGAGAAGAAAATAGGAAGAAAAGGGAAGTAGATCAAACGGATATAACATAATCAAATAGGGTTAAATCATTAAAAATGAAGCGTATGTAAAGTGAAATGACTATAAATGAAAATAGACAGATAGATATATCTAACAAAGAAAGAGGGAAAAGAATTGAAAAGTGGAGACGTGAGATTATATGTAAAATACGGTGAATAAATAACAAGTGATTATAGTTTAATGAGGTTGGGATAGAAGTGTGAAAGATATGTATAGAAAATAATTAACTAATTAAATATTGAATATACTTACCTATTCAAGACAAATTTTCCTAATATATATATATATATATATACATATATATATATTATAAAATTCCGGGTGAGTATTCACAGAGGAAAAAAGTGATATTGCACCGGTTTCAAAAATTTGACTCAATTTTTTATTTAGAATTTGAGCTAACATTGTTGCTGCATTAAAATCAAAGTTATAGTCAGTTTTAGATATATGTAATTAAAGTGCTCTATTAAGATTGCCGAATCTAATATCTTCCTTATGTTTATATATACGTTTCTGAACATTTCTCACCGTTTCGCCTATATATTTCAATTTACAGTCTTTGAACACCAGCACCACAAATGATATAATGTCGAGGACTCGAGTGAAGTAAATCACGAATAGTTTTAGAAGATAAAGCGACAGTTTTCATACCAAGTTTATTTAAGTTTTTTCCTAAAATATTAGTGGAAGAGTTGTTTATTAAAATAATGTGTTTATGGGGAGTTTAATTTTATCTTTATCAGAGTATGTGTTGACGACAGTTCGAGGTTGATTTTTATTGTTTTTTAAGGGCTTTAGAGTAAAAGAAATAACATACGAAACCTCACATTTACCGCCACTCAAATATTGCCTAATAAGAGCTCGTGTGATTGGTCAAGAACCATTGTCGGCAACCAATCAGAGCACTCAAGACATACGACATTAGGTTCTGTTTAATATAAACGAAAGAGACACATCTCTCTCTTACATACGCTGCAGACCGTCCAAGTAAGACGCTAACACGCTAGCGACTTATAAGAGCCGATGACAACGTAAAGTCGACCACACGGAAGCAACAGGCATTTAACAACCCAAGTGACAAGATAAGTTCACTGGCATATTATTTTGCAAACTGTAGCAACTAGATGGACAAAATAAGCATAAAAGGTAGTGGCAAAGAAAACAGGATACGACACTTCAACAAAACGATTTACTCTCAACAATAACCAATCTCACAAGCTCTTATTAGGTGATGTTTGAAGGGTGGTAAATGTGATGTTTTGTATGTTATTTCTTTTAAGATTCAGCAAAATGTATTTTAGGGTAAAGATGGTTTAGTAAGGAATTTTCTATGAAATTATATTCATCATTGAGATATTTCGAAGAGCAAATATGAAGGACCATGAAGTAAAAACCAATGATAATTCCTCTTTTAGTGTTGGTGTTGTGGTGTAAATAGAAATGTAGCTTTTTATCATTAAGGGTTTTCGGATTATTGTCTTCATCTTTATTGTTATTTCCACAACGTTTCGGCCGATATGTCCGCCGGCCTTCTTTAGGTGTTTATCGAACTCGGGAACCTTCACGGAACTTCGAACTACGTCCTTTATTGAATCCACGAGGGTTGCCACTTCTGATTCCGTTAGCCATAACCGGGTAAAAGTGTTAAGTATTCCTATATTGTTATTCGCCTACAGTCAGGATTGAACCTGCAACCACGAGATGATTGTCTCCTTAGAAGCTTAGGGAACCAATGCCTATAACCGTTAGGCTATGTGTCTTGTTGGACAGTTTAGAGTAAATTTTTGGGACGTAGTTCGAAGTTCCGTGTAGGTTCCTGAGCTCGACAAATACCTGAAGAAGGCCGGAGGTCCTATAGGCCGAAACGTTGTGGAAATAACAATAAAGATGAAGACAATTTTCTGAAAAACCCTTTATGATAAAAATCATCGAGCTTCATCTAAAAAATTCAGACAAAAAAACGTAGGTGGTCATTTTTACAGGTGGATTTACGGTAAACTCTAATTTGAGACTACCTGGAGTGCTCAATTCTTGAGAAGAGCTATTCCATATATATATATATATATGGAATATATATATATATATATATATATATATATATGGAATAGCTCTTCTTGAAAAGAGCTATATATATATATAGATATATGAAGTGATAAACAAACGTGATATGAAAAATAGGAATATCTTTATATCGTTTACTTTTTGGTGGTTCTTATCTAATTTCGGCCTTGTTTCTTCTGAAGAAAACGTTTTTTGTCGAAAAAAAAAGAGTTTTGAAGGATCTTAAAGATTTTTAAAGATTTTTTTAAATTGCTGATATGCTATACGGTAGGGGATTTAAAATCTACGGTTGAAATAACATATCTATTAATCAAACAGAGAATGCTGTCTGATCTAAATGTCTTTAACTGGTCTTATATAAATATACATAGAGGTGTCAATATTCGCCTAGTGAAGGCGTAGACTGCAATCGATTGTTTATCGATCATATAGAAGTCAATACGATGAAATAAAACAGGTTTCTCCTAAGCAGCGGTTATGTCAATATTACTCTATGGATGCACCACATGGGTGCTGACAAAATGCCTGGACAAAAACTAGATGGGAACGGAGCAAGAATGCTTCGAGTTATACTGAACAAATCCTGGAAGCAATATCTCACGAAATGACAGCTGTACGGCCACCTAATTCCCATCAATTAAACTATCCAAGTAAGACAAACGAGACATGTGGGATACTGCTGAAGAAGCAAAAACGAACTCCTAGGTAACGTCCTCTTATGGATCCCTACACATGGACGAGCCGAGTGTTTGTCGATCAGCAAGAACGTACCGATAACAGCTCTGAGCAGACACAGGATGCAGTTTAAAGGACCTTCTGGGTGTGATAGATGATCAGTGCAAGCAGTGCAATTTGATGATATATATATATATATATATATATATATATATACGTGTGTGTGTGAGAGAGACAGACAGACAGAGACAGAGCACCTGTTTTAATGCGTTTGCATTAGGTTTAGGAATGTGTTTAAAATTAGCCGTGACTTAACCGGTGTAACATACCCGTGATACGGATATGTGAAATAGACATAATGTTCATAAAATGTTCATAAACATATATAGGAATCCGAAAACACGAAATTGGTTCAGGTACAAAACTTTTATTCACCTTTTTGAGTTTAAAGGTTTTTCGACATGAGGAAAGAGAGACACAAACTTTCTATGCTGACTGCTTTTACATCGTCAGCTCTCAACCCGACCAACGCGCGGCGCCCGTAGCGCACAAATTCGTCTGGCCTCACCCAGCTCTGAATCTCGACTGTTTCGTTCGTAGGCAGGAACTCAACTCTGCTTTTTCTCAAATCTCAGCCCACGCTTCCGTTGCGTGACGTCACTCTCATCCCCAGGCCCAATTTCTATCTGGGATTTTTATTTTGACATCTCTGAATGACACATCCTCTCCGCGTGCGCGTAAGCACCTGCGTTAATGTTTGTACCTAACTAACCAATGCACTGAGCTGAAAGGTTGTCATCCTAACTAAACCGAAAGGCAAGATATACGAAACGAAATCCCTCCACAATTATATTACATCGGCTCGTCCGTTAATGTGGATTATTTTTTGTCGTAGTCGAGTGAAATTTTCTAGAGGTTGCCTTTAAATCAAGCAATGACTTATCATCGGGTTCATTTATTTGTAAAGTTATTTTTCGTTGTCATTTTTTTATTTCACGACCAGATGATTAATTTTCATATCAAATCGAAATGGCACATAGTTTTTCAGACTTTTCATTCATTTGTTTGTTTTTTTTGTTTGCTTGTTTTTTGTTTTGTTTTTTCAGTTATTGGTTTTATATTGATATCTGTTTCAATTCTTTCTTTCTTGGATTGTGAATTTTGAATCTCTGTTGAAGTCGTGACTGTTTGAACGGAAGTGTTGTTCGACTAAAATTAGATTGTTCTCATCCATAGATTTTAGTCTATGTTTGTAGTTATTTAATCTTAAATGAAAAAAAACATTATGACTTTGCAACATATTGTTTTTGGCAGCATGTGCATTCCTGTAAATAAATCACTTTTTCGTTTCTGTGATTTAGTTGGTTGGTTAGTTGTTTATAGCTTATCAATCTTTGTAGGTTATTTAATGCCAAATCCATTTTCATACAAATTTAATATACTAGCTTAGCTGACGACGAACTTAGCAGATTCAATGCCGTCTCAAGATAACATCTACAAAGTGGTTTCACAGGAAAGAGAACGTAATTTATTGCCTGTGGATAGAATGACAGATATTTCCGTTCGCAGATAAGATCAACAAATTACCGAAAAAAAACGGAAGTACGTAAGTTCCAATAACCAGCCATAAACAAAAAAAACAATACGTGGGTGAAGAGGCATATTCATGGGACTTGAAAAATAATATAAGGTCAGTAATTTTGGACTGAAGGCAGAGACCTACTGGTCGCTCAAGCGAAGGGGAGATCCGCAGGTCACTCAAGCAAGCCTGTCGGCTTCCCCGTTTGTGTTCTCCGGCCGTCGCACTACTTCACAAAAAGGGTCCCCGCCACAGAAGAAAGATATCAGCAAACTCTCTCTGATTTTATTCCTACTACACACAATCGTTGCCATCGAATAATAAAAATATAAATTAGATTTTTATAAATCTATGAGTCCTTCGTTGTTTGTCCAGCAGTGCAATATACAGCACAAATAATCAGTTCTATTTCAAACAATTCAGTTTTCAGTAAGTAATGTCCATGTCAAAAACAGTTCCATTTCTAACAATTCAGTAAAGCAGTTTAGATATTAAATAGTTCTATTTCAATTAATACTGTTTAGCATAAATACGACAATTAGTTATATTTGAGCCATACATAGGACCCTATCAGTTATACCACTCCGGGCCAGGGTGGACCAGGAAGCGATGGCAATGAAGGGATACTCTGCATTCCCTAAAGCTTCAGCATTACTTTAACCTCAACATCAGATTGTTTAGTGTCTTATCTAGGACATTCGTTGGTCTGTGCGGGGGTCTTACCCCTCTGCAGAGGTGCAGTCGGTGTATTCTGCAGCCCTAGCCTATTGGGCCAGTGTAATTTGATTTGTGGTAAATTTTGAAAGTCTTTTTAGTTGTTTGGTTTGTTTGGTTTGTAGGGCTTTATGGCATATCAACCTTTGTAGGTTATTTAACGCCAAATCCATTTTTATGTAAATAATCTGTTCTATTTAAAACAATTCAGTTTAGCATAAGTACACAGTTCAATTGTCAAAACATTTCTATTTTAAACTATTCAAGCAGTTATATATAACAATTCAGTTAAGTGTAAATACAGTTTTAATGTCGAAAAACAGTTCAATTTCAAATAATTCAGTTAAGCATAAGCACGCAGTTTAAATGTAAGTACGGTTTAATTGTCAAAAACATTTCTATTTCAAGCTATTTAGTTTAATCAAACAATTCACTTTAGCATAAGTATGCTGTTAGTTCTATTTAACCCATAGATAGGGCCCAATCAAGTTCTACCACTCCGGGCCAGAGTGGACATAGGAGCGATGGCAATGAAGGGGTACTCTGCATTCCTCAAAGCTCCAGCACTGCTGGAACCTCACCATCAGATCGTTTAGCGTCATATCCAGGACACTCGTTGGGGGGGTCTTACCCCTCTGCAGAGGTGCAGTCAGTGTATTCTACAGCCCCAGCCGACTGGGCAACTTTTTAGATGTAAAACTCGTAACTGAGTTGGTTGACTTGAGTTGTTTGCCGCATAGGTTGTTCTTAATATTATATAATTGGCAAAATTAAGTAAGTAAAGTAGGCGACCTTTATCAAGGGAGACCCAAAGGCTCCCTTTTCAATAGCTACTACACCAAGTTGTAGGAAAGGGCGCTACTCCATTCTCTGGATTGCTCCACTTTACCCTTGATCCTCACCTTAAAATGCTGAGTGTTAAGCAAAGCGGCATCAAGTACCATTTCTTGAGTCTTTGGTATGACTCGGCCTGGGATTGAACCCCGGTCTCCCGGACCATTCACGAACATTCTACTCATTAGACCTATTGCCCGTTTGGAAAAATTAGGAGGATTTTATTGTGGCATTCTTTTGGATAATTTTATTATTTAGTATATTGTTACTATATATCATTTCTCCGAAGATATTTGATCGACGATGGGTTAGTGTGCCTGGTTCTTGAAAAATATCTTTTAAGTTAGGAGGGTTTACTTTCAAAATGACCCAACGGTTCTTGGTTAGTTGAGCTAAAGATGGAGTGTGTTGTTGTACGGATCAAGGGGATACGATTCATCTTCACTTTCAGATGTCTTGCCTCGGGGTGGAGATGACTTTGTTTATCTGGTTATCGATTATCGTATTTAAATATTCCTGTGCTGAAAATTGCTGGTTAAGTTTATTCCTTTGACTTTTTAATTCCTTGTTGTCTATGCAGATTCTTCTCAGTCTAATTCCTTGTTATTGTCCGGGGTGTCGGCTTTTTGAAGTTATTTGTGTGAATTTCGGAAAAGATAAAAAGCACTTGAAAGAAAAGCTTTATCTGAAAACATATATATTTGTATTGTGACTGAAGTTATCAATAACAACATCGAAAATTCGGAACGTTTAACAATAGGTGTATTCCTTTTGTATAATGGAGTATACAATGAATCAAAACGCATTAGGGGGGTGTCCTCATGGTGTAATGGTTAAAGCGATGGACTGCAGAATCGTAGTAAGCGAGTTCGTACTCCAGTCGCGCTATTACGTTCACTTTCGGGCAAATACGATTGGGAAAGGTATGAACCCCCTTATCCTCCCAGCTATGGGTTAAATAGTACCACTACTGTTCTTCTAGGAGAGTGGCTTTGGAATTAAATAACCTAAAAAGGTTGATATACCATTAAACAAAGAAACCAAATGTAAGGAATTACTGTTATATGAGACTAGTTCCTGGAGGAGGAGGACCTAAGCAGTAGAACAATAAACTCCGAAGTCATTCTTCCCTCCTCTGCCGGCCCATGGCGTCTACGGTACGGGTCCTTAGGGACCCCACCCTTGGTAAGTAGGATTTTTTCCCTTGTAACCTAGTTAGCAGTATGTTGTGAGTCATTGTCCCCGTCATTTAGTCGTTAGCACTCAAGATCTTCCCTATCCCCATTATTTTTGTACCTCAACCCGTATCCCAGTTCGCTTTTATTGAAGATCTTGAACATTCATATGTAAAAAATCATATTACCCACTTCTATCGACCCATACCGAGCCCGACCCTTTATTTCTTTTCCCCCTATAGATTAGGATTCCCGTCCCACCTAGGGTAGGTCCGGCTTGTTTCCGGTTTTGTCGATCCGGAAAACAATCGGCCTCCAATTTTATAGACGGGGGGATGGGAGTGAAACCAAACGGGGAATTTTTCCTTGTTTTTCGTGTATATATATGTTTCGGGGTTTTTTCTCCCATTCCCATCATATCCATTGTTTAAAAAACCATACATTGTAGATAAAATCATACACCACTTTCGGGTTTTAAGTAGGACTTTTTCATAGAGTAAATGTGGTATTTTGGTGGTTGCTGCGTGCATGGCGATGGACGAGTGATTATATATTGTATTGTTGAATGGGCCGGCGAATGTGGCTAGCTAGCTTCCCCATAGAAAATATAGTCAAGCATGACCGCCCCCTTCCTCTCCCCCAAAACCACAAGGCCTTGTGCCTTCTTGTATTCTTTACAAGAAATAAAAGAACAATAAACTCCGAATTGTTACGGCCACCTACAATCTGTATTTATATATTTAGATGGACGAGTTCAACTTCTTGTTGAGGAAAATATCTTCCTTTACAACAATTTGACCACAAATAGTCAACATATTTACTCGTATTTTTTAAAAACCTGAATATATATTAACAATAATACACAACTACAAACAACATTACACACAAAACCCACCAACACACGCAACCA
The DNA here is from genome assembly GCA_963585895.1 of Sepioteuthis lessoniana. Classification (NCBI taxonomy): domain Eukaryota; kingdom Metazoa; phylum Mollusca; class Cephalopoda; order Myopsida; family Loliginidae; genus Sepioteuthis; species Sepioteuthis lessoniana. Next base: position 84,026,813 of record OY757920.1, read on the forward strand.
TCTCAATAACAGATCTTCTTACCCCAAACATCTTGGAGGGGGGTGTCCTCATGGTGTAATGTTTAAAGCGATGGACTACGGAATCATAGTAAGCGAGTTCGTACTCCAGTCGCGCTATTACGTTCACTTTCGGCAAATACCCTTGGGAAAGGTATGAACCTCCTTATCCTCCCAGCTATGGGTTAAAGAGTACCACGACTGTTCTTCTAGAAGGATGGCTTTGGAATTAAATAACCTACAAAGGTTGATATGCCGTTAAACAAAGAAACCGAAACCGAACCAATCATCTTAAAGCTATATAGTAGAGTATGTAAAAATAAGATTGAATATGGTGACTTTTCCAGGTCAAATATATACATATATATAGAGAGAGAGAGACAGAGAGTGAGCGTCATTTTTTGGGGGGGTCCTTCGTGTGAATCGCGAAAAATAAACATTACACGTCAAGGAAAAGCTTTATTTGAAAACAAATAAGTATAACTAAGTATAAATAATTTCTGTATTTTCTGTAATATTTGAGTATTTTGTTCATTTTTCAATCGTTCTGATCATTTTGGCCACCCTGGATTTTGCAGTAAATCACAAAATCATTTAATACTTTTTTATTATCATCTCAAATAACACCAAAATTTCACAGAATAACAATTTATATCATATTTATTGTCTGTGAAAATTATACAATCTAAAACAACTTAGATAAAATGTTACACCAACTTTTTCTGACGAAACTATGCCGTTCTGAACATTATGGCCGTCACTGTATATATATATATATATATATATATATATATATATATATATATATATATATATATATATATATAGAGAGAGAGAGAGAGAGAGAGAGAAAGAAAACGTCAGTTTTTTGGGGTCCTTCGTGTGAATCTCGAAAAATAAACATTACACATCAAGGAAAAGCTTTATTTGAAAACAAATAAGTATAACTAAGTATAAATAATTTCTGTATTTTCTGTAATATTTGAGTATTTTGTTCATTTTTCAATCGTTCTGATCATTTTGGCCACCCTGGATTTTGCAGTAAATCATAAAATCATTTAATACTTTTTTATTATCATCTCAAATAACACCAAAATTTCACAGAATAACAATTTATATCGTATTTATTGTCTGTGTAAATTATACAATCTAAAACAACTTAGATAAAATGTTACACCAACTTTTTCTGACGAAACTATGCCGTTCTGAAAATTATGGCCGTCACTGTATATATATATATATATATATATATATATATATATATATATATATATATATATAGAGAGAGAGAGAGAGAGAGAGAGAGAGAGAGAGAGAAAGAAAGAAAGAAAACGTCAGTTTTTTTTGGGTCCTTCGTGTGAATCTTAAAAAATAAACATTACACATCAAGGAAAAGCTTTATTTGAAAACAAATAATCTCGAGAATCTTCTTTTTTTTTATCTCCCCTTGACAATGAATCTACTCTTAGCATCAATGGCTGCTTCAATACATTGATATGTCCGAATCAAACGATCTTCACTTTTAAGGTAATGATAACTGCGTGCACTTTCATTTGGTGAGTCTACCTGATGTTTGACAGTCCGTTAAAAATAATTATTTGTTGTGCAAAATCTGGCGCCTCTTCATCATTAAGGTAAATACTTACACATTCACACATACATATATATATATATATACACATATATATTGACACACACACACACATACATATATGTGTGTAAATGCTCACACACACACGCGCGCGTGCGCATATATATATATATATATATACACACACATATATATATGTGTGTGTGTGTGTCTGTCTGTAAATACTCACACACACACACACACACATCTATATATATATATGGACACACACACACACACCTATGTATGTAAATACTTACACACCCACACACAAATATATAGACACACACACACTCACACGTATATATTAGTGTAAATACTTACACACACAGGTACATATTTATATGTGTGTGTAAATACTTACACACACACACACACACATATATATATATATAGAGACACACACACACACACACACATATATATATATAGCAACACACACCCACACACGCACATATGTATATATATGTAAATACTTACACACACACACACACACACACACACACCCTTATATATATATATATATATATATAGAGAGAGAGAGAGAGAGAGAGAGACACACACACACAAAGCTAAAGTTAGCTATCAATCTACTTGAAACTGGACTGTTGAGTAAAAACTGTATAATCTTTTACAAAAAGAACAATCCAACCATATCGATCTAAAAATAATTGAGGAAAATGCTTGAATCCCATATTGGTATGAAATTTTCTTTATTTATTTTTTTTTATTGGTATTGACCTTTTAGAATTTGAAATAGCATCATGTAATAATCTGAAAATTGAATTTTATAAATTTTTATGGAATGTTTCCTTCACAATTTACGACAGAAAAGATAATAATCAGATTTCTTTATTCTGACCAGAAGCTGTTCTTTAAAATGAACAACGTTGATCTCGCAGATAACATTGACAATGATGATCGCGTATTAGAATAGCAAATTCTTTCTCGAAAATAATCTAGTAGTAACCTTGGCCAGTTACATGATTTCCATAAATGATGTAAAGTTTAAATCCTAATTTCAAAGAAATGTAAAAAGAAAAAAAGTAATGTAAAATTAAAATTAACTTCGAAGAAAGTCATGAACTCTAAAAAAAATTGTTGTCCTAAAAAAGCTGACGAACCCTACATATATATATATATATATGAATAAGGTCTACTATTTAGATGGACCTCATTCATATATATATACATATAAGGCCGAAGAAAGTAAGACAGTCAAAGTCAAAGACAAAATCACGTTGATCACGTTCTATGACGAGAAGGGCATCGTCCAAATTGAATTCTTGTCACAAGGTAGACGATCAATCAGCAAATCTACACGATAATTCAACGCGTACACTTCGCTCAGTGTTTGAGAAGAGACGAGAGTTATGACAGGACAAATCGTGACTTCTTCACCCACGACAATGCATCTGCACACAATGCTCTGATTATCCGGCAGTTCATGACCGAGAGGAACATTGCCGTACAGGGAGAACCTCCCTATTCCCCTGATCTTGCTCCGTTTGATCTCTTCTTTTTCATAAGCTCAGGGGGATCATCAAGGGGGTCCGTTTTAAAAGCGTGAAGACCTCCAGAACTGCTGTAAAGACGGAGCTGAGGGCGATCCTAGGATTCCATCCAGTCGTGTTTAGAATCGAGGCAGATCAGAATGGGAAATGCATAAGACTCGAGGGATGGGGATTACTTTGAAAGCGAAACCATGTACTTTGTTGTTTGGAATTGACATAAATTGCTTGTGACACCAGTCCAGTTACTTCTCAGACGCATCGCATATATATATATATATATATATATATATATATATATATAGGTATTATTCGGTCCAGTTAAACCAGAGTTGGGAGTAATTCCTTCAGGACGAGAAAATCATTCAGGAGCTGAACATTTAAATTTTCCTGGTGGAGAGCTCAATGTAATTTTTTACAGAGCAATATTTCTTTAAAGAACCGGTCTTTGGTTTTTTCTTTAAAGAAATATTGCTCTGTAAAAAATTACATTGAGCTCTCCACCAGGAAAATTTAAAATCCTAAATTAACCGGTCTTTGGTTTTTTCTTTAAAGAAAAAGATATATATATATATATATATATATATATATATATATATATCATCATGTCACATTGTATGCATGAATTTCCATGACTCTCACTCTCTCTCTCTCTCTCTCTCTCTCTCTCTCACTCTCTCTCTCTCTCTCTCTCTCTCTCAACCCGTCCCTTATCATTCATCGCTCCAGACAAGTTTTCAAAACTACATCCTGTCTAAGCGGAGAGCTGTTGTAGATAGGTTTTTGCTGGTCGGTCAACATTCACAAAACCATGTATAGAGGTCCATCGGAGAAAGTCACTTATGAGTTCACCCGTGCTTCACCAAAAATGTCCTGCATATCTTGTTCGTCTAACTTGGATAGTTTTAGAGATGGAAGCTATGTGGCCATAAAGTTGTTGTTTCGTGGGGTGTTGCTTTCTAGATTTGTTCAATATAGCTCGTAGAATTCTTGTGCAATTTCCGTCTAGCTTTTTCTCTGAGTGTTTTGTTGGCGTCTATGTGGTGGATTCATAAAATAATATTGACACCACTGCTGCTTGAAAGAAGTCCCTTTTTATTTTATCGGATAGATCAGCCCTCCATTTCATCGACACCTTATCTCTAGCAATCCATGCCTTTGCTAGACCCATATTGACATCACTTGATGAGACACTGCTGCTGAGGTATGTGAACTTGTTAACTAATTTCCAAGGACCGCTATTTAGAGTGAAGATGGCTCCTTTCCGATTAAAACGCATGTAGTTAGTTTTGTTTGTGTTCACATGGAGGCCAATGCCTCCTGTTGCTTGATCTAGGTTAGGCACCAGGAACTAGGCTTTGATTAGTGTATTCGCCAGAAACCCTATATCATCTACATTGTCTAAGTCCGATATATTTTCTATGGAATATCATCTGCCTCTTGCCTTTTTTAGTGTAAAGCCATTTTCTTTAATTAGATCAATCGACGTTCAAAGTACGTAATCTTTGCAGATTATAAACAGATACAGTAGTGTAATGGTTATCCTCGCAGGAAATGGACTCGGCGACATGAGTTCAAATCCTCGACGAGACTGATTGCATTTCACATAGCACTAACACCCTTGGGAAAGGTATGAATCCAATTATTCTCCCTCCAGCTATGGGTAAATAGTAGGACAGACTGGATTCTTCAGCCTTGGTGAGGCAACTAGTCTAGGAGAAGGAAAACTCTGAATTCAAACCTGTTAAACTCCGCTCAAAAATTGACCTTGTGTCATATCCTGCCCGAGCGGAGGGGGGGTAAATATGATAAACAGATACAGTTCTAATATATCTCCTTGCAGAATTCCAGCAACTATATCAAAGAATTCTGTCTTCATCAGGTGAGTGAACTTTGACTTTCGTGTTTCTTTTATCCTCTGTTTCATTTGCCAACAAACCAGCCTTCTTCTTTCTCTCTTAGTTTCCTGTGTACTATCTTCTACTTTTTCCCGTCCATTTTCCCATCTTCTATTGAAATTTAACGTGATCACACATTCGACATGTTGATTTTCCACTGGGTTTACCAATAACTTTTTCTCCCTCTGTAAACGACGGAATATATCAGTGTTATTTAAAACAAGAAAGTAGCAAAAAAGCTAAAAGAAACAAACCTTACATGACGTTAATGATAAGCAATGATATTTAATTCTCCCCCGGACGCCTGTGGCAGGCATAAAAGAACGATTCTTGTAACAGGCGATCAACATGGCAATCAGGTCAATAAGATAGAGAAATAAGTTGTATTTGTTTGTCGATTGCATGCAGAGACATATGTCACTGAAAACAAATGACTTTTGCTTTCCCATAAGATGGCCGCTCAACAGAATTTGTCCGGAACATGACTCTCTAACTGGTCAGTAATCGAAAAACCACTCACATTTTCCCTTGACATCCCATGAGATGACGTTCGGTTTTTTCATTGAGAAAGAACGATGTGATCGCGGGTGGAGTTTCTGAAAGAATTTACGCAGAACCAGATGTGTAAAAATTATTTTCGTTGAGAATAGTTACGTGAATCTAACATGTCCAAAGTATAACTTTAATTAGTTACGTGAAATGTTGCACAACTATTTAAAAAAATGTAGTTATGAAGTGATCTAAAAATAAGTATAGCTCATGTAAAATTCTTTATAGTTTGTAAATTTTCAGACCAAATTTCTCTTTTCTGGATTGCAGAGTTCTAATGCACTCATACTCTTCTACGGTGGTGACCTGAGTTCAAATCCGGGACTGTTTGTGTTTCACATAGCGCTAATTCCCGTAGGAGTGGTACAAATCCAACTATTCCCTCGTGTGCTATGGGAAAATAGTAGAGCAGAATGGACTCTTTTATCTTGGTATGGCAACCAGTTTAGGAGAAGAAAAACTCGTAATTCAAGCCAATTGTACCCTGTTTAAAATTTGACTTTGTGTCACATGCTGCTCAGGGTGAAGAGGGGTTAATACAAACAAAGCTTTAATGCTTTTACGTTTGATAATAAATAATACCTAATAATATCCGCTTTGGTTGCATAATATTTGACAAGGAATCATAAAATCCTATTATCTTTGGTTTGGAAGAAAATGTACTTTTATAATGTAAACGATTGGGGTATTTTGATTTATGGGTGGAACCTCGTGTGTGTGAGTTTGTGATAATTATCGTTAGTTGTGTTAACTAACCCAATATGTGTTGAAATGCCGTAAAATCAATCTTCCTACCAACCAAATATATGGATACGTGAGTCAAAAAATAAGTACAGCTGTATGCAAAATTCTCTAGAGTAAGTAAATTTTAATACTAATTTTTTTTCTTGGTTACAGAGTTCCAAAGGTGTTGGTTTTTATTATAAATAATACCTAATAATATCCGTTTTACTGCATGCTATTCCTCGTGAAATGATAAAATTCTGATATCTTTGGTTTGGAAGAAAAGTTTTATTTCAAAATGGTTGGGTATACTAAACTATGGATGATACTTTGTGGGATGGGGGAAATAAACCAGATCTTTGCCTTTTTTTAGATAGAGCCAGAGGAGATGGTACTCTGAGATTGAACTAATATAGATATTTGAGAATTAATTTAACTTTCTAAAAGGCCAAATGTGACACAAGGTCGATTTAGCGTGGGGATAACCCATAGGAATCGAGAATCACACTAGACTGGGGCAAAAATTGCCAAGTTCAGGGGCGCCGCTGATACCGACAAATAAATACATACCTTACACATTTTAGGAGAGGAGCAGGTAATCCCTGGAGGAAAGATCCCCTCCACAGAACGAAGCTATTGTTAATTCTCTGTAAGAGGCAATAGATATAAAAATCCACTCAAGAAAAAATATCGAAAGTTATGTAAATGTTACTGACTGATATTGAGTTTATTCTAGCTAAAATGTGAAATATTCAGTGAGAATTGAACTCACTGAATAAATTATGGTGAGAGGCCCCGTGGCCTTGTAGCTTTGTGGCTAATGAGCTGCACTGCAGCCTTGAAGTAAGCTAGTTCGAACTCCTCCGTGGAATTATTTTCACTCCTGGACTAATACACTTGGCAAAGGCATAAAAGCTACAGGTTAAATTATATTATATCACGACTGTTCTTCAACAAGGGTGGCTTTGGCATTAAATAACCCGCGAAAGTTAATATTCTATTTAACAAAATAAACCAATCAGAAATAACAGAAAAACATTCCTAACTCTCATTCGATGTAACTTAATCCCCAAACTTTGCAGATGCAAAAGAAGGTTTTGGCGAATGATTGATTGATTGATTTCAACGGCATATCAACCCGTCTGGGGTTATTTTATACCGCTGTAGTTGTCCTCGATATTGCACTAAATTACATACGACGATGGAGCTTCAGTCCTGAAGTTTTGCGGAATCAGGAGTACCTCCTTCATTACCATTACTCCCAGGTCCCCTTTGAAACGGAGTGGTAGTACCTGATAGGGTCCCTTCTATGGGTCAAATAGAACTGTTTAACCATTTAAATGTGCACAAACGAATGACATGTGTCAAATTAAATTGTTAGTGTTATATAGCAATACTTGGAACCATTTAACTCTATGCTAAAAAAGGAGTAATGTGGAATAGAAGTATTAATAGCAATAATTGAAACTCTTTAACTGTGTACTTAAATTGAATTATTGGTATTATACGGTAAAACTTGGAAACATCTAACTCTGTGCAAATAAAACTATTATCTTAGAATACTTGAAATTATTAAAGTGTGTGCAAACAAATGACTTATACTAAATAGAATTATTTATGTTTAATAAGAATACTTGAAACCGTTCAAATTTGTGAAAAAAAATGAGAAATATTAAATAGAATAATTAGTGTAAGATAGAAATAAATGAAACTATTAAACTGTGAGCAAACAAATGAGCTCTGGCTCATTTTAAAATGTTATCAACTAAATATGCGTTTACGAATTATATATATATATATATATGGACGAACGTATCAGAAACGTGAAGCCGTGAGGAAAGAATTAAGAAACGAGTGCAAATCGGATTTGTCATTAAATAGGTGAGGGAGGGAAAAAGAAATATTTCCATTGGCTTGATCCATCACAATTGATTTCCCTGAAAAAAGTGTAACTGAAAACTGTGCTTCCTCTTTAGACAAAATGCACCTTATTTATTGAATGACTCTCGTATATATATATATATATATATATATATATATATATATATTACAATATTTGCTGATTTTCATTACCCTAAAAAGTGCGTATGCCATCTGATGAAGCGAGGAAAAACTTGTCGAATTTTCTTCTTTTATATATATATATATATATAGAAAAAAAATGGACGAACATAGAAATAAAGTGTAGCCGTGAGCAAAGATCGAAGAAACGGGTGCAAATCGGATTTGTCATTAAATAGGCGAGGGAGGGAAAAAGAACTCTTTCAATTGGTTTGAATTAACAATAAAAATACGAATTCTGCCGTAAAAGGAAAAAAAGAAAAAGAACACAAAGGTAGCATAAATTAAGGAGTCGGCTCGGTACGTCCGGACCCGAGTCGGGGTTACAGCCGGAGCCGATATGATGTTTAATGACCCGAAATCGGCAATGAAGGCAGGACATCACTGCAGATCTCCTACAAGCACTTGAAATGTATTATTGGACAATATATATATATATATGTGTGTGTGTGTGTGTGTGTGTGTGTCTGTATGTGCGTGTGTGTGTGTGTCTGTGAGTGTGATCAGAATTTGGCATTAAATAACTGTTGTGGACCAGAAAATGGACCGGAAGAATAACACAACTCGGGTTTGCGTGGAACAAAGTATATTAATGAAGTATAATATAACATATGTACAAAGTGTTACAAGTCAGTCTGACTGCCAAGTGTTCGCTTTATTTCTATGTTATTACATAGAAGGCACAAGGCCTTGAAGTTTTGGGGGAGGGGAAGGGAGCGGTCATTCTATTCTATATGTTCTAAGGGGACCTAGCTAGCCACATTCGCCGACCCATTCAACAATACAATATATAGCCATTCATCCATCACCATATGCGCAGCAATCACCAAAATACCACATTTGCTCTATGAAGGAGTCCTACTTAAAATCCCGAGATTAATGAATGATTTTATTTACAAGTATGATTTATTTACAATGAATATGATGGGAATGGGAGAAAAACCCCGAAATATATACAAAAACAAAGGAAAAATCCCCCGTTTGGTTGCCCTCCCATCCCCGTGTATAGAATTGGAGGCCGACTGTTTTCTGGGGCGAAAGAACCGGAAACAAGCCGGACCTGCCCTAGGTAGGACAGGAATCCTAATCTATAGGGGTAAAAGAAATAAAGGGTCGGGCGAGTTTTCGGTCCATACAAGCAGGTATTATGATTTTTTTACATATGGATGTTCAAGATCTTCAATAAAAGGCGGACTGGGAAGCGGGTTCAGGTACAAAAATAATGGGGATGGGCAAGATCTTGAGAACTAAGCAACTAGATGACAGGGACAATGACTCACAACATACTGCTAACTAGGTTTCAAGAGGGAAGAAACGTCCTACTTACCAGGGGTGGGGTCCCTAAGGACCCGTACCGTAGACGCCATGAGCCGGAAGAGGAGGGAAGGATGACTCCAACGTTGCCCCCTTTCTTACGACCAGGCTCGCTGCATTCACCCACCTTTTGCTGAATGTTATGCGATCCAAGCGTTTTCTATCGCATCTGATTTTGACCCAAAGCAAATGCCTAAAGTACAAAACCAGATCACGATGAGAAAAGTTTGCATCGTCATACAATCCCTTGTTTCGCGTCGACCAGATCACCATTCGAGCTACAGCTAGGATCACGAGAAACACCACACGCTTCTCACCTTGAAACGGAGGAAGAACTTTGTCCACGACGTAACCAACGTCGAGCAGCACGAGCTGTTTGGGTTCGATGCGAGCCGTCCACCCCCCGACGTGATCCCAAAACAGGTGAATCGCTCGCAATAGTAGAAGGCGTGCTCAGCCGTTTCTTCCAAGCCACTGGCGCAGCGAGGGCAATCAGTCTTGTCTGCCAGGCCCGCTTTGTAGTTCAAGTCAAGAAGGGGTAACGCATTCCGTACAAGTCGCCAGGTGAGCGAGAACTCGGAGTTGTTCAAGAAGCTCGATCCTGGCGCCCAATTCCAGTGAGAGCGGATCTCCTCCGCCGTCCAGCCTCGCCGCTCGCTAAGAGGAACAGAAGCGGAACCAACCACTAACTCCCGATATAGCTCCTTCCGAGGCCGTAAAAGGTCACTGGACTCAAGAAGGTTACGACGGGCCTTTCGGCACTCGCGGACAAACAGTGCTTCGCCCAAAGGCCTACGTCGACCTTCGGCCTTTGGGTCTGACTTGAGGCGAGGAAAAGTCAGACTCGCCTTTCGTCTCCACACTGAGTTCCCTGTCAAGGACCGGCCGAGGTATGCAAGTCTTTCAGCGAGCCAGTGGCTCTCCAGATCAAGCATACCCAGACCCCCGTTGCGCGTACGTTGGATACAGACCTGTCTGCGGACCATCGGCCTTGCACCTCCCCAGAGCAATCTGGAGAGGGATTGTTTTAGGGCCAGCCGACGTGCCTCAGGCAGAGGAAGTACAGCCAATCGGTAAAGGATCAAGGGGAAGACGTACGTAGCGCACGCCTCTGCCCTGCCCTTTAAGGACAACCTCCTTGAAAGCCAGATTCCCACCTGAGCATTCACCTTAGCTTGTACTTCCGACCAATTTCGCTCCAGCTGGAGGTCGGGCCCGAACCACACCCCGAGGATGCGGATGGGTCCGTCACTCCAGCGGAAGGGCCCTGGAAGGGTATTGCTACCCCTCAAAGCACCGAACCGCAAACCTTAGCTTTTGTCAAAATTGACCTTGGCCCCTGCAATTCGTTCGTACTCGACAACCGCCTCTTTCACAGCCTTTATATCCAGACAGCGGGACACAAAGACTGTGATGTCATCAGCGAACGCGGAAACCCTTGCCGTAAGAGGGCCAGCAAAAGGGACATCGCGCAGGGACGGATTTGTCCCCCTATCCCTAAGCCTGCGCAGGAGGGGCTCCAACGCGAGGACATAGAGAAGAGGAGGCAGGGGGCAGCCCTGCCGGACCGAACGCTCGATCGTCCCCGAACGCCTACCGTTCACCTGCACCACTGCCTGAGGGTTGTGGTACATCATGCTAATTCATCTGTGGAACTCCGGTTTGAATCCGGCAGTCTCCAAAACAGTCGCCAAAAACCGATGGTCAACCCTATCAAAGGCCTTGGACTGATCGAAACTGATCAGCGCGGCTTCCGTGTCGTCTTCTATACCCTCTAGGACCTCGCGAATCAAGTGCAAGCTGTCCTGGATCGATCTTCCCTTCACAGCAAAGGTCTGTTCGGGGCTGATCAGATCGCTAATGACAAGCTGTAAACGATTCGCTAAGACCCTGGCCAAAATCTTTAACTCTGTGTTAAGCAGAGTTATGGGCCTGTAATCGTCTAAACCCTCCCAAACATGCCTGCCACCTTTCTTCAGCAATGTGATCACGCCCTTGGTAACGCTAACTGGGATGGCTCCCTTGGCGAACCAATGGTTGAACATATCCGTCAGAATAGGGACAAACATGTGCAACATCCTCAAGTACACTTCGTACGGCAAACCATCTAGTCCCGGCGACTTGTTCAGGCCGACTTGCTTCAACGCATCACGGACTTCGCATTCAGTAACCACACCCTCGCAACTAGCCGCTTCAGCCACCCCAAGGTGGGGGAAGTCGGCAAGATAGCTGCGAAACTCCCGGAGCGGGAGATCAGTGCAGCGGGCAAAGCGATCCCGAAAGTGCGCCCGGAAGGCGTCACGAATCTCACGACTCGATCGCACCAGTCGCCCGTCCGCGGTCTTGACAGACGCGATGTACCGATCGGGGAACCTTCGCACTTCTTCTTCTTCACGCGCAGTCGCGTTCGATTTCACAGCTTCGTTGGGAACTCTTCTTAGCCTAGATCTAACTACGTGCCCCTTGTAGCGCTCGCTACTCTCACGTTCAAGGTCCCTCCTAGCTAGTTCTACACCTAGGGAGTCCCCGCAGCTACCGCCCGGGAAAGTCTATCGTCTATAGATTTCGCTTCCTTGGTCCTATCTAAGTTGAGCTGTCGACCGTACTTGGTAGCGAAATCTCTAATCCTATGTTTAAGAGATCCCCACCACCTATTCCCGGTAACCGCCCCCACTAACGCCCGCTGAATTAGGGATTCCAGCCGATCCCGGAAGTCCCGTATCTCCAGTAAGGAGGTATTGAACTTCCAGTAGCCGGCTAGACTAGGCCTATTTGCTAACCGTAGACTGACTCTAACAAGTTTATGGTCAGTCCACGCTATCAAGTGGAACGTGGGACAACTAACAAAGTCAATGTCAGCTCGTCTCACTGGCAGAGGGCGAACTATCTAGCCACGTCCACATCTCCCGCCCTGGGTGATCCAGACGAAACCTGTCGACGAGGTCATGACGAGTCATGAGGCCGGCAAGGCTGCTTTCACACCTTCCCACACGCCTAGCTCCCCGCCCGACCTTATCTATCTTGGGATCAAGGATCGCATTCCAATGCCCCATTAAGACTAGCCGCTTCGTAACGTCCAGGAACGGCGCCAACCGACGGAAAAAGGAAACCCTCTCCGCAGCGATACTGGACGCATAAACCGCAACCAGACGGAACTTGAAACTTTTCACGGCAACATCGGCCACAACCAGTCGGCCCCCGTCACCTGCAAAAACAACTTCAACATCAGCATCAAGGCTGCGTCCAACTAGCAAAGAAACCCCAACGCTGGTACGGCTGCCGTATGCTGAGAAAACGTTAAAATCGCTTTCCAGCACACGACAGTCGGCACCGCAAGTGAAGTGGGTTTCCTGCACCGCAGCAACATCTACGCCGAGAGTTTTAAGTTCACCAAGCAAGCGCGTACACTTGCCCGGATCCCTTAATCCCCTCACATTCAAAGTAGCAAGGTTTAGAGTCATCAATCCCATTTACCTTACTCACTGGCGACTATGGGCCGGAAATCCTTCGGGGTGAGGATGCCGACGGCCTGACGCAGGGAACCGGTGCCGAGCTCAGTACTCACTCGGTCGTCCCTGCTAATTCCTCCGACATCCATGGGGTACCTCAATTTTAGGGACCTATAAAATGACGGGTGAACTAAAATCGGGACCCTGCCCGAACAAAAGGGAAGCATTTTTTTAAGCATGGTATTTTTAACATCGGCCAGCATTACGTCCGTCCGGCTGGCCTTGTCAATGAAGTGCCAAAGTTCTTTAGTCCGGTTACCAGCCGAACGGATGAATGTGGTCAACATTGGTGCGTCCTTGAACAGATACGGGTTAGTTATGTCTTTTTCATCTCTCTTTTTAAGTGAACGTAATGGTTTCAATGTTAGTTTTAATAGACGATCTAGGTGTGGATTTTCGAATGTGTCCTCACAAAAGTAAAATGCATTTATAGCACGCCGGGCTTCCGTAGAAGCCGATCGTGCTCTTGCTTTATGTATTGTTGATGATGTTGATGCTGTTGATGTTGACGGTGTTTATGGAGAGGGTGAAAGTCTGGTCGCCGAATGTGACCTTGAAAGTATTTTGGGGGTTGTAATTGGTGAAAGAGAGGGGGGTAGAGGTATTTCATTTGGGGTGACTGGGGTAGTTTTTGCTTTTTGTGGGGGAGGAATCAATTGTGCTGGTCGTTGATTTGGGACTGCTATTGTTTTGTCCCCCTTAGGTTGAGGTATGGGGGGTGTTTTTTGTGCTGGTATTTTGGGGTGTTTTTCTCCCCGTCTTTAGTTGGGGAATCTTCACTCTCCCTTCTTCTTTTAAGATTTATTGACATATCCATTGGTTCTATTGGTGTCAATGATTGTTCTGTTGCAGTTGTTGATGCTGATGATGATTGTTTCGTACTAATGGTCGATGTAGAAGTAGTAGCAGTAGAGATATTAGTAACGGTTGTTGGATCAGTTGATGCAGTTGATGAATTTACTTTGTTTTCCATTGTTGATGGCTTTTTCATGGGAGTTTTTTTCCCTTTTTTTTTTTTTTTGGTTACCTGAGTCCATCCTTCGTCGTCTTTTTTATTGAGGTTGTCTTTGTGGTTTTCGCTTGTTTCAATTGGTGCTGTTATTGTGATGACAGGTGAAGGAGTAGTAACATTAGTGGTAGTAGTCGTTGTTGTTGTTGTGGTGGTCATTTTCTGAGGGCAGCTTTTGGAGAAGTGGCCGATCTTATTGCACGACCAGCATAGTGGTTTTCTGCCCTCGACTATCACCGTCATCGTTTGGTCTCTGTATTTAATTTTATGGGGAATGTTATTGAACCCTCCCCTATCGAGGCACATGACGAAGACGTAGTCACCGTAGGCGGTTCCTCGGGTTGATGTCACCTGTGTGACTTGTTCCACGCCGCCATATATACTTAGATAGGCGGCGAGGACGTCACCACTTAGTTGCATTGATACATTGCATACGGTGACCCGTATTCGTCTCTTGCCTCGATATTCTGGTTGTAGCCGAAAGAAGCGTGTTGTAATATTACCACCGGCTAGTTTTTTCGCTGCTTCCTCAGAGGGAAGCAGAACATCCCAGGTAGCAAAGCTTCGACGGCAAAAGTACTTCCCTGGGATGTTTGCCGTTTTTAACAGGTCCTCAAAGGTCTCCTTTTTTATTCCTGCTAGTCTCTTGGTCTTTATGTCCGTAACTACGAAGGACAGGGTCTTAGGCTCGACCGCCTCCACGAGTTCTGGTATTGGGAGAATTTCTCCATCTTTGAAATATTGTTTGTACTTTTCGACCCTGTCTCTTGCGTAGTCACAAGGGGATTTTTTATTCACACAATGTGAAGACCAAGAGACTGCTGTTTCCTTTGGTTTTTGAGCCGGTGGTATCGTGCTTGTAGAAGAAGACAAATCAAAAGCTTCTTCCGGCATTGGGGAGGGTCGTGTTTAGAATATGTCTAGCTGTGAATGAATATTGTCCAGCGGAGAATGGATATTGTTTGGCTCCCCTATAGTTGTGAAACACAGCTAGGGGGAGATGAACGCGAATGATATATAAAAACTCAAGTGAAACAATAAAATTAATACAGAGACCGATGAATGATTTGATAAAAATGGCGGTCGTTTTTCTTTTTAAAATAAAACAATAAATCGAGTCGTGGTTTGACCCACCTCACAAACAAACAACAATAGTCTGAGGGGGTCACGAAGCTTTAACAATAATAACAAATATGCAATAACCAATAAATTTTAACAAGTTTAACAATAATAACTCACTTTAGACAAAAATCCAACGAGGGGTTGTATTTTCTCGACTGTCGAGTGATCGCCAGGATTAAGTACAGAGCCCGGTGTTAATAGTCACGGAAGAGTTCATTACCGACCGCTGGGTGGGTTACCATAACAATAACCTACCAGGGTTGATATGCCATAAAACCTAAACAAACTCACAAACTCAGTAAATGGAAGTGTTTCTAATAGGGTTTCACACACAGGTGTAGAGGGCGCAGAAGCAAAATTAGGAATATAAAACGACTCTACTATAAAACAAGATTAATTTTAATTTTAAAAGAATGAACACAAAATAAGAAGATAGGCACAAAACAGTGAATTTACTCAATATGACCTCCATTTTTTTTTTTTCAATTATTCTATCAGCACACCTCCAAAACGATTTATACGTCCTCAGAATAAATTCTTCAGATATTTTATGCCATTTCTCCTCGACTGCACTCTTAAGCAAACCAATATTTAGATGAGAAGTTGTATTTGTTTTGTTTTCTAAAACGACCGATATCGTGTAATCAAGGGGGTTAAGGCTTAGGTTCAAATCTTATTTAATTGCTGTCCTTTCAATTCATTAGCATGCTTTCTTAATGACTTTGTGGGGTCCTTCATAGTAGCTAAAAAGCCTTCTTTTCGTTTGTTGTTCAATCCTCCACTTCCCTTTTTTTAAAAGCTCTTTTTCTATAATTCTTTTTTCTTTTGTCTTTGTATACAATAGACAAAAAACTTTGACTTGGTTTCGGCGTTATGCAAATCATAGATTCTTTGTCGTTTCTTTTCTTGCTCACTCCTATTTGCTAAATTTTAATTTTAAAAAAGTGCTTCAAAAAATAGAACTAATCATGAAAATTTACAATGATCGTACTTTTTTCAAAATTTGACTTATCAGACCAAAAATCGTTTTAAAAATTATTCCATATTTTACCTCTTGGGTTATACACATAGTTGTATTATATCAAATATTTCTCGCTCAGTACTTATAATTTGTACTCAGTTATAAGTGCCCAAGTAATCCTATCTAATACTAACCTATTCATTACAGTCATTTGTTTCCGCGCAGTCATATGTTTTCAAGTAACTAATAATAATAATCTTTAGTAAACAACTATGCGCCAAGTAACTATTCTTAATACAAATAATTTACGGTTGGGTGGTATCAAATTTGAATATGAATAATCATTAAACGTACCGATTTGACTCATAGTATCTATGACCCTAACGGGTTGTACTACTCCGGGTCAAAGAGATATCCCTGGCAATAAAGGGGTACTACACGTTTTCCAGATCCCCAGGACTCGAAACTCACGATCAGGTATATCTTGTGTCATACCTATAATATCCGGAGGGAGGGGGTTGTTTGTTTTTTGTTTTTTTGTTTTTTGGTGGGGGTATTATTCCTCTGACAGGAATACAGTCAGGGTATACTGGGCGGGTTTTCAAAACTGTTTTATTTACAAGTAAAATATAGAATTAATTAAAACTTAATAGGTTTTTTTAAGCTTTCACTTAATTGAAAACATGGAATTGAATCGATTCTTTTTTTATATATATAGTTTTGCAATATTCGATTCCAAGTTAAATGGTAACAATGTTTCCACTAGTTTATTATTATTATTATTATTATTATTATTATTATTATTATTATTATTCTGGGAGTCGTCATGTTGGAAAGAAAGGGTAACTGCTTTATGATGCAAGCAAATAACAATTTGGCAATAAATGTTCACTTGTAAATTCTTTAAGACTTTTACGAATTGAATGAAAAGGGAATAATTCTTTTCCGGTGTCTTGTAATTAAATTTCCCTTTCATTTATTTGGCCCGGAGCAAAAAATAATAAATAAATAAATAAAAGAAGCCTAGCAATTTCTGAAGAGGCGCTTACGAACTCATCAAATAAACGGAAACAAGAGGGAAAAAAGCTCTAAGAAATAATGCAATTATATATTTCAAATTTGAGATCAGAAATCGATAGGAAATACTATACTTAAAAAATATCTCTTAACATTTTATTTCAAATCTTAAAGAACATAGACGTGGAGGCGTCTTGCGTAACGGTTATCGTCTTAGTAGAGGTAAGCGGCGACTCAAGTTCAAATTCTGAAAGAAGCTATTTGCGTTTCACTTCGTACTTTTGACCATGAGAAGGTAATTAATCAATCTCTTCTTCTCCCAGCTGTAGGTATATGGCAAGGAGGACTGGGCTTTTGTGGCTTCTTCCGGCAACTAGTCAAGGAGAAGGAAAATTGTGAACTCAGACATTACTCCGCTTAAAAACTGACGCTGCATCGCATCCTTACGATGAGGGACAATGTATATATAGAGAGAGGAGTTGTTGCCGTGTGTGTGTGTGTGTGTGTGGTGTATTCATAATATATATAAGAAAATATAAGAAAATTTAACATATTGCTATTTTTCAGGTTGGCAACACTGATTAAAATCATCTGATCAATGTTATTGTGTAACATTATGCTTGGTCACCGGCACCATTAATGTTACACGATCTTTGTCACGGCAACATTAATATAACACGACCCTTGTCACGGCAACATTAATGAAACACTTTCCTTGGTCACCCCAACGGTTAATGTAACAAAGACTCTTCAACATTTCACCAATGATGTAACGCCGTAACCTAGCCTCATTAGACTGCCGTCTTTCACAATTTCGGCCGTGATTCTGTAGAGTCCAGTGTAACAGGTTAGACCTAATTCTCTGAGGATCCTCTCAACAGTCCACGTTGTGATTGATCCTGTTGAGTGGTTATCGGGTCCAAAAATGATTTGCTGGTCAACCTGTAGGCTCGTGGGGGGGTGGAATAATATTAGCATTAGAAAAAATATCCAAATAAATCCGATTTTATGAAAGGGTTGGGTTTTTTTAATATAAATAATAACACTTACAATACATGAAATAAACACAGTTCATAAAGAAAAAGTTATCAAATTGAAATGTCTCTTATATACAAACAGAACCTCAAGTGTTGGTTATTGGAGAGAGGTAGTTTTCGACTCTAACTTCTTCGGTTTAACAGCTTGTTTAGTGATTTTCGCTTATCGGACTTGTCAACGACACATGCCCACGCAGAACGCCTGATTCAATCTCCGACGGGTTTTCTCGAAGGATTACGTCTCATCCGCCCAGAGATGATTTCCTCACGCCGGGGCTCTACTGTCTCTTACATTTCAACAATCACGGTACGGACCGGAAGTAATCGCCCCGGCTGTCACAGCAAAACTCTCATATCGACTTGAGGCGAGGCTTATTTATTGAAAAAAATCTTCGTCTCCTGCTAATCAATTGATGCCACGTATAATCAATTCTTCTGTTCTCTAGTGCATGCACTACCTTCTGACATCGCCCAAAGTACAATTTCATGTCGTGATTTTCTTGCGTCCTACTTTCTGATATAAACAATTCGTATACACATCTACTATTGAGAAGGGCGTTTATTTTTAGAATTTACGTTTTTTCTGTAATCAATGCAGATTATATTTCCAACTGTACGAGTAAAACTCTTTAGAACCATCATTATCAACAAACTAGAAAGGATTAAACTTTTTACTGGTAATTTCGCATGATATTCTTTTTTTTAATATACCAAAGACCTCACGGCCCTCTAACCTCCTGTTTTTATTAAGAAGTACTTTTTTTACTTGCCGTTTTTGTTGGGTTTTTTTTACGGAGTATCTATCTTTATCAATACAATTATCATTATCCCTATTTCGGGGCGAAATTGCTCCTACCGCAAATGAACACGCATGGAAATATTTAGTTTTTTTTAACAACCAGAATTAAGTTCAATAATCACGGTTTATAGCAAGTGTTTTTGTTTAAATGAGTCGCAAAGGTGTAATCCCGAATTTAATTCTAGTGAACCAACAAAAGGAAATATTAGTTGAAAGGTTCCTCACACTTTCGAGGGTAACAACATTTTCATCGGTGTGTTGATTCTCACGATTAATATTTTGAAGGAAATAAAGTTGATTTATATTTAAGTTGACCATAAAATGTTTTACACAATCAATCAAATGTTTTATACAATCAATCTTATTGTTTAATAAACCATCCCTATTTTATGCAACAGATCACAGCCATATCGCTAAGCTCATGTATCCTTACTTACACCCTGTTGTGCGGGAAAAATATTAACTTGATGTCGTTGCGTTTACAGCAATGATTTGTAAGTATTATGGAAAACACTACAAAAAATTGAGATGTAAATTGGATGTTCCATGCTCAAAATACAAGATAAGCATCAAATCCCAGACATACAGAGATTCAGACGATGAAGACAAATGAGAAAACTTGTTATTCGGGTCAAAGAGAGATCACAGACGGCTACGAATTCTAATCGTGATTGTCATTATCATCATCATCATGTCGTATTATTAGCGCGGATATCCCAGACCCCTGACCCAATGGACGATAGGGAGAGGTCACGAGACGCGACCCTTCCCTATCGCCCATTGCTTCCGGTAGCTCTTCAGGACTGCATCCCGTATCGGCAGAGAGCTGCTGTATGTAGGTTCGAGCTGGTCGTACTGCCTTTGCTCGTCCATGTAAAGGGGTCCACAGGAGTACATCACTTATGAGTTCGTTCCTACTTCGCAAGCAGTGTCTCGCATGTCTGGTTCGTCTAATTTGTATAGTTTTCGTGATGGGTGGTCGGTGGCCGTACAATTGCTGCTTTGTGGGGTGCTGCCTCCAGGACTTGTTCAGTATTGCTTTTCGCATTCTTGTGTAGTTGCCGTCAAGCTTTTTCTTCATAAGTTTAGTTAGCGTCCATGTAGTGCATCCATACAGCAGTATCGACACGACCGCTGCTTAGATGAAACTGCGTTTTATTTTATTGGTCAGGTCTGACTTCCCTATGACCGATAGCCTATCGATAGCTGTTCATGCCTTTGCTGGTTTCGTGTTGATGTCTGTCTCGTTTGATGAGATACTGCTTCCTAGGTAGGTGAACTTGTCTACTAGTTTCAGCAAGCTACCGTTTAGTGTGGAGATGTCGCCTGTTTGATTAAAGCACATAGTATTAACCGTAATTAAGATGCTTGACGCTGAGAAAGATAAATAAACATATCATCAAGGATCAATATTAGCATTAGTATATCCGTGACATACTAACACTGAATTAACAGAAGGAAATAGAGGATAAGTTCATTTACTCTGTTTGTTTGTTTGTTTGTTTATTTGTTGTTTGTTTGTTTTTTGGGGGCGTTGTGGCATATCAACCTTTGTAGGTTATTTAATGCTGTATTCATTTTTATGCAAATAAACAATTCTATTTCAAAAAATTCAGTTTAGCATAAGTACACATTCTAATTGTCAAAAATATTTCTATTTCAAGCTTTTCAGTTTAGTCAAACAATTCTATTTCAAACAATTTAGTTTAGTATAAGTATAGTTTTTGTTTACACATAGTTCAAAGTCAAAGCAGTTCTATTTCAAACAATTCTGTTTAATATAAATTTAGTTTTTCGTGTACACGCTGTTAAATTTCAGAACAGTTCTATTTCAAATAATTCAATTAGGCATATAAAAAACAGTTCCATTTCAAAAAATTCAGTTTAGCATAAGTACATATTTTAATTGTCAAAAACATTTCTATTTCAAGCAATTCAATTTAGTCAAATAATTCTATTTCAAACAATTCAGTTTAGTATAAGATTATTTTTGAGCACACACAGTTAAATGTCAGAACAGTTCAATTTCAAATAATTCAGTTTAGTATATAAAAACAGTTCCATTTCAAACAATTCTGTTTAGCATTAGTTCGCAGTTTAAAATTCAAAGTAGTTCTATTTCAAGCAGTTCAGTTTAGAATTAGTACACAGTTTAGTTTTTTTTTTTTTTACCCATAGACAGAACCCTATCAGGTATTTCCACTCCGGTCAGAGAGGACCTGGGAGCGATGGCAATGAAGGGGTACTCTGCATTCCTCAAAGTTCCAGCATTTCTGGTACCTCATCATCAGATTGTTTAGGGTCATATCTAGGAGACTCGTTGGGGGGGGTCTTACTCTTCGACTGGGCAAAGTTCATTTATAGAAACATTTAACATCTACATGATATACATAAAGTAGAATTGAAGGAATACATGAAGTGTCCTAACGGCTAGAAATATGCAAATATTGTTCTATCAACAAGCAGTATGTAGAAGGGGTACAATAATGATGGAAAGCCGTGTATATCAAGGCAGTGGCAGGAAACAATGTTCAAAGAACAGATGCAAAAATGGTCGAGACTAGGTCTCTTGGTGTGTCATGTAACAGCCGATAAGACACCAAATGGGAACACTCATTCTATAAGAAATATAATTATTCATTGTCTCCCTACACTGTTTATAAAGATTTCGTCTTTTCCGAAAAATAACTCGGCAACCTGCAGCCATTACGATTACTGAATATAATAAAAAAAGTTTCGAAAGTCGTTCAATAAATAAGATTAAATATTATCTAAAGAGTCGGCAATAAGAAACTAAGTTTTGCAGTCGCACATTTTTCAAGGAAATCAATTGTGATGGGTCCTTTCACGATTCAAAATACTATCGTCATGACCTTCTTTATAAATCCCTGAGCCCGGAACTTTTTTCTTTACCGGAGAATCAGTGACAATCTTAATGAATCAAGCTCGTAGTTGCGAACCCATGTTTAACATATTTTTCAACATTAGTTGAGTAAATCATTCTTCTTTTTCTACATCACACATTCTTCTATAAATTTCACATGGTTTGCACTTTTTAGCCAGTAAAACATTTGTTCACAGACCTCTGTTCAAGCCTGGATCACTCTGTATTATTTATCGTCGTTTTAAATAGCCCCAAGACAAATATTTCTGCGAGATTAATGTAACTTTTTCCCCTAAACCAATCTCAAACACTGTAGAGTTTACATTCGTAGAAAAAATTCTGAAAAATAAATTGTTTTGCTTTTAAAGAGAAAATTCGTCTTATGTATTGAATGGCCTACATAGCTAGCTACCAAGATAGATAGATAGATAGATCCCTCTTATTTTCTGAATGACCCTTTTAGATAGATAGATGAATAGATAGATGGATCGATAGATTTTTTTTTCATTTACTCAATGACTCTCGTTGATAGATAGGTAGATAGATTGATAGATTCCTCTAATTTATTGAATGACCCTCGTCGATAGATAGACAGATTCCCCTAATTTACAGAATGGTCTTTGTAGATAGATAGATAGATAGATAGATAGATAGATAGATTCCCCTAATTTACTGAATGTCCCTTGTAAGTCGATAGGTAAATAGATGGATTGATAGATAGATTACCCTTATTTACTTAATGACCCATGTAGATAGATAGATAGATAGATAGATAGATAGATAGATAGATTCCTCTAATTTATGGAATGACCCTCATCGATAATTTACTGAATGGCCCTTGTTGATAGATAGATAGATAGATAAATAGATAGATAGATTGATAGATAGATTCCCCTAATTTACTGAATGACCCTTGTAAGTAGATAGATAAATAGATAGATGGATGGATAGATAGATTGCCCTTATTTACTTAATGACCCATGTAAATAGATAGATAGATAGATAGATAGATAGATTCTCCATATTCATTAAATAACCCTTGTATATGCGTACGTTAAGAGATCATAATGTCCAGTTCTTTCTCTATGCGAGACGATTACTCATCGCCAGATGTTCACAATAACTACCAAGGATTGCAACTCGTATCCCTAAGGCAATACAAGTATACAGGCTGAGAAAGTGTAGAAAGTGGTCTAACAGTTAGCAGTATGGAGAATAGAATCGGTCATTTGCTTTTTCAGGTCGGCAATTCTAACTGAAAATTATTTGATCAAAGTGCATGAAAACGTATAATTAGCATTAAGTGTATTTTAAGTGTATCACTAAGGCAAATTCTGTATCAAATTTTAAGACATTGGAATCAAGAGATTCAAAAGCAATATATATATATATATATATATACACACATATATATATATATATGTGTGTGTGTGTGTGTGTGTATTTGTGTGTGCGTGCGTGTGTGTATTACTGTCACATCCAAATAAAGACAAGCTTTATAAAATACTAGGGAAAAGAAAAGCACGATTACAAAAGAAACAGGCAAGAGAAGAGCAGTAGTCATTTTGAATAAAACATATCACAGAACAAAGTTCTATAAAGCTCTTAGGGATGAAAGCCTACAAGAAATAATTTTATACAAACGTAGACAACAATATATAAATAAATTACAAAATTCAGCATAATACACAACGAAAGATTAACTAAAGAAGAAAATGACTTTTTAACTAACTACATTCGAAAACCCATCAATCTTAACGGTTTACAAAAAATGTACAAATCTGCGTAAATAAAGATAGCAGTAGAGACTCAAAAAATATGAATGCATAGAAATTCCCAACCCCAGTGACATTAAATTTAGTTGCGGGTCTATCATGCTTCACTGACTCAGTAAACTAATAGAGGAAGGAAGTTACTTACCAAGTAACAGAAACTCACCAAAAAGTGAGCTGATAGAAAATGCTCCTTTAGCCGTTCTCATTTCAATAGATATTCTATTACTGCAATTACTATATAAGATAAAAAGTATCATTAGAGATGACATCCACTTTTTAAACTGCATACTACAAAAAAAAAGAACATCCCAATACGCTCATGATAACATCTGACATCGCCAAACTGTATATAACACCCCTCTTGTATTAAAAATACAGTCCATCTCCTTTCGGATAGAAAAATACCCGGAAACATTACACCCAATATTTAACAAAAAATTTATCACTGAGGGTATAGAACTAATCTTAAATAATATCTCTTTCCAATTTGACAGCAAAAATTACATCCTAATCTCAGAAATAGCTATGGGAACTAAATTGGCATGAACTTACACCACCATAACCTTAGCGTTCTTAGAACAAAATCTTTATGAAATCGCAGAGAAAAAGTACAGCTGCGATATAAAAACAAAATTCATTAGATTATTGAAAAGATACCTGGATGACCGTTTTATATTATGGAAATGTTCATAGAGTAACATTGACGATTTACTGAAAATCCTGCACCCTAAAATAAAATTCACCATACAACAAAATTTTAAAGAACTAGCATTTTTAGACATCCTAATTAAAAATCAAAATGGCCAAATTATCACAGATATTTACTACAAACTCACAGACACATAACAATACATCCATTTTAAAAGCTATTACCCCACCGCACAAATGCTGCATAAAATTCATCTCTTACACCCAAACACGTAGGATCTGTACTATAGACACGTAAAAAAAAACTCCGACAAGCCCAGTGAGAAGATTCACGCGTATCCCTCCACCACAGGGGATATAACAAAACACCAAAGAATTAGCAGAAAAAATACAAGAAGAATAACTACGAAGCTCTAAAAAAACATAGCAACGAGCAACATTTAGCATATGTCTCAACATAGAATAAAAAACGGAACAATTTACAGAAATATCAAGGAATCTAGATCACTGTAAAAACAATGATGAAATAAAAAAAATAGATAAGACACAAAAAAAATTATTAAAAGCAAACGATAACCAAAAACTTTAAAACATATACTCCTTTTATCGAGATTTGGGTAGCTTATAACGCATAGCCCGGGAAACCGGGGTTCAATCCCAGGTCGAGTCAGACCAAAGACTCAAAAACGGTACTTGATGCCGCTTTGCTTAACACTCAGCATTATAAGGTAGGGATCAAGGGTAAAGTAGAGCAATCCAAGGAAAGGAGTTGCTCCCTGCCCTACACCTTGGTGTAGTAGTTATCGAAAAGGGAGCCTTCGGGTCACCCTCGACTCAGGTCGTCAACTTTACTTTATAACACATGGAGTCTCGAAAGGCAAAAATAAATAATGTGAAATACTTAATAAAATCATTGAAGCAAAATCCTATATCTTCGAAAACCCGAAAACAACTTTCATAAGATACCTCATCAAATGCTCAAATTATTAATCATCATCATCATCATGTCGTGCAGCCAGCACGGATATCCCTGATCCTCTCTCTCCACGTCTCCCTATCATTCATCGCCTCTGGCAGGTCTTCAGGGTTATATCCCGTATCTTCACATAGCTGCTGTATGTATGTTCGAGCTGGTCGTCCTGCTTTTGATTGGCCATATGCGGGGGTCCACAGGAGCACATCACTTACGATCTCCTCCTTGCTTCTCCAGCAGTGTCCGGCATGTCTGGTTCGTCTAGCTTGGATAGCTTTCGTGATAGGTGGTAGGTGACCGTATAGTTGGTGCCTTGTGGGGTGTTGCTGCCAGGACTTGTTCAATATTGCTCTCAACATTCTTGTATAATTGCCGTCTAGCTTCTTCTCCAGCCGTTTAGTCAGCGTCCAAGTAGTGCATCCATATAGCAGTATCGACACGATCGCAGCCTGGAAGAAACTGCGTTTCATTTTATCGTTCAGGTCTGATTTCCACATGATCGAAAGCCTATCGATAGCTGTCCATGCCTTCGTTAGCCGTATCTCGATGTCTTTTTCGGTTGATGAGACGCTGCTTCCTAGATAGGCGAAAAAAAAACAACAATTTATTAAAAAAAACTATATTAGCTGTACTCAAGCCCTAAACAATACAGTCCCTTTAGGTAAAAGCAATATTGAATTACCAGAAAATAGAAAACTTTATGTATCAAAACACCTTTATGAATGCAACAAAGGGTACTTTGAAATAATAACAGTATACTAGATTGATGACTATTCATAACTCCAAATTAAAGAAAAATCTTCATTGATAGATTCAAACCAACATTAAATAGAGCCTAACTACATGTAGGTACACGTAGATACATATAAACTCGTTCACATACACTCACATACACGCTAAAACACTCACACACAAACATATACACATATCAACAAGCTTAAAAACACAACTATGAAGTAAAAAGCATTCTCATATACATTATACGCATTACATACATATATACATGAGCACACACACATACACACACATATACGCTCAGAGAGGATACGATAAAATAAATAATGTGAAATACGTAATAAAATCATTGAAGCAAAATCCTTTATCTTCGAAAAACCGAAAACAACTTTCATAAGATACCTCATCAAATGCTCAAATTATTTTTTTTAAAAAACTATATTGGCTTTTATCTGTTTTAAAAAAGATTCATTTTTGTACCAGATATAATTGAAGACGCAAATTGTTAAATGAACTTCGACATCAAATAACATAACAAGGATTTATATTCATTCAGAATAACCAACAAACCAACCAAATTGGAGAATTGTTTAGATAGAAAAAAGGAAAGAATTTGGTCCTGATATCCATTTTCACGAGACACATAAGCAAACACAAATGGCAGTTTTTGGTAGATTTTGCTCTAAAACTGACTGGAATTCATTTCTCCCCAAACCAATCCTTAAACCCATCTATAAGTAATAACAGGGCAGTTGGAGGTCTTCTGCTTTTAGGATATCCGTTTGTCTAGTTCTCAATAGTTACAGATAATGATCAGGCGATATAAATTTCAACCTGGAAATCCTTATTTCTACATAGCTATTGCCGAGCAGCTATACAGTCAACAAGAATGTTAAATAACAGATTACATTTTACATTTTCAGCAATATCTTTTCAGCCAGGAATACAGCGTGTGAACCTCATGGGCACGAGGCATTAAAAATTTCTAAAGTTTAATAATTACAATAAATTGGATAATTATATAATATCCCTATTCTGCCTTACCAAACGCCCAAAATTGTTAGAATTGGTTGACCACGGAGAAAGAGAATAAGAGTTGAATTCAACGCTCTGTCGTTTCTTCTATCTCTGTATATGACTTGACTACTTATGTGTATCACATGATTAGCTTTAAGCTGACGTCACGAGTTTTCGTGAACGCTTATTTTTAAATTTTATTCTATTTTAAACAAATACACTCGACATTCTGCGGCTTTCTTTTAGTGTGGTCTGAATTTTTAGATAAATTATTCATATAAATATCTTCTTGTTTTGTAATGTGTGCGCGCGTGTGTATGTGTGTATGTTCACACACACACACACACACACGCGCACACACACACACACACACACACACACACACACGCACACACATATATATATATATATATATATATATATTCCTATTAGTAATAACAGAATATAATTATTGCATGTGAATTTACACATACTAAATAAATTGAATAAAAATCAAAAGAAAGAAAGAAAGAAAGAAAGAAAGAAAGAAAAGCGAGTAAAAAAGAAATAAAAATGGAGAATATTAAAAGAAAGAAAAGAAAAGAAAAAATAGAAATATTAATGAATGAAAAAAGAAAGAAAAAATAGAGGGGAATAAAAAGGAAAGGAAAAAGAAAAAAAGAAAGGACGTGTAAAAAGAAAAAGAAACTTGTTGGTAAATAAGAAAGAAAGAAAGAAAGAGAAAGAAAGAAAGAAAGAAAGAAAGAAAGAAAGAAAGAAAAGCAAAAAAGAACAAAGATTGGGGAATATTAAAAATAAATAGTGGGGAAAATTAAGAAAGAAAGGAAGAAAGAAAAAGAAAGAAAGAAAGGAAGAAAGAAAGGAAGAAAGAAAGGAAGAAAGAAAGACTTCAATGATAAACTAGCAGTTGAAACTGATGTGAAAAGGTGTAAAACGAGATTCATCATAAAAATATCCAATATATCTTGTCAGTTGATCCAGGAAAATTATCATGTCTTAAATCATTATTCAGTTCTTTGTAAAAGAAAATCCAACACGATTAAATTTCTCTCAAAATGCAACCCGATTCATAAATAATTTCAACTTACCAAGTTGATTTTCTTCGAAAAACCAAACAGACCATAATTCTATTTTTAGTGGAACCTTATACTATAAAATTAACATTATTGTGTGTTTTTTGCGGACTACGCCAATGACATAGCAATTCTGGCAAATACACCCGCCCAACCGAAACCCTGCTAAATAGTCTGGAACGAGCAACTGCAGGTATAGGCCTCCATGTCAATGCACACAAGACAGAATATATGTGCTTTAATCAAACAGGTGATATCTCCACACTAAACGCTAGCTTGCTGAAACTAGTAAACAAATTCACCTACCAAGGAAGCAGTGTCTCATCAACCGAGACAAACATCAACACAAAACTAGCAAAGGCATGGACAGCTACCGATAGGCTATCGGTCATATGGAAGTCAGACCTGATGGATAAAATAAAATGCTGCTGTATGGATGCACTACATGGACGCTAACTAAGCGTATGGAGAAAAAGTTTGACAGCAACTAAACAAGAATGCTGCAAGTATTATTGAACAAGTTCTGGAGGTAGCACCCCACAAAGGAGCAGCTGTACGGTCACCTACCACCCATCACGAAAACTCTCCAAATTAAACGAACCAGACATGCAGGACCCTGCTGGAGAAGCAGGGACGAGCTCATAAGTGATGTTCTCCTATGGACCCCTTCTCATGGACGAGCAAAAGAAGGATGACCAGCTAGAACCTACAGACAGCAGCTCTGTGCCGATACGGGCTATAGCCCTGAGAACCTGCTGGAAGTAATAGACGGTAGAGAAGGGAGCGAGAAAGGGTCAGGGATATCCGTGCTGATGGGATGACATGATGATGATGATGATTGCCAAATTTTGCAGGATTAAATTAGAATAACATATAACTACTTACCACTCTGGTTTGGGGCTAAAAAAAACTTATGAAAAAGTATCGTGACTGGTGGTCAAAAAATAAAGAGACAGCAGTCCGTTTTTGTTTTTATGTTTTGTTTTTTTTAATAATTATAACGGGATATGGTAAGTACAAGAGAACGAGAGGTTAGCTCCTGGGGAAGGGGAGAGAGGAGAAAAATTAGAAGAAAAAGCAGATAAAGAGTATGATGACAGGCAATTGACCTCTGAGTGACTTAAGCCAAGGCACTTATGGATCAGTCGGTCACTGGTGAATGACTGCGTTAGTTGAGAATGACTAGAAAAAAATCCAGAACTCTTAAACTCTTCGGCACAGGCGTGGAACCATCAGAAACGGATGTTCCTCCTGCCAACACCAAAGGGAAGGAAGGAGACGATTCGTTTTGAAAGTGTTAGCGACAGTTGAAAACTTGCCGCGAAGATGTAAGGATACGGAAATTTGAGCCTCAATTTGGAGGTGGGGTCCTAAACGCGACCCTGTGAAGACAAGAACAGCCACACAGACGTTAGAACAAGAAAATTTATGAGCCCCAATTTGGGGGTGGGGTCCTAAAGCGACCCTGTGAAGACAAGAACAGCCACAAAGACGTTAGCACAAGAAAATACATAAAGAAAATTCAAGGTCTGTGTTTGCTCTCTCTTTCACCTCATGACATGTTTCTTTTTGCCCAGCTAACGCAGTCGACTCAACTTTCATACTCTCTTTTTTTCTTCCGGAGACTACCAACAAATTGTAGTAGTGAATAAACCTTGTTTAGTGAACTAAGACAGAGGTTCCTATGTTCATTAACTTTTCCCACGGCGGGGTCACAAAAGGGTCCGACTACTACTATGGACATAGCGATACAGCCATTAACATGTTTAAGCTCGTAGAGGTACAAATATCTATTTGGTATCATTATGTTACGAACGTCTACTCGATACCGTTATGGTACAATAATGTCATCATATTATCGCAAAAATGATATTTTCACATGATTACTTTAAATCTATAAAAAGCTCAGTTGTACTCAAAATCAAGGGAATACAAACTTATTAGTCTGAGGGCCACAAAGTTTAAACCAGAATCATAAAACGACATTAAAAATAATCAAATTTCCAAGTTAACTATTATGATTTATTAATAAGGCATCTGATATTGTTTGCAGTCTAAAAAAGATGTAATATCAGGATTAAATAATAAAGTTGCCAGTGGGTGAATATCAGACGGGTGATGGTTTGACAGTTTTGAACGCAGCGTAATCTTGATATACGTCATTGTAGAGTTCAAAAGTTCCCAGCTGTATATAATGCCAAACATGGTTTTCATAGAAATCGAGGATGTAGCAAACAAGAAAAATGGACTTCAAATCTTCTGACCACGGAAGATCAATGAGATCCGTCATCAGTTGTAAGGGTGCTTCTTCACAGTCATCCTCCAAAGTACGTTGAGAAAATTTTCAATGCTGTGTTGGGCTGCATGGACGGTTCTCATGAGATGTATGTGGCCCTCGGGTCGCTGGTTAAAGACCCCTAATTTATTTTGAAATCTCAGTGTTTAAAAAATGTAAATATTCAGTCTTGATACTTTTTGTTCATGTCTCATAAGACAGTAATTTCTGACAGAGGGGGACTCTGCCATTGATGTTTGATATCAGGCTTGATTTTTAAATTAGATACATGAACTTGTCCGGTAAGAAAATTGAGGCTGGTTAGACCAGAAATCAAAAAGAGTCACATCATCATTGATGATTTTCATTAGCAAAGCGAATCAGAGGGATGGCAAGACTTTCAGCCAATCAGAATACAGAAAATGTCAGCGGGAAATCTAGGCTGAGTCAAAGAGTTGAGCTGTGGAAATTGACTTGCAGCCAACCGAACACGTAGTTGGAAACCGGAGGGGAAAAAAAGGAGAGAAATATGAGGTGGCATTTCATCGCGTTGGAAGTTAATAACTGCATGAATAATAAGGACGGTAATGTAAAGCGAAAAGAAATCATGTTAATGGCTGTGAAAGTTAGGTCAACATTATTCGAGCAATGGGAGGCGAAGTAGAATTCTCGGGGAAAAGAGAAAGATCTGATGAAAGAAACAGATCTGGATAAAGACAAACAGAGTTTAGATAAAGATAAAGGACATGAAAGAAAGGACGAGGAAAAATCAAAGCGGCTAACGAAAATGAATAGCTCAAAAAAAAAAAAGAAAGATAGAAATACTACCGAAAGGAATTATATATATATATATATATATATATATATATATCACAATAGCTCTTCGCATGAGTTGAGCATTCCCGGTAGCCGATACTGTATATGTAAAAAGGCATATGTGAAAAATTCCTTCGCTAACGTAGAAAGTGACGATGGCTCTGGGGTTAGATATTCGACCGACGTAAAGTCATCCAGGTTTCGATCCCAGATTAAAGCATCTCGTGTGTCAAGCCAAACTGAAGAGTTTAATGAAGCAGTCTGTGGATGAGGAGACTATATAAATGCTTATATATATATAAGCATTTTTGATTAAATAATAAAGACGCATTTTATTTATATGATTTTATTAAAATCCTTTCAAGTTTCCTGATAGGTGTCTTGGTTTCAGGGAACTTGAAAGGATCTTAATAAAATTATATAGACAAAATGTATTTTTATTATCTAATCTAACAAGTTTAAATGAAAGACTCTTGCCCAACTACACACACACACACACACACACACACACACATATATATATATATATATATATATGTACAAACACACACTCTATCATTAATATTGAACATTCTTTATATATATATATATATATATATATATATATTTACTCAACTAATAGAAATGAATTATTACTTTCTCAAATAACTTTCGGTTTTTTTAGCGAAAGTTTGCATTCTTTTCTTCCAAGAATTCATTTTCTTTTAACTCATTTAATTTTTCTTAAATTAAACAAACGTTGTTAACATTTGTATTTGCGTTAAAATTTTCATTTCTCTCTTACTAAATATAATATCAGTATCAATTCACGTACATATTCTTCGAAACATAAATGTATTACTCTTATTATATAGTGACAGTCTAATAACAGGAAATATTTTCCACACACAAAATATGTCCATTTATTTTAAGCTTACAATTACGGCTATATTTCATTGCACGATTCTAACTATATCAGTTAAAAAAGCAAAACTCCACTAAAAAATTGACCTTGTGTCACATCCTGCCTGTGCCGAGGGGTTGGTAAATATATACATATATGTAATGTAATGTAATGTAATTTTCTATATTTATAAATAAAGGATTCTCATTATTGGTGATAGAGTGCATGGAGATCTAAGTTAAGAGTAGCGTTGTGGCAAAGTCAATGGCACTTGGGGACTGACAGATTCTTGCTTCTGCAGTTACCAGAGAAGAGGTTCCACGCAGTATATATCACTTTATAAACTGTTATGTGAGGTATGATGGGAAGGGTGATCTAGTTTACATGGAATTCTCGGAAGGGTGATCTGGTTTATACAGCATGGTTATTTACATGGCTATATTATAATAATTTTGGGATTTGTTTGTTAACATATTCTGTTATGTTAAAACAATTATTATTTCACTCTTTTGAGAGTTTTTCTCACCTGCGTTAGCCGATGGTTTCTCATTGGAGTCTGAGTGACAACAAGTCTTCCCAACTACCCGGGATCCGTCTCAGTATTCTGGCCGATATTAACAATGCCGTAGTTAGGATAATCTCTATTTGTCCTCTTGTTTCCAAGTCTTTCAGTCCCTATTCCTATCCCTAAGCCCTTGTACCAAGAGCACCCATTACAATTGCTATCACCGTCACTTTCGAGCTCCAAAGTCTCTAAGTTCCTTAGCAAGGTCCAGGTACTAATCTTTCTTTTCACTTTTTTTTTATTTTAGTCTGTAGTTTGCTGAAACAACAATTTCCACAATTTGGCAGGGTTTTTTTTCTATCACTAGGTCTGGTCGTCTGGCCGAAATTAGATGATCCATTTATATCTCAAAATCCCCCAGAAATTTGTATGTCTCATTCTCCAGGACAGGTTCTGGGTTGTACATCATTATTATTGTTATTGTTATCATTTCAATCCTTGCGAGTTTTTTTTTACACTCGTGTCACTTTGTGGTCTTTCACTGGAATCTGAGTGACAGTCAGTCTCCTCAGGTGTCGCTGTCTCTTTTAAGTATTCAGACCGCTCTCAACAATGCTGTAGACTGGATGGTCTCAACACTTCCTTGGATTTCCAGTTCCACTAGTCTCCTTTTTAAGCCAGCAATTAGAAACTGTTCCTAACGCGCCAAATATTATTAATTTTACTGTCACCTTCATGTTCCACAGCTTTCTTAGCAAGCAAGATCCAAGTATTTTTCAATCGTTTCTCTTTCTTTCCTTTTTTACTCTTTAGCTCTCTGAAATAACAAAATCCAGTTGAAGGTCTTTTTTTGCTTGTTAATTATCACTACTTCCGGTCTCCTGGTCTGTATTAAGGGAGCTGTTTATATTTCAAAGTTCCAGAGAATTTTCTCTGTCTTATTTTCAATGATAGGTTCATGTTGGTGCCTTTTCCATTTGTTAACATTGTTAAATTTTAATTTCTTTCACAACTCAAAGGGGATTGCCTTTACCAACTAGTCATGCTTAGACGTGTACTCCTTTTGTACGTCTTTGCTGCATTCACTTATTATACGATTATCGATTTCATCACCTTCATCTCCATATAATCTCCACTTGATATTTTGTTGGCTACAACCGATTTTTATTAGTCTTTAAAGTCGTTGGTTTTCCACTGGACTTTTACGAATTTGTATTCCTACCTACATGATGATATAAATCCTGATCATTTAAAAACAGATAAATAAAACTAGAAATAAAAACAAATATATGTAATAGGAATAATTAAAAAGTTTATCATTTAATAAGCTCTGTTCGGTTTAAAATATGTATAAAGCAGTTACTTCTTTCTTATTGAACAAAAAATGATGGCTAAATGTGTTCGTTTCTTAAATTGCAAAGATGCACCACGAAGGTTCAACAGATCCTTTTTATAACTTAAACATATTCAAGATTTAGTTGAGGAAGAATATGAATCAGAAATGGAAACACGTGTATTTGAAAAAAAAAAAAAAAGTTGTGTCAAATCTCTTTTTTGATTTAAAAATACTAAATACTTATAAGTGCAATCAAAACGTATCTCAACTGTTACAAGAAATAACTAGTGTCACGAGAATGAAGAACCTTCACTGCTCTGCAATTAATGGAAATATTTTTGTTGTCCTTTAGAAACTCAAAAGCTGATCTAGTTTTGTGGTCTCGCCAAATGTTTTAGACACAAATAGCCCGGCAGAGCCATTACTCTCCAGTTCTACACTTTGTTTGAATTCAGAGTTTTTCAACGATTATACCGGTTGCCATAAAGACTCCAGTCTGCTCTACTATTTAACCACATCTGGAGAGAGATTAGTCGGATTTACAGAGGGTATTAGCGATATATGAAATGCAAACAGGTTTGTCCAGAATTTGAACTCGGGCCATTGTGTTCGAAATGAACACGATGAACCTAGTTCAAATTCTTTGACGGTAACCTTTACTCTATGAACGCTTTTATCAACAGTTGATATGTTATAAAACCAACCAATCAACCATCTTTTCGCTGTGATGACCAATTTTAGAGCAATTTGTCGTGGTACAATCTCTCTTGGGAAAGGCAGGAATCCATCTATTCTTCCCTCTTGTATGGCTAGATAGTAGGGTAGACTAGATTCTTGGGGCTTGATTAAGCAACCAACTTGGGAGAAGGAAAACTCTGAATCCAAACCAGCTGTACTCTACTTTAAAATTGATCCTGTGTCGCTTCCTGCTCATAGCGAAGACGTTGGCAAAAATTAATAAAATTCTAGTATATTTCGATTAAAAAAAAATTAAATTTTCTAAAAATAAATTATGTCTATTTATTCATGAGCGATACGGTAAATCAACGAATAATTCATCGTCGATTAGTAGGTGATGTTATGGTTATTTGCGAAATACAAATTCTCTTGTTCAGGATTTGATCTTAAATAGCCGAATTCATTTCCTTTTGACGATAACCGTTAAGCCACGAGTGTTATCATAATATCCCGAATTATATCTTACAAAATTACACCAGAAAAGACTAACGGAGGGATGAGATATAGTAAAATGATCAGTAAATTTTAAAAGAAAAAATTCTATTCAAAAACTGTCTTTTCAAGAAAAGAAAAGAAATTAAACTACAAAAGAGAAAATTGTAAGAGCATTCAATGAGAGAATATTGAATATTTCTCGCAGAGGAGAATTTAAAAAAATTAAAATGATTTAATAAAGAAATTTATCAAACCTAAACGACAAAAATAAGAAAGATTTTTGAACGGAAGAAAAGCGGATGAACATAAAAAAAAAATCAACCAAATTAATCTATGAGAAGAGACAATTGATAGTTGATAGAAGAGAGAAAAGTAAATTATCTGTTAAAGTGTTCGGGTGATAGCGACCATTATTAAGCGGAAACGTTAAAGATGCACTTCCGCCAGATGTAACATCTGCCATTGCTGTTTCTTTGCAGAATTCTTTCAGAAGGTTGGGTCGTTCTTCCTTTGAACTAAAAGCTTCCTGATATAATTATCCTTTCTCAAATTATTAATGCATCTGATGGCCCTTATGTCACAGAACCCCTCTACAATAACTTTCCATCACAGAACATAATTCTGTCAAGTTTCTTAAAGACGTATTTTAGAGATGAAATTATAAAGTGACTTTTAGGCTTTGTTCAACAAAACATTTAGACTTCTTGTTAGCGGTCTATTGAATATGCTGATTTCATACTCCCCAAAAAAGAGAGTATGCTATATGATACTAAACTATATCTGATGCTGGGGTCCAGTTTTCGAAATCTGGGGAGTATGGTTTACTCCTTCATAACCATTACATTCAAGTACACTGACCTGGAGTGGTGGTGTCTATTAGAATTAAATCACTGGATTAAATAGTTATATTTAAAAATTAGGAGTATTCGATTGGAAGGCTTGATATCATATATTTGAAAATTATTTGTATTAAGAATAGTAACCTGACGCTGTAAATGTTTGCTCAGTTTCTTGAAAACATATAACTGTGTGTAAACAAAGGATTACAACTGAATAGAAAAAATTACTTGAAAAAACAAAGTTGTGTATAAAAAATTGATTATTATTGAATAAAAATAATTGTTTGAAAGCATATAACTCTATACACAATTATTTATTATTGAATAGAAATAATTACTTTAAAACATATAACTTTATGAAAAATTGATTATTATTGAATAGAAATAATTACTGGAAAACATATAACTCTATAAAAAAATTATTATTATTGAATAGAAATAATTACTTGAAAACATATAACTATTTAAAAAAATAATTATCATTGAATAGAAATAATTACTTGAAAACATATAACTCTATAAAATTAATTATTATTGAATAGAAATAATTACTTGAAAACATATAACTCTATAAAAAATAATTATTATTGAATAGAAATAATAACTTGAAAACATATAACTCTATAAAATTAATTATCATTGAATAGAAATAATTACTTGAAAACATATAACTCTATAAAATTAATTATTATTGAATAGAAATAATTACTTGAAAACATATAACTATTTAAAAAAATAATTATCATTGAATAGAAATAATTACTTGAAAACATATAACTCTATAAAATTAATTATCATTGAATAGAAATAATTACTTGAAAACATATAACTCTATAAAATTAATTATTATTGAATAGAAATAATTACTTGAAAACATATAACTCTATAAAAAATAATTATTATTGAATAGAAATAATAACTTGAAAACATATAACTCTATAAACAATTGATTATTATTGAATAGAAATATTTACTTAAAAACATAAAATTGCGTATAGAATATTAGTATTAGATAGAAATACTTAAAACTGTTCAACTGTGTGCAAATTGTTTGTATTAGATAAGAATACTTGATATATAACTGGGCATAAAACGCTTATATAGATACGCAAAAACGTGATTATAAACGTACGATGAACATTACACCAACAAGTCTAATATTAAAACCAAGTACCTGGCTATTATTCTTGAAATGCTTTTGTCTATCATCTTATAACTCAAAAATGGCAATAGATATGAGAATCGATCATGTATGTGTGGAAGGGAAGAGGTGTATGGTATACGTATTTATGTCCATTCGTGTGTGCATTAACTGGTATTAATGGGGTCGCTAAACAAGTTAGTGAAGTCGGCAGATTTTTAAAAATAATGAAATAAAAAATAGATGAATTTCTTGAGGGTGTTTTTTTCAATACCCATAATAAATTGTGGTCCTCGGCGTTAGTATGGTCAGAGGTCAGGAGACGGGAGTCTGTGGTGGGGTTCCAGTGACGTAATGGCAATAAGTGCTGGTCAGCTGCCTTGAAGTAAGCGAGTTCGAATCCCAATCTCGCTATTATGTGGCCTTTCAGACTATTACTGTTGGGAAAGGTATGAACCCCCTTATTCTCCCAGTTTCGGATTTAATAGTATCACTGCTGTTCTTCTTTAAGGGTGGCTTCTTTTTTTTCTTTTTTTTTTTTTAAAGCAAACAAATATTAAAGGTGTCGGTTAGCTCTGCTACAATCACATCTAGCACTTAAACACTAAAATAATTTTTCTTCTATCTATATATTCATCTGTGTGTGTGTGTGTGTGTGTGTGTGTGTGTGTGTGTGTGTGTGTGTGTGTGTGTGTGTGTGTGTGTGTGTGAAAACAACAAATTGTTAATCTTTAATCACTAGAAATTGATTTTGATTAAAAGGCGGAATTTACTTTTAGGGTCAATTTCTTTTATTGGTAAGACGTCTACTACCCTTGGTAGAAGTCTAGATTTGGTACTCTTAATGGATGTTCTTTTAGATTTTTATTTAACAGAAAATAAAATAACCACATGCAAAACATTTTTCTTTATTAGCTGAATATCACTTTCATCTAATTGTCCACTAGCCAAGATTGTTTCTCTTTAGCCTACTTTTCTTGAAACATTTTTCTTTTATAACTTAATATTCTGGCTTCAAAAATACTCCTTAAACAAACTAGAATAAATAATCTAAAGTAATGGACTATTTTTTTCCTGGCCACAAAAAAGAAAAATATTATGGAGTAATATTTAGAAAAAAATCATGGAATTCTTTTATTAAAAATAAAATTAATATCTAGTTGCCCTCCTCGAGCTTTTATGACAGTCTTAGTTCAGGCTTTAATTTCTCAAATTTAAAATGCTTCCAACTTCCCAACATGAGAGTTAAGAGATCTTATTCAGTGAACCTTCGCATATGCCACTAATTCTTTTAATTTCAACTGGATTTAGATCTGGCTGGTCATTTCATTGAGGAAAAGTAATTCTTTTTGCGCTGTGACTAGATCACCCTGAAAAATGATTTCATCATCATCAAACCAATTTTCTATCGATTGAATAAGAAAAGTGTCCAAGACCTAAAGGGATACATATGCATTGATTGATGAGGCAATGATTACCAGTTCGGTTCGGTTTCTTTGTTTAATGGCATATCAACTCTTTTTAGGTTATTTAATGCCAAAGCCATTCTCCTAGAAGAACAGTAGTGGTACTATTTAACCCATAGCTGGGAGGATAAGGGGATTCATACCTTTTCCAAGGATATTTGCCCGAAAGTGAACGTAATAGCGCGACTGGAGTACGAACTCGCGTACTACGATTCCGCAGTTCATCGCCTTAACCATTACACCACGAAGACACCCCCCCAATGATTACCAGCTCTTTTGATTCTTTAAATGATATGCAATCTCATATAATGAATGACTTGGAAAAATAACTTCCCTTCAGGAAGTCACCTTTCTAAGTTTCATATAAATGACACCCCCTGCAAAACAAATCCAACATC
Organism: Sepioteuthis lessoniana; assembly: GCA_963585895.1. Classification (NCBI taxonomy): domain Eukaryota; kingdom Metazoa; phylum Mollusca; class Cephalopoda; order Myopsida; family Loliginidae; genus Sepioteuthis; species Sepioteuthis lessoniana. The sequence goes on from OY757920.1 coordinate 84,065,887, forward strand.
ATCGCCTTCGCCAATACCGATTCTTGATTTATCACTGAATATCATTTTTATCCAATTCTCCACACGCCATGATTGTTTCTCTTTTGCCTCCTTTTCTTAATTTTCTCCTATTTGTGCGTTAGAGCTAGTTTTTGTTTTGCTTCTGTAAATCCTGTTCTATTCAGTCAATTTCTTACAGTTCTTTCACAATTATTGATGCTTGTCTCGACCATTTATTTGTTGTACATTTTCAATTTCCAAGGGATATCGTTTAGAGATTTCTATCCTGACGCTTTGATATCTTTCATGGTCTACCACTATCAAATATTTATTTTGGATTTGCACGCAAAATTTTAAAACATCTGACAGGTAACAATCAAAGCCATTTTCCAATTCCACTCAGGTATGCTTTTTTAATAACTTTTAAGATTATTTTCATTGTTTTAATTGACTGTTCTTTAGTTGGAGCCATGTTTCCTTTTAACCAGGAATGGTCAACCACTTTTTGAAGAGTGCAAGAAAAGATTTTTAACTGCAGACCGATTTGCATATCTGTTGGTATTTGTTAATCATCATCATCATCATCATCATCATCATCATCATCAGCATAATGTCGTGCCGCCAGTATGGATATCTTGGCCCTCTCTCACCACTCCTCCCTATCGTTTATCGCTTCTGGCAGGTCCTCAGGGCTAGATCCCGTATCCTCAGAGAGCTGCTGTATGTAGGTTTGAGCTGGTCGCCCTAATTTTTCTTGGCCATATGTGGGGGTCCACAGGAGTACATCACTTACGAGCTCGTCCCTGCTTTTCCAGCAGTGTCCCGCATGTCTGGTCCGTCTAACTTTGATAGTTTTCGTGATGGGAGATAGGTGGTGGTACAGTTGGTGATTTGTGGAGTGTTGCCTCCTGGACTTGATCAATATTGCCGGCAGCATTCTTGTGTAGTTTCCGTCTAGCTTTTTCTCCAGTCGTTTAGTTAACGTCCATGTAGTGCATCCATATAGCAGTATCGATACGACCGCTGCTTGGAAGAAACTGCGTTAGAAAAATGTGTTTATAGTAATGTAAATTATATAATTTTCCCCAATATTGCTTTGTTCTATATATTTCCTCTACGTCTTAGAAAAAGATTATACCATTAATTTAAATAATTCAGTCTAGTTTGTTCAAGGAATAATTTATGGAGACAAAATGTTCAGCTATTAAAGAAAAATGTTTCGTGTTCAATCTGTTATTAGTTTATTCACTGTTAAATAAAAAAAACACCAAAGTAAACATTCACTAAGTATGCTAATTTCATAATTTCTAATACGGGTAGTATTCTCTGAGTTAACATTTTGATGTTATAGCTCTAACAAAAATTCACTCTAAGTATTATATTGTTTTTATCGGTGTTACGCTACCATACAAATAAAAATTTATCATTATAAAATAAGGGTCACTATTATCAGTAATTCAACAAACTATTCACTGGAAACTAACAATTTTACAAGATTATTATTTTAAACGACAATGAACTAATGATATGACAACAAGATTGCCTTAAAATAATTCCTTTCAATTTTGCATTCGTAAAAATTCCTGTGAAAAATGAATAAGTTACAAATGCGTAAAAGTTAAGGAAAAACATCTGTTACATAACCATTTCGAAATGACAAATCAGAAAAAGAAAACTCCAGTGAAATGCTAAAACGAATGTTGTTTGGAAATGCTAGAAAAAATCGGTGAGGCTCTGTTGTGCTTGGTTAAAAGCTTCAACCTTCAAAGAACTTCATTGATTCTATAAATATCACATCAAATATTAAAAAAAAGGCATATCTTGGAAGAGTACAGATGGCAACATTTCCATATTCCATTTAGATATTTGAGCACATACAGGGAATAAAATGTAAATCTCAAGAGTTGAGTATTTAATATCAGGTTGTTTTGTCGATAACTTTTGTGAAAAGGTTATTGATGTGATGAAAATTGTTCGAAGATTGAACCTCTTTTTTTTTTATTATTGTTGTTTTAATGGCAAGGTGCTTTTGGTAAAATAAAGAGTTTGTCAGATAATTCAGAACAAGGTTTAATATAAAGAAAAACAAAGATACACAATAAAATTTGTTTTTAATTCTCGCATATTCAACTCGAAAAGATTAAGAAATTCTAGCAAAATAAAAAAAGGTAGTTAAATAAGAGATGAAAATACGACAGATATAATTTCTAAAATTAATTAAATGTTTAAAAGTTGTCTAATAAAAATTTAAATAATTTTTTTTTTAATTTGTTAAATAAAGAAGTTATTATATAAATTTGTGATGTTAACCAGTCAAGTTCTGTCTTGTGTAGAAAAGACGATATAAATTTACATGCTGAGTAACAGTTAGCACGACATGACAGAAATAAAGAAGTTGTTTAATTAAAAAGTTGTTAAATAAAGAAAAAAAAAATCCAACATCGTGTTCATTTATGAAAAAAAAGTCTCGGACGACGAAGTTATTCTTTGAAATTAATTAGACTCAAATAATTATTATTTCTCATTGCAATATCCCGCTAAATTAATTCAATAAAATAAAATAATTTGAATAGTGCTTCAAGCAAATTACAAAATAAATAAAATAAAGAAGGTAAAAAATGCTGTAATCGAACGGAAAAATATTTTCCTCCATTCACAAAAACGTTTTCTCGTTCCACAATGATACCTGCATCGGAAAAGTAAGGTAAAAAAAAAAGTTTGATTTTTTGTTATCCTTCCGTGCCGTTAATCTAGATAAGTTAAATAAAAAGCAGATATTAAAAAACAAATATTATTGTGGTAAATAAATATAATTTTAAAGATAAATAAAAATATTGTTAAAGAAGTTGTTAAATTATTTTTTTAATTCTGAAATAACAGATGTAAATGTGATAAACAATATCTTAAAAAAATAAACTTAAAGTAAAAATATTGTTTAAGTATTTGTCAAATAAAATTAAAAAGTATTCAATAGATTTTTAAAATTCTTAATATAACAGACGTAAATGTGATAAACAATATCTTAAAAAAATAAACTTAAAGTAAAAATATTGTTTAAGTATTTGTCAAATAAAATTAAAAATTATTCAATAGATTTTTAAAATTCTTAATATAACAGACGTAAATGTGATAAACAATATTTTAAAAAATAAACTTAAAGTAAAAATATTTTTTGAGTATTTAAGACCTTCTAGCTGACAAAGAAAAGAAGCAGAAAGTACACCCCAAAAACAATTACCGACGCCGACTAAACCGATGACATAGCGATACTGGCAAATACACACAACCAAGCCGAAACACAACTGCATAGTCTGGAATGAGCTGCCGTAGGCATTGGCCTCCATGTCAATGCACACAAAACTGAATATATGTGCTATAATCAAACGGGTGACATTTCCACACTCGACGGAACCTCTCTGAAACTGGTAGACAAATTCACCTACCTAGGAAGCAGTGTCCCATCAACCGAAAAAGACATCGACACGTGGCTAACGAAGACATGGAGTGCTATCGATAAGTTTATCGATCATATGGAAGTCAGACCTGACCGATAAAATGAAACGCAGTTTCTTCCAGGCAGCGGTCGTGTTGATACTGCTGTATGGATGCACTACTTGGACGCTAACAAAACGGCTGGAAACGGCAATTACACAAGAATGCTGCGAGCAATATTGAACAAGTCCTGGCAGCAACACCCCACAAGACATCAACTATACGGCCACTTTCCTCCCATCACGAAAACTATCCAAGTTAGACGAACCAGAAATGCAGGACACTGCTAGAGAAGCAGGGCCGAGCTTATAAGTGATGTACTCCAATGGACCCCACATATGGCCGAGTAAAAGCAGGACGATCAGCTCGAACATACATGCAGCAGCTATGTGAGGATACGGGATGTAGCCCTGAAGACCTGCCAGAGGCGATGAACGATAGGGAGGTGTGGCGACAGAGGGTCAGGGATATCCGTACTAGTGGTACGACATGATGATGATGATGATGATGATGATAATGATTTGTCAAATAAAATTTAAGATTGTTCAATAGATTTTTAAAATTCTTAATATAAGAGACGTAAATGTGATAAACAATATTTTAAAAAATAAACTTAAAGTAAAAATATTGTTTAAGAATTTGTTAAATAAAATTTAAGATTGTTCAATAGATTTTTAAAATTCTTAATATAACAGATGTAAATGCGATGAATAAATTTTTAAAAATTGAATAAACTAAAGGTAAAAGGACAAATGTAAAATGGTGGTGACCACGTCATCTGTCACCCAAGGTAATTAGAAACATTTTAAGTGGTCAGATACCGTAAAGACATTTAAGTTACGCAAACTGACAATAAATGTTTCTGTCCCACATTTTATTGCAGCAATAAATACAGTCCTTAAAATTAGATACTTATGAGCAGCAATTTATATAAAACTTTTGAGAGGCGCCTTATTGTAAGTACTAGTCATAAATATTTGAACAATCACAGAATCTCTGTTTTATTGCCCAGCATGAGACATTAAGAATTTTGAGTTTGGAGGGATATACATCAACTAAAAGTTTAGCAACTCTTACAAATAATAGTGCTCTTTCTCGGTTTAGGTGTTTAATGGCATATCAACCTTCGTGAGTTATTTAATGCAAAAGCCATCTTTCTAGAAGAACAGCAGTGTTGCTATTGTAACCCATAGCTGGGAAGATAAGGAGTTTCATACCTTTCCGAGGGATAGTTGTCTGAAAGTGAACGTTATAGCGCGACTGGAGTTCGAACTCCCTTACTACGATTCTGCAGTTCACCGCTTTTACCATTACACCACGAGGACACCCAACTTTTTCCTTTTAATCTCCTTGGACGACTGAGAGCTAGACTTTTGAAGGGTAAGTTGTCGAAATGGCTGAGCGGTACGATACTAAGTCTAGCATAAAGTTATTCGGGTTTCGATCCCCACTTGAAGCGTCCTGCGTGTTTAGCCACACTGAAGAGTTGTGATACATCGTAACAGTCTGTCGCTAAACTGAATTGTTTGAAATGGAACTGTTTTGTAAAAAATTATTAAAATCTTTAGAAAGCTGGTTATGGCATATGATTGAGAGAGAGAGAAAGATAGAGAGAGAGAGATAGAGAGACAGATAGACAGAAATATAGAGAGACAGAGAGAGAGAATGCTCCTAAGTATTTGAACAGATAAATAATTTGTATGAATTTGCGTAGTTTAAAGTAAGACATTATCACAAGAGAATAAAATCTAATTGTATTCAACGTGAACAGTCAGATGACTGAAGTTAAGTAGCGATGAGGTTGTTCAGAATTAGGATGGGTGACTACTTACAACAGATATTGTATGCAACCTGAGGCCAGACTGCTTTACGAAACAAAGCTTTGCAAATAATACAACAATGCATTTAGTCATGTTTTGTGGTTCTAAATGGTACAGATCTTGTTAATATTTTCACTTATTTACAAAAATAATACTTCTACCCTGTGAAAAAAATAATCGGTTTCTAACCTTCGAAAGTCTGTTTGTTTATTTTATGGCGTATCAACCTTTGTAGGTTATTTAATGCTAGAACAATTTCTATAAAAATTATCAGTTTCATTTCAAACAATTCAATTTAGCATAAGTACACAGTTTAATTGTGAAAAAAATTTCTATTTCAAGCAATTCAGTTTAGTCAAACAGTTCTAATTGAAAAAATTCAATTTAGTATAAGTATAGTTTTTGTTTACACATGGTTAAATGTCAAAACAGTTCAATTTCAAACAATTCAGTTTAGCATAAGTACGTAGTTTAAATGTCAAAACAATTCTATTTCAAGCAATTCAGTTTAGCATAAGTATGCAGTTTAGGTCGATTTGATCCATAGATAGGACCCTATCCGGTGCTCTCCTTCCAGTCCAGAGTGAACCTGGGAGCGATGACAATGAAGGAGTACTCCACATTTCCCAAAGCTCCAGCATCACTGGAACCTCACTATCAGATTATTTAGTGTCATATCTGGGACACTCGTTGGGAAGGCCTTACCCCTCAGCAGAGATGCAGTCCGTGTATTCTACAGCCCCAGCCGACTTGGCAAGAAAGCAGAGTGAACAGTACACAAGCAAAAATTGCTGTGGAGAGACAGAACTTTGTTGTCTAAATTTCTGAGACGAAGCTTGATGATTTTTATCATTAAGGGTTTTCGGACTATTGTTTTCATCTTTATTGTTATTTGCACGAGTAAAAGTGTTAAGTATTCCTGTATTGTTACTCGCCTGCAGTCAGGAATGAACCTGCAACTTCCAGATGATTGTCTCCTTAGAAGATTAGGGAACCAACGCCTATAACCGTTACGCTATATGTCCTGCTGAGACTGAACTTATATTAAAGGGTAGGTTTTTGCAGTATGTTCAAGTAATTTCAAGTTTTGCTTATTCGGATATTTTCCCAAATACTTACAATCCGAAGTTGATTGAATCCTCGAAAACAAAACTTGAGTATAAAAAAGGCCCAACTGTCATACTCTTCCTTTTCTTTGGTTTTACGCTCATTGAGATAGATAGTTCTACGCAAAGGATTACAAGATATATTTCTTTAACTATCTTGTATTTACTAACTCCCTCCCCTCACTATGAGCAGGATGCGACACAGAGTCAACAAGCCAATTAAAAGTGATTTCAATTGTATTTGTTATCAGCAATTCTCGTGGGTTGTAAGAGCTAATTCAGATTATCAAATTCAGTTTATGAAAATTCTTCTTCGTCTCAGTGATAGAGAGTCTGTACTTTCTTTCGAAAAATTCGTTTAGGAGCATAAGTTCAAGAAAAGACGTTAAACGTGGGTATCGTGGAGATGCCAATTCTCTTCGTCTGACTGGCTTTCTGCTTCTGCTGCTGTAAGCGCCTATTCTTACAAAGTCTGCTACGCAAGTTCTCTGTTAACTTCTTCTCCCTAGTTACTCCAACCTCTCTTAGTCTTTTTCTTCTCCTTAACAGTACCAAGACTAAGGAGTCTATTTTGATCTACTCTTTACTTCTAGGTGGAGGTAGAAGAAATTAGGCCGAATTGAAACTCAAACAAGCAAGTCCAGGAATTGAACCTGGGTCACCGAGACTATTTCCAACTACGAGAGCAGTTACTCTCAGCGCTCCGTTGGTTATTCGATATATGCAGCTTTGTTATATACTCACATAATAAATATGCTTATATACACATATACATGTTCATGCAACATCACAACGACACCATAATTAAGACGCATGAAGGAAGACGCAGGAATGAAGGGCGCAGGAAGGAAGACACAAGAAGACTTCTTTAACAAAATACATACCTCTCTCTTTATTTGTAAGGTTTGCGTTTGAGAGGATGCTGGAGACCGAACATAAACTTTATATTTTGACCCCACTGTTATGATCGTCACGTTGAGTCTTCTTGTTCTCCTGATGTTGGGGTCCACTCTATCAGGGCTTCCCGAGGACCCCCTCGGTCGGGTGTGGCCTTCCTTACTACATCTGGTCTCTACTCTCTGGGAGTCTGCTGGCAACTGCTCTGGGACCCAAACTCAACTGAGTTAAATAATAACTCAACGCCCACACGATCGCCTACTGGATCTTTGAATCGAATGTCCAATCGTCATCAAGCGGAAATAACTGTCATGCAGTTCAGAGGTCACTCTCTTCCGTTGCATGACTGTAATGGCAGAATGGGACCTTGACCTTGTCCCATATCATAAGCCTTAATCCGCCAACGCGATCTCTTTCGATTACTGGCCGTTGAAATGTGTCACTTCCTTCCGGTGTATTACCTTGGAATAGCATTTTTAGGCCGGGGCGAGGGGTCAAAATATTACAGCTTGACCTCGTCAAAAACTACCAATTATATAACTTGTCACTCACAGCACCAATTATATAGGATGGTCACGGGTAGCGGGGACAAATGCAAACGCCTGTTTTGTCCCCTGTTCCCTGACGTAACACTATATGTTTTCACTATCGTCCAAATGCCCACCTTTGGTCGAAAGCTGGGTTAACAGGAAATTCCTCCCTGGTCGACTAACTTGGTTGATGTCACAACCTTCGATCTGAACCCCTATCTGCCCAGTTGTGTATTTTGATCTCAGATAAGGAGATCGATCAAAGCAATTCGATCGGAGTGAAGCTCGGTCGTTGGCAAGAAGAAATAACAAGTGACTCCAAAAAAAAAAAAAAATGGTCTCCAAATAGAAGGAAAAGAAGACAGTAATCTTCCAACAATATTCATAAGAAGAAATAAGAATAAAAAAATATTATAATGTTCGGAAAGAAAAAAAAAGACCTGTTCCTTTTTTACTATATGGAGACAATAATGTATTTGTTATCAGCAATTCTCGTGGGTTGTAAGAGCTAATTCAGATAATCAAATTCAGTTCATGATAATTCTTCTTCGTCTCAGTTATAGAGAATCTCTACTTTCTTTCGAAGAATTCGTTTTAGAAGCAGAAGTTCAAGAAAAGACGTTAAACGTGGGTATCGTGGAGATGCCAATTCTCTCCGTCTGAGTGGCTTTCTGCTTCTGCTGCTGTGAGTGCGGTAACGCCCTGTTTTTACAAAAGTCTGTGGAGGAGATCCGATTGGTTTGGAGGCGACCCAAGTTCTCTGTTAACTTCTTTTCCCCAATTACTCCGACCTCTCTTAGTCTTTACCTATTACCAACACTCACCCAAAGAAGAGTCTATGCGGAATCTATCCTCCTACTCTCTCATTAATGCTTTCCAAAAGAGGAACCTTTCTTGTTGTTAAACCAGATGACAGCCTATTTTAACAAAAGTATGCTTTAAGATAATTATCATTATCGGCTATGTGATTGGATTACTCTGGTACCTATGGTCTGTGTATTTATCAAAGCTTTTTATTGTTTCTCAAAAACGACATCTAATATTTTCTTACTGTCTTTACCATAACAATTCGCGATATATTCTTATTTTGAGCCATTAGTTTCAAACAAAATTTTTTGAGAACCTTGTCCTGCCATGACGTACGAAAATTTTTTAACTTTAAATTATTTTTTTTATTATTTCCCAAATACATTTTATCGCAAAAATATGTTGCTAGTATATTTCGTACACTTGAAGCTTTAGCTAAACAATCGTATTTCAATTGTTCTCAGCTCGGTGACACCCGGTTCTTAATGAATCACTCATCTCCATTGAGTCTGATTTTTATCTCATGGCAAAATCTGAGACTCGCCTTTGTGGGGTGCTGGCTGGGTTTCTTCTAAACAATTTAAGTACAGAATTTTATTTTGTCAGTTAACCCTCCTAGACAGCTGATAACATAAACTTTCGGAGTGACCCTTTTTCTTAACGTATCATCTTATTTCGTCACACATATATCGTGTTTGTTTTGGAGCGTTTTTTAAATCTTTGCAGACTATGAGAAATCAACTCGTTCACAGAATATTTTCTATATGGGATTGAACCCAAAAATAATTAGATCTCCAGGTACATTTTTAGACAAGAAAAGTTGAGAAAATTCTAAAAAAGAATCAAATGGTTTTCAGAGAAACCGATCCACAACACCACTGATTCTGACAATCCGTCGATTCTTTGAAGGAATTCGAGCAAAAAAACGTTTAGGCGATACTCTTATTTGTAGATTTCTCCAAGATATTTGACTCCATACACAAAGAAAAGATAGAGCAAATACTTCTAGCGTATGATCTCCCCAAAGAAACTGTCACAGTAATAATGATGCTCTATAAAAACATGAAAGTAAAAGTTCGCTCACCGAATGGAGATACAGATTTCTTTGATATTGTTGCTGGAGTTCTGCAATGAGATACATTAGCTACATATATGTTCATAGGCTACGTGTTTCGATTATCGATAGATCTAATGAAAGAAAATGGCTTTACACACAAAAAAAGACAAGAAGCAGACGATACCCCACAAAAACTGTTACAAACGCAGACTACGCAGATGACAAGGCACTTCTTGCAAATATACCTACCCCAGCCGAATCTCTGCTGCATAGTCTTGAGCAGGCAGTAGGAGGCATGGACCTCCATGTGAATGCAGAAAAAACAGAGTACGTGTGCTTTAATCTTTAAAAAAGACGTCTCTGCGCTAAATGGTAGTTTTCTGAAATCAGCGGACAAGTTCACGTACCTCGAAAACAGTGTCTTGTCAACCGAAAATAACATCAATATGCGACTAACAAAGGCATGGGCAGCTATCAATAGGTTATTGATCATATAGAAGTCAGACATCCGATAAAATAAAACGCGATTTCTTCTAAGCAGCGGTTGTGTCAATTCTACTAATTGTTTGCATCACGTGGATGCTGACTAAGCGTATAGAGGAAAAAACTATACGGGAACGGCACAAAAATGCTACAAGCTATATTAAACTAATCCTGGAAGCAATATCTCACAAAATACCAGTTGTACAGCCACCTTTTTTCCATCTCTAATACCATCGTGAAATGTTTGACACTGCTGGAGAAGTAAGTAAGAACTCATAAGAGATGTTTTCCCATAGACCCCTTCACATGGACGTGCAAGAGTTGGCCGAGTTACAAGAACTTATCTGCAACAGCTCTGTACAGACTCAGGATATAGTCTAGAAGACCTGCTGGAAGCGATGGATGATAGGGACGAATGGTGAGAGAGAGTCAGTGAAATCCGTGATAGCAGCGAGACATGAAGATGATAACTTGCAAAAGATTTACAATTTTACTTCTTTTATGGGTATTATAAAGCAGTAATGTTCTATGATACGTTCAAATTTTAACTGAATGAATACATATATATATATATATATATATATATATATATATAAAGAGTATATATACACATTTTATGCACATTTTATGACATTTAAACTTAAAAATATCAAGTTGAAAGGCCACTATAAGGGAAGTTCGTACCAAACCTTGAATAAGTTGAGTGGCTACCTTATACGGCGAGTGCAGTCCAAACCTAATTTTTAACTAGACATTTTCAGCGTCCTATTCGCCCAAAATACGATATAGGACACTTTTTAAAATTCTTATTTTATTCTTTTTAAGATTATTTTTAACACACACACACACACACACACATACATGTATATATTTATATGAGTATCATTCTATCACCATTATTTTAAGACAAACACTCACATTAATATATATATATATATATATATATATATGACCGGCTCATTTGTATAATGGTAAGAGTGTTCGCCAATGGTCTGGGAGACCTGGGTTTAATAACATGTAGATTCACACCAAATCCTCAAAAAATTGTACTTAAATTCCTCTTTGCTTAACAGTCAGCTTTATAAGGTACAGATCAAGGGTACGTGGAGTAATCAAGGGAAAGGTGTATCGTCCTCCCCTATACCTCGGTATTATGACTATTAAAAAATAAGCCTTCGGGTCACCCTCGACAACAATTGACCTTCATACTTATTTATATATTTAATACTTTTCGTCTGTTGATGGAAAGTATTAAAAAAAAGACATCGACACGCAGCTAACGAAGGCATGGACAGCTATCGATAAGCTATCAATCATATGGAAGTCAGACCTGACCGATAAAATGAAACGCTGTTTCTTCCAAGCAGCGGTCGTATCGATACTGCTATATGGATGCACTACTTGGACGCTATATGGATGCACTACTTGGACGGCTGGAGAAAACGCAAGACGGCAATTACACAAGAATGCTGCGAGCAATACTGAACAAGTCTTGGCAGCAACACCCCACAAGGCACCAACTATACGGCCGCCTACCTCCCATCACGAAAACTATCCAAGTTAGACGAACAGGACACTGCTGGAGAAGTAGGGACGAGCTCATAAGTGATGTATTCCTATGGAACCCCTTATATGGCCGAACAAAAGCAGGACGACCAGCTCGAACATACATACAGCAGCTCTGAGAGGATACGGGATGTAGTCCTGAAGACCTGCCAGAGGCGATGAACGATAGGGAGAAGTGGCGAGAGAGGGTCAGGGATATCCATGTTGGCGGCACGACATGATGATGATGATTAAATTTGCTTCTCTGTGAGATCTTCAGGTAAATACATTAAATTTAATTTGATTTTTGAATTTCTTGAAGAGCACTTGACAGCGAGGAACTCTGAGTATATATTTTAACATTTCGTCTTAACATAATTTTGTTAGCTCTGTTGCTATGATAGTGAAAACATTTAATTTTTACAGACAACTAATTTGACACGAGACAGCATTACATTATATATGTATATATATATACATGTGTGTGTGTGTGTTTCTGTGTGTGTGTGCGTGTGTATGCGTGCGTGCGCACATGTGTGTGTGTGTGTGTGATGGAAATTTTAATAATGTATAAATGAATTTTTTTTTAAGTTTTTTGTGTGGATCTTCATATTTGCATAGTTCTTATTGATCTCTATCATCATTATAAAGGCAACTAAAATATCAAACAATTGAATGCTAATCTAATACTACCGGTCAACTATTAAAATTGATTTAGTAATCATGTTTATAAAACTTTTTATCTTATCCTCAGATTTCGATCGGCTTTTGATCAGTGAGATTCATCCAGGAATACACATCAGCAATTGTTTATTCATTACAAAGAAATATGCGTCTGTCTGAGTAAGTTCAACGAAAGAGATTAAAATAACCCAAAAGTAAGTGCGCATTGCTAAAATGATAGAGACTTGAGATATGGGTTTTTAGAAATCGATGTGAAAAAAAATAGCAATAAAAGAACATCTGTGATTATTCCGTTCTTCTTTATATTTTCGTACAAATATTCGAAGATATAAACTTTTTATAAATATGCATATATTATTTCTGGTTTTATATACAGACCTCTGTTGTAATCTTTCAACGATTCCTTCCTGAGTTACGTCGACGTAGCGAAGTGGTTAATGTGCGAAATCGTAGGAAGTGAATTCGAAATCCAGTTGCACTAGTACGTTGGGTTTCGAACTAATATCCTTGAGAAACGTATGAAAAAACTTATACCCCTACTACTGTTTTTCTACAAAAATAAATTTGTCTGTTAATGACCCACGTAGCGAAGTGGTTCATGTGCTTGACTGCAAAATCGTAGGAAGCCAATTCGAAATCCAGTTGCGCTAGTACGTTCAGTTTCAAACTAATATCCTTGAGAAACGTATGAAAAAACTTCTACCCCTACTACTGTTCTTCTACAAGAATAGATTTGTCTGTAAATGACCCACGAAGGTTGATATGGCATTAAGCAAAGAAACCAAACTATGTTTATTATTAACAGTCTACTTCACTGTTTTAAATGTTTTTAATGTCAACTTTACTATACAACCATTTTTCGGACACATACCTTACCTGTCCATAACAGGCTTGCATTTTTGTAAACAATCATCATCGTCATCATGTCGTGTCATCAGCACGGACATCCCTGACCCTCTCTCGCCACCCTTCTTTATCGTCCATTGCTTCAGGTAGGTCTTCAGGGCTACATCCCGGATTGGCACAAAGCTGCTGTATGTAGGTTCGAGATGGTCATCCTGTCTTTACTCATCCATGTGAAGGGGGATACAAGAGTACATCACTTATGAGCTTGTCCCTACTTCTCCAACAGTGTCCTGCATATCTGGTTCATCTAATTTCCATGGTTTTCGTGATAGGTGATTGGTGGCCGTACAGCTACTGCTTTGTGGGGTGCTGCCTCCTGGACTTGTTCAATATTGCTCGTAACATTCTTGTGTGGTTGCCGTCAAGCTTTTCCTCCATACCTTTAGTTAGTGTCTATGTAGTGAATCGATATAGCAGTATCGACACGAGAAGAAACTGCGTTTTATTTTATCGGTCAGGTCTGACTTCCATATGACCAATAGTCTATCGATAGCTGTCTTTTACTAGTCGCATGTTGATGTCTGTCTCGGTTGATGAGACACTGCTTCCTAGGTAGGTGAAATTGTCTACTAGTTTCTGAGGGCTACTGTTTAATGTGGAGATATCGCCTATTTACAAGACGGAATATATGTGCGATTGTAAACAATAATTTCTTAAATTTTCTCAACTGCAAGAAAACTTACTAAAACCTGTAATTCTAAAATCTGTTGCATGAAAGATGGACGCTCAGGATGGATGGCAAGAGAGACAGACACTGAAAGAAAGAAAGAAAGAAAGAAAGAAAGAAAGAAAATCTGTGCTATTAGTTGAACGTGGAAAGTATGTTCATATTTAGATTGAATATTAAGTTATTAAACGTTACATTTACGTTCAGTGAAAAATTAAATGTCGATAGGAAATAAGCGAATCTTTATATACTATTCAGTTGATTTCTGATATTATACCGAGTCACAGCACGCTAAATTTATTTGTTTCTTGGACACTTGGATTGAACAGTATTAATTTGTTAAGAAATATGATAAAGCATAAAATCTGCACATCTCTAAGTGTTAGATTTTCGCCAGGAATCCATTTATAACCTTTCAATGGCTCTATGTGCCAATGAATTTGATATTTATTTGACTTCTGAAAAACATGAGAAAAGGCAAAAAAAATTTTGGATATCATCAAAAATCAGACTTTAGTGGAGAATTAAAAGCATATGGCAGTATCAAACTACATGAAGGGAATATACACAGTTTGGCTTGGATTTTTTCTTTGAGGTATGAGTTATATAAGTCATGATACAAATTATCAAGTATGAGTTATACAAGTCATGATACAAATTATCAAGTATGAGTTATACAAGTCATGATACAAATTATCTAGTATGAGTTATACAAGTCATGATACAAATTATCAAGTATGAGTTATACAAGTCATGATACAAATTATCAAGTATGAGTTATACAAGTCATGATACAAATTATCAAGTATGAGTTATACAAGTCATGATACAAATTATCAAGTATAAGTTATACAAGTCATGATACAAATTATCAAGTATGAGTTATACAAGTCATGATACAAATTATCAAGTATGCGTTATTCAAGTCATGATACAAATTATCAAGTATGAGTTATACAAGTCATGATACAAATTATCAAGTATGCGTTATTCAAGTCATGATACAAATTATCAAGTATGAGTTATACAAGTCATGATACAAATTATTAAGTATGAGTTATACAAGTCATGATGCAAATTATCAAGTATGAGTTATACAAGTCATGTAGCTAATATCTAAACTGCAAATCAATTTTGGTGACAAAAATTAGCAGTTTAAAGAAAGTTTTGTTTATAAACATTCATCAGATAATCGAGAGAGAACTGAATAAAATTATATTAAAAGAGATATCATCTAACCGCCCAATTGGTCTAATGGATAGCGTGTTCGCCAATGGCTTAGGAGAACAGGGTTCAATCTACTACCTAGCATCATAAAGTTCGTGTCAAGGGTAAAGTGGAGCAATCCATTGAAAAGGATTGCGCCCTCGCCAACACCTCGGTGCAGTATCCATTGAAAAGGGAGCCTTGGGTCGCCCTTGTTTATGATCGGCCAACTTTACTTTTATATGAGAAGTAAGTTCTACCGCGCCGATTTTATATTACCAGATATAAAGAAAATCTACTAATAACAAGTACAATTTTACTGAAATAGTGAGAAAGATTCATTGCTAAATCTTTCAGTCAAAAATCAGAATATTTCCAGAAAGCATAGAATTATTTTGTCTTACATTAGCATACACCTAAGCAAGGAAGCCATTTCAAAGATTGGACCAAAATTTCTATGATAAATTTGGGCAAACAATTTTTACCATTAACTTTTGGATAAAATTGTCATTATCAAAATCCCATAAATTTTTAACAAAGGTGAGAGAAAGAAATTTGAAAAAAATTGTTAGCCAAAAATTTAGAATTTAGAATATGAATGTACTCTGTAACACCAACAATCTTTGAAATACAGCCAAGACCCACTGTGCAAATTTGATGCGAAAATTGTTAAAGAAAGATGTTTTATTTCTGACATATGCTGTTATACATTATAGTAAATTTTGACGTGCTTGAACAATTTTAAATCAAAATTCGAAATCAGTCAATTCGGTTTAATCGAAAAAAATAAACTCGCTTTTAGCTAATATCAATATCATTGATGTCCATTGTTAACATCGACAGCCCTCGAAAATTGATTCATTCCACATATCCGACGTTAACTTCATTAAATTGTATTAATGTAAAACTTCCATTTCGATTGATTTTATTGAGTCCTGTATCGACTGTTAATGAATCATAAATCTTACCAATAAACAAACTCCAAATTAATAGCAATAGAAGTTAATTAAACTCTACGTTATCGATTCTGAACTTTCAAAATTCCGAGATGATAATTTTTAGATGAATATCATAGGATAAATAAACATTTGTTGGAGTTGAATACTGGTGATGAGTGCATATTTTTGTTATTAGAGACATTATTAAGTTGGCCTATAAATCTCATTTAAGTGTTAAGAAGTTTGCTTTATAATATATGATATCGTTTGGTCTTCTTTTCACTCATCTTTTTTACAAGTGTTTTTTCTTATACGTGTGTTTCTCTTTCTTTTTTCTATTCACGCTGTTTCACTCTTTTTAGAAAAAGAATTTTCATTTAATAAATCGTTATTTCTATCGTGATAATGTTCATTAATGTTACTAGCAGTTTTTCATTTCTTTTTTTTTTTTTTTTTTTTTGGAGGGGTGGAGAGCGAGAATTGGAAAGAATTTCTTTTATTCATTCTCTTGGGAATTATTTCATCTTCGAACTTTTCTTTATTTCGATTTATTTTTTCTTTTATTTTTGCTTTATATTTGAAAACGGATTTTTTCTCTTTTTCATTATTCCGTCACGATATTTCTGTCTTTCTATTTCTATATTTTCCTTTTCTTCTTTCTTTTTTCTTTCTTTTTTCTTTCTTTCTTTATTTATTTATTGTTCTCCTTTCATGCTCTGTTTTCTTTCTTTTTTTCTTTCTTTCTTTCTTTCTTTCTTTATTTATTTATCTATTTATTTATTGTTCTTCTTATATGCTCTTTTTTCATTCTTTCTTTCTTTCTTTCTTTCTTTATTTATTTATTTATCCATTGTTCTCCTTTCTTGCTCTGCTTTCTTGCTCTCCTTTCTTTCTTTCTTTCTTTCTTTATTTATTTATTTATTTATTTATTTATTCATTTATTGTTCTTCTTTCATGCTCCATTTTCTTTCTTGGTTTTTGTCCTTCTTTCTTTATTTATTTATTTCTTTATTTATTGTTATTTCATGCCCTGTTCTCTTTCTTTCTTTCTTTATTTATTTATTTATTTATTGTTCTTCTTTCATGCTCTGTTTTCTTTCTTGCTTTCTCTTCTTCTTTCTTTCTTTCTTTCTTTCTTTCTTTATTTATTTATTTATTTATTGTTATTTCATGCCCTGTTTTCTTTCTTTCTTTCTTTCTTTCTTTCTTTCTTTCTTTCTTTATTCATTTATTTATTTATTTATTAGTTTATTTATTGTTCTTTCATGCTCTATTTTCTTTCTTTCTCTCTTTATTTATTCATTTATTTATTTATTGTTCTTTCATGCTCTGTTTTCTTTCTTTCTTTCTTTCTTTCTTTCTTGCTTCCTTTCTTCCTTCCTTTCTTTCTTTCTTTCTTTCTTTCTTTATTTCTTTATTGTTCTTCTTTCATGCTCTGTTGTCTTTCTTCCTTTCTTTTTTTCTTTCTTTCTTTATTTTTTTATTCATTTATTTATTTATTGTTCTTCTTTCATGCTCTCTTTTCTTTCATTCTTTCTTTCTTTATTTATTTATTGTTCTTCTTTCGTGCTCTCTTTTCTTTCTTGCTTTTTTTCTTTCTTTCTTTCTTTCTTTATTTATTTATTTATTGTTCTTTCATGCTCTCTTTTCTTTCTTTCTTTCTTTCTTTCTTGCTTTTTTTCTTTCTTTTTTCATTTATTGTTCTTCTTTCATGCTCTATTTTCTTTCTTTCTTTCTTTCCGTCTTTTTTTATTTATTTACTTATTGTTCCTCTTTCATGCTCTCTTTTTTTCTTTTCTTTCTTTCTTTCTTTCTTTTTTTCTTTCTTTCTTTCTTTCTTTCTTTATTTATATATTGTTCTCCTTTCTTGCTCTCCTTTCTTCCTTTCTTTCTTTTTTAATTAATTAGTTTATTTATTTATTTATTTATTGTTCTTTCATGCTCTGTTTTTTTTCTTGCTTTCTTTCTTTCTTTCTTTATTTCTTTATTTATTTATTTACTTATTTATTGTTCTTTCATGCTCTCTTTTCTTTCTTTCTTTCTTTCTTTTTTCTTTCTTTATTTATTTATTTACGTTTTTATTTATTGTTCTTCTTTCATGCTCTCTTTTCTTTCTTTCTTTCTTTCTTTCTTTATTTATTTATTTATTTATTTATTTATCCATTGTTCTCCTTTCTTGCTCTTCTTTCTTTTTTTGTTACTCTTCTTTCTTTCTTTCTTTCTTTCTTTCTTTATTTATTTATTTATTTATTGTTCTTCTTTCATGCTCTGTTTTCTTTCTTGCTTTCTTTCTTTCTTACTTCTCTTTCTTTCTTTATTTATTTATTTATTCATTTATTCATTGTTCATCTTTTATGCTCTGTTTTCTTTCTTTCTTTCTTTCTTTCTTTCTTTATTTATTTATTTATTTATTTATTGTTCTTTCACGCTCTCTTTTCTTTATTCATTTATTTATTTATCTATCTATTAATTGTTCTCCTTTCTTGCTCTCCTTTCTTACTCCTCTTTCTTTCTTTCTTTCTTTCTTTCTTTCTTTCTTATTCTCCTTTCTTGTTTCCTTTTCATTCTTTCTTTTTTTCTTTCTTCCTTTTTTTTCATTTCCTCTTCATCACATATTTTATTTTTACTCTCATTCTGCGTCTACAAACTTTTATTTATTCTCTTTTTCTTTTCTCTTACTTTCTTTCCCCCCAAACGTTTCCCTTTCTTTTTCATTTATCCATTCATTTATTTTATGCGACTTCTTTTAATCATTAAAAATATTCTTTATCTTTACTTTCTTTTGTATTTGTAGTTTCGATTTGATTTTCTCTTTCTTCGTTACCAATTCCTTGGCAATTTGATAAAACTGTTATCCCATAATTTTAATGACTTCACAATACTTTATGGGAATCGATTTAATTCTTTAGAAAACTTTAATGCCTTCATGACATGCATTAGTTGAAACTAAATTTGTGATTCCTGACCAAGATAGCACCAGATAAATTCTCCCGAGGGCAATCAAGGGATTAAATTCCTAATTATGGTCCAATGTTTACACAGTTTTCCCGCTGGTAAATTTAAATATGCCAGAAAATCAACGAAGCAAATTATTTTCTTCAAGTGTCTGTGTAATAGACTTTTTGCAGATGGGACTATTAGTGCCGCGTCACTTTTGGTTCGCTTTATCTCTACGCCTTAAGACATGCAAACAATAAATCAGTTCGGGAGCAATGACTCGCAAACTCATTCCTTAGACCACAAGAACATTAATACGTTTAATTATCATCAAATACCAAACAAATCTAAACGTATTAAGATAAATTAGACACGGAATTGGCTAACTAATAACATTAGTTAGATCAATCAGAATATCAGCCCTGCAGACTGTGAGAAATGTTTCGTTATGAAAGAAAGCGAATCTTTTTATTCTATCGATGGCCATAAAAAACGGAAACATATCTATCTTCGTCTTTTTTTTTTTTTTTTGTATAAATATCTTAGTTTTGGTCTATCTATTTAACTGATTCATTGAAAGAATACTTGTTGCCATATAACAGTGAATTATTTGTGTTAACTGTAGTTACTTGATGCTATTATTGTTTACAAAGGATTATTATTAGTTATATGAAACCATGTACTTCTGCGCAAATAATTGTTAAATAGAAATAGTTACTTGAAAATTCACAATGTGTAAAAGTTATTAGTATTAGAAAGGAATACGTGAAACCGTACAACTGGGTGCAACTTATTTGTATTACATAGTAATACTTGATATCATATAAATGTGTACAAAAAAACTCTCAAGAAATAACTCCAGAAAAAATGTATATAAAAATTCCCAATGAATCCGATTCACTAACTTCCATGCATAAAATTGCTCAATACAGGTTGATTTACCGTTAAAATCAATGAATCAGTTTCTCCTAGTACAAATAATTTTAACAGATCTATTTAATCCATAGGTACAACCACATGAGATCAGAGTAGATTTAGGAGTAATGGCAATGACGAAGTACTCCACACTCCTCAGATCTCCAGAACTGGTTGGCTGGTTGGTTGGTTGATTGGTTTTTGGGTTCATAGCATATCAACTTTTGTACGTTATTTAATGCCAAATCCATTTTTATACAAATTACCAGTTCTATTTCAAACAATTTCATTAAGCATGAGTATACAGTTTAACTGTCAAAAACATTTCTATTTCAAGCTATTCCGTTTAGTCAAACAATTCTAATTCAAACAATTCAGTTTAGTATAAGTATAGTTTTTGTCTGCACAGAGTTAAATTTCAAAAACAATTCTATTTCAAAAAATTCAGTTCAGCATGAGTGCAAATTTTACGAGTCAAAACAGTTCTATTTCAAGCAGTTCAGTTTAGTATAAGTGTGCAGTTTAAATATAAAAACAGTTCTATTTCAAACAATTCATTTTAGCATCAGTACGCAGTTTAGTTCTATTTGACCCATAGATAGGGCCCTATCAGGTGCTACAACTCCGAGCCAGACTGGACCTGGGAATGATGGCTATGAAGAGGTGCTCCACATTTCCCAAAACTCCAGTATTGCAGGAACCTCACCATCAGATTGCTTAGAGTCATATAGGGGACACTCGTTGGGGGGATGCTTAATCCTCTGCAGAAATGCAGTCGGTGTATTCTACAGCCCCAGCCGACTGGACAATCCAGTACTGGAGCCTCACCATCAGATGCAGTTTAGTGTCATTCTCAGGACACCGCTTTATTTATAGGGTCTTACCTCTCACCAAGGGATACAATCAGAGTATTCTAGGTCTCATCAATAGGGCGGGATTTATTTATTTAAGGGCATATCAACTTTTTATGGGTTATTTAATACCGAAATTCGATTCATTTATGAAAGTTTCATTACAATCATGAATATATTTTCAATATTCTGTTGCATTTGTCTAAAATCATATATCTTGGGTAGGGTAATTTACTAAGCATTTTGCTTAGGTGTGGCACAAGGTCGTATGAATAGGGCACCCAGTAAGACTCGAACTCACTCGATAAGGTTTGCTAGTCTAGCTTGCTAACCATAACACCGCCCGAGGTGCCCGATTATCTTGGGTAGAGTAATTTACTAAGCATTTTGCTTAGATGTGGCACAAGGCCGTATGAATGGGGCACCCAATGAGACTCGAGCTCACTCGATAAGGTTTGCTAGTTTAGCTCGCTAACCATAACACCACCCGAGGTGCCCGATTATCTTGGGTATTGTAATTTACTAAGCATTTTGCTCAGGTGTGGCACAAGGCCGTATGAATGGGGCACCCAATGAGACTCGAGCTCACTCGTGAAAGTTTGCTAGTCTAGCATGCAAACCATTATACAACTAGAAGTGCTCGACTATTTTGGGTAGAAGTTGTACAAAGGATCGTCATTTCTATTTATAAACATTCCTGACAATAGCAGGCACTTCCGGTAAAAAAAATGGCTTATCAGAGACAAGGACTAAAAGCATTTAAAATCTCCGGAAATACTCAGATACTTAATGGCTGGTAGAAGTTTCTGCCAGGAAGATGTATCCTTCGGATTACCAACTCTGGATTCCGTGAAGAATAGATCCAAATGGAGAGAGGGATTCGAGCATGCAGAGTGTGATGTCAAGGTTTGCTTTGCTTTCTTTGTTTGATGGCATATCAACCTTCGTGGTTTATATAATGCCAAGCTGAGATGAGAAGGGTTTCATACTTTTCCCAAAGATATTAATCCGATAGTGAACGTATTAGCAGAGCTGGAGTTCGAACTCGCTTACTCCGTTGTCGTAGTCGATTAGGGTGGCCACAACGCCACAGAGACACCCCCATTTGAAAATCATTCGTATTAGATTGGGGTATTGTCTGTTTGAATTTTTGAGATGAGGCTTGATTTTTCGGGCAATTGAAATGATTCAACCTGGGAAATAATTTCTTAAAGTTTTAAACTTTAAAAATTATTTCGCAAGTTGAATCATTTCTACACACAGGTAAACAAGAGACACCTGAGGAAGGCCAAAGGATACAGCGGCCGAAACGCTGTGTTTTAAGTTATCGCAATAAAGATGAGAACAACAGTCCGAAAAATTACAATCAAAATAATTCATAGATCGGGATAATATTTACCAACTCCTCCACTCAGAGTTTAACAGGTTTGAATTCAGAGTTTTCCTTCTCCTAGACTAGTTGCCTCACCAAGGCTGAAGAACCTAGTCTGCCCTACTATTTACCCATAGCTGGAGGGAGAATAATTAGATTCATACCTTTCCCAAGGGTATTAGTGCTATGTGAAATGCAATCAGTCAGGTCCAGGATTTGAAATCGTATCGCTGTGTCCATATCCTGCGACGATAACCATTACACCACGGGCACCTCCAAATTTCATCGATCGGGATACTTAATGCCATATAATTAGGTTGATTATTTGAACTAAGAAAAGTTTAAATCGTTTAATGGGGATAATTCGGTTTGGTTTGGTTTCTTTGTTTCATGGTATATCAACCTTCGTGGGTTATTTAATGTCAAAGCTATCCTTATAGAAGAACAGCTGTAATATTATTTAATCTATAACTGGAGGGGTAATGGGGTTTAATATGAAGTCTTCCTATCTATTACAAATAATTTGTAACTATTTATATTTAATAATAATAAAATGTTTGCATACAGTTATGGTTTAAAGTAACTAATGATAATAAGTAAAAAAAAAAAGTTGGCGACCATAGTCGAGGGTAACCCGAAGGTTCCCTTTTCGATAGCTACTACACCAAGGTGTAGGGGAGGGCGCTACTCCTTCCCTGGATTGCTCCACTTTACCCTTGATCCGTACCTTATAATGCTGAGTGTTAAGCAAGGAGGCATCAAGTACCATTTTTTGAGTCTTTGGTATGACTCGACCTGGGATTGAACCCTGGTCTCCCGGGCCATTGGCGAACACTCAAACCGCTAAGCCAATGTCCGGTATAATCTTTAGTAAACAATTACAGCTTCAAGTTACTATTCTTTGAATAAATAATTTGCACACAATATCAAGTATATGTATCAAATAATTTTCGAAAGGTTGGTTGCTAAAGATTTTTGGCATATCAACCCTTGTAGGTTATTTAAAGCCAAATCCATTTTTTGTACAAATAATCAATTCTATTTCCAACATTTCAGTTTAGCGTGAGTACACATTTTAAGTATGAAAAACATTTCTATTTCAAGCTATTCAGTTTAGTCAAACAGTTCTAATTCAAATAATTCAGTTTAGTATAGATGTTTTTATACAGTTAAACATCAAAACAATTCTATATTAAACAATTAAGTTTAGCGTAAATACAGTTTCAATGTCAAAAAAAGTTCCTGATCAAACAATTAAGTTTAGCATAAATACGTACTTCAAATGTAAGTACACAGTTTAATTGTCAAAAACATTTCTATTTCAATCAATTCAGTTTAGTCAAAGAGTTCTAATTCAATCAATTCAGTTTAGCGTAAGTACAGTTTCAATGTCAAAAACAGTTAAATTTCAAACAATTTAGCTTAGCATAAATACACAGTTTAGTTCTATTTAACCCAAAGGGTCCTATTTGGTGCTACCACTCCGAGCTAGAGTGGAACAGGGAGTGATGGCAATGAAGGGGTACGCCGCATTCACCTCACCTCCAGTATTACTAGAACCTCGCCTTAAGATTGTTTAGTGTCCTGGAGGGTGTCCTGGATATGCAGAGGTGCTGTCAGTGTATTCTACAGCCCCAGCCGACTAGGCAAAATTTTCGAAAGATCTATTTACCCATACTTGGTACTCAAACAGATACTTCCAAATTAGGCCAGAGTGGACATAGAAGTAATGGTAATAAAGGAGTAATCGTTACTTTCCATTGCACCAGAGGCTGTTTAATGTCATACCTTGAACACAATAAAGTTGGGAAAGATTAATCTTCCCTGAAAATGTCTATTGACCATACACGCTATTTCACTCAAAATGGGTTTTTTACTTGGTAAAGTAGAAATCCTTAGAATAAGATAAATACCAGTTTTATGCTGCCATATTGATAAGTGAAATGCCACCATGTATATCTTACGATAATTCACCAGATATGTTTGTAATGTCTACCATAGCATAACTCAGGAATTTATAGAGGTTTTGTCACCAAATTTTCTGTGATTACTATGGAGACCCCGAAGCGTAATTTTCATTGATTTTTTTTTTTAAATTTAGTGGTGATTTTTATTCCAGTGGTAAGTATAGAATTAGATTTGGTTCTGTTAGGTTGTTTGGTTTAATAATGTATTAAACTTTGATAGTTATTTAATACTAAACCTTTCATATATATATATATATATATATATATATATATATATATATATATATATATATATATATATATATATATATCATCGTCATCATGGCGTACCGCTAGCACGGATTTCCTTGTCCCTCGCTTGCCACTCGTCTCTTTCGTCTATCGCTTTCGGCAGGTCTTCCAAGCTACATCCTGTATTAGTACAGAGCTGTTGGAGATAGGTTCTAACCGGTCACTCAACCCTTGCTCGTCCGTGTAAAGGGACCCACGGGAGTACATCGCTTATGAGCTTGTCCTTATATCCCCAGCAGTTTCCCGCATGTTTTGTTCGCCTAATTTGGATGGTTTTCGAGATGGGTGATAAGTGTCCATACAGCTGCTGCTTTGTGTAATATTGCCTCTAGGACTTGTTCTATACAGATCACAGTATTCTTGCCGTCATGATCTTTAAGTTAATAGTTTGTAAATAATCTTATTTTAAAAAAATTAAAACTCATTCGTTTTAATAATTGTAAATGGTTTCAAATACTGCTAACTCTAATAATTCTATTTGATATCATTCTTTTGTTTGCACATAGTTAAGTGGTTTCAAGTATTGCTATCTAACAATAGTAATTCTATTTATCAAGCATTCCTATCTAATTCAATATTCATATTTACCAACCCCTCCGCTCGGACAGGATATGACACAAGGTCATTTTTTAGCGGAGTTTAACAGGTTTGAATTCGGAGTTTTCCTTCTCCTAACCCTAATCAGTCTGCCCTACTATTTACCCATAACTGGAGGGAGAATAATTTGATTCATAACTTTACCAAGGGTATTAGTGCTATGTGAAATGCAATCAGTCTCGTCCAGGATTTGAACCCGTGTCGCCGTGTCCATTTCCTACAACGATAACCATTAATCCACGGGTACCACTTCAATATTATTCATTTGTTTGTAAACAGTTTAAATGGTTTCAAGTATTGCTATCTCAGCACAAATGACCCTCAGCCATTGCCTTCTTGCATCTTTAAGATAAAATAGGTTTGTGTATTTTTTTGCCACAAAAGCAATTAGAAGAATATGATCAGGACAATCTAATTGGTTTTAGGGCTTGACATGACCAACCGATTGCTTGGAGCGGGCCTCTCCGACCGTCCGTATAGCCCAGTAAGGGCCAAATAGAAGTGTTACAAGTCCCATGACCACTTCGGTTGCTAGATCACGAACTGCTTAACCACTAGGATCCCGTCCGAAGTATTACAGTTCGCCACTTTCAGCCAGTTAGGAGAGGGGTCTTACCCTTCTACAGAGATGTAGTTGGCGTATTCTTCAGCCCCAGCTAATTGAGTGGTATACGTTAAAAAGATTTGCGATCTGATTATAATTTTTAACTCCCACCTCCTCATTAAACGAAAGCATCTAAAATAAGTAAACCAGTTCTTATACCTCGGTAGCAATATCTCATCGACTAAAAGCTATGTCAACATACACATCGGTATAGTATTATAGACAGGTTAATGCTCAAATGGAAATCTCATCTCTGATAAAATTAAGCGGGTACTGCTCAAAACTGTAGGTGCGTAGTTATTATATGGCTGCAAACTTGAATTTTAACAAAATGCCGGGAGAAAAGACTGGATGGAAATTACACAAAGATACTTGGTGCTGTTTTTGAACAAATCCCGGCAGAAGTGCCCCACAAAAAAACAATTAACTCTCATCTCACAAAGCATCCAAATAAGACGAGCAAGACTTAGTGAAGTTAGGAGAAACATGATTTTCCCGTGGAATCCTACGTATGGATCTACCAGAGTTAATCGACTAGCAGAATCTTGGTTGGTTGGTTGTATGGGTTGGTTTAACGGCGTATCAAACTTTTTCGGGTAATTTAACTCCAAATTAAGTCATTTTTGTTTGATTTGCCTACAATGGTTGATTTGCCATAAAACCAAACCAAACGGTTTGGTTTTATGGCATATCAACCATTGTAGGTTATTTAGTGCTAAATTCATTTTTATACATATAAGCAGTTCTATTTCAAACGATTCCGTTTAACGTAAGTTCCCAATTTAAATGTCAAAAACAGTTCTATTTCAAACAACTCAGTTTAGCATAAGTACCCGGTTTAGTTCTATTTAACCCATAGATAGGTGCTACCACTCCGAGCCTGAGTGGACCTGGGAGCGACAGCAATAAAGAAGTACTCTGCTTTTCCCAAAACTCCAGCATTAGTGGAGCTTCGCTATTAGATTGTTAAGTGTCATATCGAGGACACTCATTGGGGTAGTTTTACCCCTCTGCAGAGATGCAGTTGGCGTATTCTGTAACCCTAGTCAACTGGGCCTGCGGAATCTTATATTCATCAGCTATCGGACGTTGAATGCCGTCTCGACGATTTATAAAGAAAGATGACCAATAAGGATGAATGGAGAGAGAGAGAGAGAGAGAGAGATTCATTGGCATCTGTAGTGTTGACATGCTTTAATTATTATTATTGTTATTATTATTATTATTATTATTCCCTGCGTGTTTTTTACTGCAGCGTCAGCTTATGGTCTTTCAATTGAGTCTGAGAGAGAGCAAGTCTCCTCAGATTGGAAGACTTTTCTCAGTATTCTGACCGATCTTAACCATGTTGTATTCTGGACAGTCTCGATTCTTCCTCCGATTTCGAATACTTCCCGCCTAATTATCCATATTTACCCAACCCCTCCACTCGGGCAGGATATAATACAAGGTCAATTTTTAAGCAGAGTTTAACAGGTTTGAATTCAGAGTTTTCCTTCTCCTAGACTAGTTGCCTCATGAAGGCTGAAAAAATCAGTCTGCCCTACTATTTACCCATAGCATTTGGGAATCGTTTTGAGTGTACCAGTGACAACTGGTATCATCGCTTCTCCCTTTTTTATAGTTTTCCAGTTCTCTGGCAAGGTTTAAGTACTTGTCCCTCGTTTCGTTTTCTTTGATTTTTATTATTTGTATCATGACTTGTATAACTCATACTTAATAATTTGTATCATGACTTGTATAACTCATACTTAATAATTTGTATCATGACTTGTATAACTCATACTTAATAATTTGTATCATGACTTGTAGAACTCATACTTAATAATTTGTATCATGACTTGTATAACTCATACTTGATAATTTGTATCATGACTTGTATAACTCATACTTAATAATTTGTATCATGACTTGTATAACTCATACTTGATAATTTGTATCATGACTTGTATAACTCATACTTGATAATTTGTATCATGACTTGTATAACTCATACTTAATAATTTGTATCATGACTTGTATAACTCATACTTGATAATTTGTATCATGACTTGTATAACTCATACTTAATAATTTGTATCATGACTTGTATAACTCATACTTGATAATTTGTATCATGACTTGTATAACTCATACTTAATAATTTGTGTCATGACTTGTATAACTCATACTTGATAATTTGTATCATGACTTGTATAACTCATACTTGATAATTTGTATCATGACTTGTATAACTCATACTTGATAATTTGTATCGTGACTTGTATAACTCATACTTGATAATTTGTATCATGACTTGTATAACTCATACTTGATAATTTGTATCATGACTTGTATAACTCATACTTAATAATTTGTACCATGACTTGTATAACTCATACTTGATAATTTGTATCATGACTTGTATAACTCATACTTCAAAGAAAAAATCCAAGCCAAACTGTGTATATTCCCTTCATGTAGTTTGATACTGCCATATGCTTTTAATTCTCCACTAAAGTCTGATTTTTGATGATATCCCAAAATTTTTTTACCTTTTCACATATTTTTCAGAAGTCAAATAAATATCAAATTCATTGGCACATAGAGCCATTGAAAGGTTATAAATGGATTCCTGGCGAAAATCTAACACTTAGAGATGTGCAGATTTTATGTTTTATTATATTTCTTGACAAATTAATACTGTTCAATCCAAATGTCCAAGAAACAAATAAATTTAGCGTGCTGTGACTCGGTATAATATCAGAAATAAACTGAATAGTATATATAGATTCGCTTATTTCCTATTGACATTTAATTTTTCACTGAACATAAATGTAACGTTTAATAATCTAATATTCAACCTAAACATAAACATACTTACCTGGAGGAGATTACTTCGAAGGGCACCAGAGTTTCATGTGTGTTCTATAAATAAAAGTGCTTATACGAAAAAAGTCTGGAAACTTATTCAATGATCCTCGTAGCTTGACTTTTTTCATTTTGTAAGATTACAAATAATATCTGATGAATAATATAAAAAATCAAATAAAAAAGACAAGAAATTTATGACTTTTCCAAATGTGTCAGTCTTTTGTGAGCAACGCCCTATTTAATCATAATTCATATGCAAAATAATTACCTTCAGAAATATAATCATAGCCTTGAATTTATCACTAAAATAGCAGTTATAAACACAATCTTGAATCGTTTTCAGTTTGTTTGTTTGTTTTTTTACAATTTTACAAGAATTGGTATAAAACTGCACAACTATCGGCGTTCCTTATCATAAAAAGTTGTAACGTTCCCAAGTATTTCTCTTGAAATTGAAAATTTTCCCAATCCAATATCTGATAAAGCACATGTATGGTAAAACGTCACAGATTATTCATGTTAGATTGAAACACTTTGAAGCTATATAACTATTTGCGATTAAATCATGATTATAATAAAAAAGAAATAGTTACTTTAAACCATAAACTTGTGCATGAATTCTTAGTATTAGGTAGAAATAATCAAAACCATACGACTATTTGCAAATCATCAGGATCAAGAATGAACATGTGTTTAATGATAGATTATAAAAAGGGT
Source organism: Sepioteuthis lessoniana (assembly GCA_963585895.1). Taxonomy (NCBI): domain Eukaryota; kingdom Metazoa; phylum Mollusca; class Cephalopoda; order Myopsida; family Loliginidae; genus Sepioteuthis; species Sepioteuthis lessoniana. The sequence goes on from OY757920.1 coordinate 84,095,108, forward strand.
CCTCGAGACGTAATGGTCAAAGTGCTGGACTGTGGTCCTGAAGTAAGCGAGTTCAAACTCTAATCTCCCCATTACGTTCATTTTCGGACTAATATCCTTACAAAAGGTACAACGTCTTTATCCCTACAGCTAGCAGTTAATTAGTATTACTGCTGTTCTTCTTCTATTGACATTAAATAACCCACAACTTGGATGGGATTGGATTATCTCAGTTAGCTGACTGAGGTGTTCGAGAATTTAGAAAAATTGAGTTTAAATTTAATCAGCTGTTTTCAGAAAGTTGAGATGCACACGCGTGAAAATGGTGTGTACCTATTTTTCTACTGTTAACAAAAGGATCCAATCCACGGCAATCGCGAACCAGATTATATCTATGGAAAAGATGAGTGTTTATAGCTTTGGAGGCGTTCTCTGTGTAATGGTTACTGTCGTAAATGGACGCGGTGACTCAAGTTCAAATTCTTGTCGAGGCAGTTGCATTTCACATTGCGATAAAAAAACTTCGTAAAAGTACAAATCCAACTATTCTTCCACAAGATATGGGTAAATAGTAGATCAGATGAGGCTTTTTAACCATGGAATGGCAACCGATCTAGGAGAAGGAAAACTCTGAATTCCAACCAGTTAAATTTCGCTTAAAATTGACCTTGTGTCGTATCCAGCTCCTGTGGAGGGGTATATATATATATATAGCTAAGGTTTGGTTTCTTTGTTTTTAATGGCATATCAACCTTTGTAGGTTATTTAATGCCAAAGCCATGCTCCTAGAAGAACAGTAGTGGTACTATCTAACCCATAGCTGGGAGGATAAGGGGGTTCAAACCTTTCCCAAGGATATATTTGCCCGAAAGTGAACGTAATAGCGCGACTGGAGTTCGAACTCGCTTACTACGATTCCGCAGTCCATCGCTTTAACCATTACACCACGAGCACACACACCCCTGCTACAGCTAAGGAATTCATAAAAGAAATGTGCACAGTAATGTAAGGTTTCTTGTTGATTCTTTCCAAAAGATGTTTCCTTGTTAGTTCCTTAAAACGAAACACTGAGGGACCCGTGCCTATCAGGAGAGCACAACTTGGAGGTCAAAGCGATCATTATCATCATCATCATCGTCCATATCATCATCATCATCACTATTAACCTTGTCATAATCATCATCGTCATCATCATCATCACCATTATAAGTGTCATCATCATCGTTATCACCATCGTTATTGTCATCGTCATCGTTGTCATAGCAGCTGTAAAAGCATAGATCGTGGAGAAATAATCATTTACAAACCTTAATTATAATTAACTACTTGAAACCATCAAAGAAAAAAGAAAAAAGATTGACCTCACCATCTGATCACCCAACCAGGGTTACTATGCCATAAAAACAACCAATCTATCAACCCCTTAAATATACGTTAAAAAAGCAATTTCATGGGGAGAAGTATTAATATGAAAATTAGACCAGAAAGAGCATTGTAGCACTATTGCGCTGACAAAGTGTCGCTACAATGAGTCATCTTTGCAATATTATGGTAACATATATACAAAATTAGATTATTTATTTTATAGCTTGATTATGTTGTATCAAGTATAGCAGACTGATTACATCGATACAAATAGTTTTACTTTCAATGGCTTTTGAGATAAATGCATTAGGATTCTATTCATTTGATCACTGACGTGTTCTGTTTTGAGAGACTACAAACCGGCTACGTAGAATAAATTACTGGTTTTTCGATCGATTCATTAGTGAAAAAAGCAAACTTAGTCGATACATCAAGGTAGAGTGTCACAAAAATAAATGAAAGGACAACGTGTTGGGAAAAAAAAGTCTCGGAAAGAGCCATCTGCCAAAGTGTGCATGACACCTTCTACGCGGTTGATCTGACAGAAGATTATCACCCTATCTTCATACCGCTGTTTTTTGTTTTGTTTTGCTTTTGGTCTCTCTCTCTCTCTCTCTCTCTCTCTCTCTCTCTCTCTCTCTCTCTCTCTGAGAAATCGAAGGCGACATTCAGAGATCAAAAAGTGCTTGGATTTTCAAACTTCCACTTATAATGAACTGTGTTCCGCATATCCTGACAAAGTCAAGCTTTCGACGCTCTGTTGGTGACACTGACTGTATCCCCTACAAAGTAGTAAGACCCCACAAAAAATTAGGTGACCTATGTATCAAATTGTGATTGTGAGGCTCTGCTTTTGGAGATCTGGGAAGTCTGGAGTACAATTACTCTCTTGTTCACTCTGACATGGAGCGGTAGTATCGGTTAAGGTCCCATCTGTGGTGACCCAGACGGTTGGGATCGTAGAATACACCGACAGCATCTCTGCAGAGGGGTAAGACTTCCACCAACATTTGATCATTTATCTGTGTATATTTACAAAATATATGTACATATATACGCAGCATTTGGCATTAAATAACTGGTAATTGTTGATATGCCATAAAACTAAAACAAACCTTGCCCAGTTGACTGGGGCTGTAGAATACACCGACTGCTTCTCTGCAGAGGGTAAGCCCACCCCCACCAACCCACCAACAAGTGTCCTGGATATGACACTAAACAATTTGATGGTCAGACTTCAGTCATGCTGGAGCTTCGGGAATGCGGAGTACCCTTTCATTGTCATCACTCCCAGGTCCACTTTGACCCAGAGTGGAGATACCTGATAAGGTCTTATCTATGAGTCAAAGAGAACTAAACAGTTTACTTCTACTAAACTGAATTGCTTAAAGCTTTTATCAAGGTGATTTAATTAGGCGTTAAATAACCCGAATAACACAACAACCAACCAACTAATCAACTAATCAAATCAGTCATTCAAATTTGAATCCGAAACCTAGTGGGGAAATAGAATTGTGATGAATGGAAGAGAGATGAATAAGAAAAAAAAAACTAATTGTACGTAGAGAAATACACAGAACTCTTTTTTTTATTTCATATACAAATGCTTGGGACTATAGAACTATGTGCAAAATATTTATACAGGAATACAAGAAAGCACATAACCGTGCAAGAAAATTATTATTATCATTGTTTTACTCATTTGAGAGTTCTTCACACCAGCCTTGGCTGAAGGTCTTCCACTGGAGTCTGGGAAAATGTAAATCTCCTCAGGTTTCCAGGAATCTTCTTAGTATTCTGGCATTATTATCATGCGAGTTTTTCACACTAGCGTTACCTGATGGTTTCTCACTGGAATCTGAGTGACAGGAAGTCTCCTCAAGTCTCTTCTTAGTATTCTAGCCGATTTTAATAATGTTGTATTTTGACCTTCGACCCGGCCAAAAATGCCATTCCAAGGTGATGCACCGGAAGGAAGTGACACATTCTAATGGCAGTTATGAGAGGAAATCGCGTGAGCGGAAATTGGCTAATGAAATGGCACGAGATAAAAAAAATTGCCATGGTACACTCATAGACTGATGCACCGGAAGAGAGTGACCTGTGAACTGCATGGCAGTTATTTCCGCTTGATGACGATCAAACATGCGATTTCAAAGATCGAGTAGGCGACTGAGTGGGCGTTGAACTATTATATAACTCAGTCAAGACAGAAGTCAAGTTAGTTCCAGTTGGAGTTGGAGACGGAGATAGACGAGATGTGGTAGGTAAAGCCACATCAGGCCGAAGGGGCCTTGGGGCACCTGATGAGTTGCAGTTGGAGATTAGACGAGTTAGAAGACAAGATGTGGTAGAGAAACATGCTGCTGAGTTGGGGTCCAGAGAAGTTGGTGATAAGATGCAGTAAAGAAAGCCATCATCCAGCAGAGAGCTGAGCCCCAGGGCCTCCGGTTGAGCATCAGGAGAACAAGAAAGACACAACGCTGACGGGTCAAAATATTGCAGTTTCTGTTCGGTCTCCAACTCCCTCTCACACGCAAACCTTGAGTAATCCTTTTCGAACCCTTACAAATAAAGTGAGAGGTATACATATATTTATAAAGAAGTCTTCCTGCGTCTTTATTATTGTGTCGTTGTGATGCTGTAGATGACGATATAACAATAGTGCAGTAGTCTGGATGGTCTCCGCCCGTCCTCTGATTTCTAAGTATTCCAGTCCGTTTACCAAACCTTTGAGAATTGTTCCGAGTGCACCAATTTCTGTTGGTATAACCGTCACCTTCATGTCCCATAGATTTTCGTTCTCTGGCATGGTCTAAGTACTAATCTCTCAATGCGCTTTCTTTGATTTTCATTCTATGGTCCGCTGGAACGGCAAAGTCCACCATTCGATAGGTTGTCTTTTCTTTTATTTTCTTTCTTTTTTTTTTGTGACGATCAATTGGTCTGGGTATTGGCTGGAATTAGTTGATCTGTTTGTATTTTATGCGTTCTACTTTTCAGGTTGAACACAAACGATTTGGCAGTATGGTCAAATTTCAATTTCTAGTACCATTCCCAGTGGATCACCTTCCCTGCCTACTCATGTCTAGTCTAATACATTTTTTCCGCTAATTTGCTGCATTCACTTATGATGTAATAATTAGTTTCGTCTCTATCACCACATAACCTACATTTTCTATCCTGTTGATTCTTATCTATTTTTACTTTTGATTGTTGGTCCTTATGGCGTTGTTTTGTGTTGCTAGTTAAATAGATTCAATTCCTCTCTTAAGATTTCCCTTTCTTAGTCTTGTCCAGATTTTCTCGTATTCAATATCCCCAGTTTATCACTTGAAATATCTACACAGTTTTTGTTGGTTTTATGTTTGTTTTTATGTTGCTGATGTCTTTCTTTGCTTTTTTATGTGTTCCTCGAGTCTTCGTATTGATTCGTCTATGCAATCCTCAATGCTAACAAGTTCTAGTCCTTGTATGGATACATCTATTGAAAAAAAAATTTTTCTATATACAGAATAAAAGGGGTAAATTTATTGTATATCTCAGACTTGGGTCACCTGGTAGGTAAAAATAATTCACCATTTTTATGTCTGTTTAGATGAAGAAATATTCCTGTGAAGTGTAAATATTAAAATGTTTTTTCTATTATTTCACAAAGCTCATGACATTTTGGTATTTTTTACAAAAATAAGCAGAAGTTATAATATTTTTGCTTTCAGCTAAGTTAGATCCTGACTTTAGACTTATGTTGATAAAGTTTGCTCAAACCTACGGGCATCCATAGAAAATTAAAAAAAAAACAATTAAATAATCAAAACAATCTGTTTTAATTAGTATTTTGACATGTAAACATTTTTTTCAAAGGGACAAAGAAACAATATTGATACCAAAATTCTAATATTTTTTCGCGCCGCCTAACAGAAGAGAAATATTTTACAATTCAAAATTACTTCTAGACTAGCTGTTTTTATCAAGGCTAAAGATCACAGTCTGCCCAACTATTTACCCATTGCTGGAAGGATATCAGATGGATTGGTACTTTTCTGATAAGGTGGAACGCAAAAAAACCTCGTCTTCGGTTTTAACTCAGGTCACCGATTCTATTTCTAACGACAGTAAGCGCATCTTGAGCAGCTAGATACTCTTCATTAACATTCAGAAGATGGTGACCACTCGAGAGGGATTTCAGTTTAAGAAACAGATAAAATTTAATCGGAACAAGGTCGGGTGAGTAAGACGCCTGAGGCAGGTCAAAAACTGCATTTGTTCGCTTTTATCACTGCCACCTATATCTTGGTGCAACAGCACACAAGATCGAAGGTTATCTCTCTTTTTTTTAATTGCTTCTTGTAACGTTCCCTCTTGGTTTTCAGTCAGACCCTGTGATAACCTCACCGTGATTAAAAAAGAAGGGACAAACACAAAACACTGTAGGTTTCAGGATATGAAAGTTTTATTGCTAGTTGAAATTCTAGCCGTAAACGAGGAGCAAGAAATAGGGTGAGGAGTATGCGCCAACTGATTCGATAGACACAGAAAATAAACAGCGAAAGACGAAAAATATAAAGAGGGCTTTGTCATTTCTTCACTGACCGGCCAAGTGTAGTTTTGCATGCGTCACTGCTCGAGGCCCCGTCTGGTCTCGCCTGGAGTCCCCTCTGATGCGTCTGCACCATGGTGTCTTCAAAATCTATTTCTTATATATTTTCTTCAACTTCTTCCCAATGGAATCGTTAAATCACACGTAATCACGAAAACTGTCAATGACACGTCATTGCTAAATTCAGCTGATATCTACACAATTGTATTTGTTTACAAAAAATTAAAAACCACTCTGAGTCAGGCAAGAGATATCTCCTAATAAGTTCAATAGGGGGTTTGCTTGCATAGAGAAGGCCAATAAAGTAAAATATAAAGGTCTTCTAGGACAATTATATGTTATTTTGTCCTGGTTATATGCAAGACACCAAAACACTCATCGTTATAATTAGTTGCACACCTACTTAAAGCATTCAAATGCTCACAAGGCAGACTCGAGCAACTTTGAATGCCTGGATGATATGCAGTTACGAATATCTCTTGGAACATGCTATTTGACTCTAACCTCAAAAAGTTGAGAAGTGCACCATATATATGTGGCATTACAGCAACATTTGACCAGTTCATTGGCCTAGCGGTAAGTGTGTTCGCCAATGGCCCGGGAGACCAGGATTCAATCCCAGGTCGAGTCATACTAAAGACTCAAAAAATGGTAATTGATGTCTCCTTGCTTAACACTCAGCATATTAATGTATAGATCAAGGGTAAAGTGGAGGAATCCAAGGAAAGGAGTAGGGCCCTTCCCTACACCTCGGTATAATAGCTGTTGAAAAGGGAGCTAACTTTTTTTACAGCAACATTGAAATGTATAAATTAAATTGCTTTGTTGAAAGATAGGGAGCACATCCTTATGAATAGAGTGAAATGCAGCTCGAGTTGTAAAGGTGGTTCAAATCATAGCCGCATTATAACAACGTGTAACAGAAGAAGAAACCTTATCGACATCAACTGGTAAGGAGATCCAATTCAAGGAAGTCTAAAATAAACTGGGCGTTTAGAAGGGCCAAATGGCCAAATTTTAATCCTAAAATTTATTAATAATTTTGTTTATGGTGTCAAAAATTACTTCCCCAGGATACCCGTTACCCAAAAATAAATTTTAATCTGTTCAAATTCACTTTTAAACTTGTTATCTAAACAAATCTTAATTACTCTGAATGTGAGATACTTGATCAGGTTAACCTTCCTTGACTTAGGAGCAAAAGCATCCCAACTCAAATACAAACCAGTGAACGTAGGCTTTCTATATATCATCATCATATTGTGCCACTAGCACGGATATCCCTGACTCTCTCTCGCCACTTCTTCCTGTCATTCATCGCCTCTGGCATGTCTTCAGGGCTACATCCCGTATCCTCAAATAGCTGTTGTATGTATGTTCGAGCTGGTCGTCCTGCTTTTGCTTGCCCATATGTGGGGGTCCATTGAAGCATAGAACTTATGAGCTCGTCTCTGCTTATCCAGCAGTGTCCAGCATGCCTAGTTCGTCGAATTTGGATAGTTTTAGTGATGGGAGGCAGGTGGCCATATAGTTGGTGCCTTGTGGGGTGTTGCCGCCAGGACTTGTTCAATATTGCTCGCAACATTCTTGTGTAATTGCCGTCAAGCTTCTTCTCCAGCCGTTTTGTTAGTGTCCATGTAGTGCATCTATACAGCAGTATCGACACGAACGCTATCTTGAAGAAACTGCGTTTCATTTTATCGGTCAGTTCTGATTTCCATATGATCAATAGCTTATCGATAGCTGTGCACGCCTTCGTTAGCTGCGTGTCGATGTCTTTTTCGGTTGATAGGACACTGCTTCCTTGGTAGGTGAATTTGTCTACCAGTTTTAGAGAGGTTCCGTCTCGTGTGGAAATGTTTGATGAAAGCACATGTATTTTGTGTGCATTGACATGGAAGCCAATGCCTGCAGCGGCTCGTTCCAAACTATGCAGCAGTGTTTAGTCTTGGTTAGATGCATTTGCCAGAATCGCTATGTCATCGGTGTAGTCGGCGTCGGTAACTGTTTTGGCGGGGTACCTTCTGCTTCTTTTCTTTGTCAGCTCGAAGCCGTTTTCTCTGATTTTATCACTAGTTACGAAAGCAAACGAACGTTGTTTAAGCAATACATCCAAAAATGGTAATTTATTATCCTTCTATTTATCCATAGTGAAGGTAAAAGAAAGATGTAAATCATTCAAACGCTGAATGAACGACAAAGCTTCATTACGTGACCAAAAACAAGCGAGAGTATCGTCCGCGAAACGCAAATTAATATAAAGCTCAGAAAACCTGTCAAAGAGTATTTTCTTATAAACCCAACAAAAATATTTGCAAGAATAGTTCCCAATGGAGAACTCATCGAAATACTGACAGAACATGGTGTCACTAAAACTAAAGGAAACTGATTTGGTAGCCAATTCCATCGATTCCACGAAAACACTTTCAGGAAAAGAAGGGATAGATGTTAATGGACTCCGATATGAAAAGTCTATACAAATAGAAATTACTTCCTCTAGAGGAACATTAGTAAACAGTAAAGGACAACATGAATTGAGAGTCAACAAAGGAAGGAGTTGACGAATCATGGAAGAAAATGTAAATGAATCGTCCATACAAAATCCTGAATAAAATGCTAAAACAGGATTGAGTACTTGAATTAACCATTTCGCCAATGAATGTTGAACAGAATGCCACATGGACAGAATAGGTCACAAAGGGATATCAGATTTATGAATTTTAGGTAATCCATGTATTCTAGGTTTTGCGATATATATATATATATATATATATGTACATTCAGCCAGAAATGTATGTATAGATTTACGCATACATGCACATTACACACTCACATATATATATAAATATATATATATGTGTGTGTGTATGTGTACGAGTGTGTATGTACGTATGTATGTGTGCAAATTTCCATGTACAAACCATACATATATTTTCACTTAGCCTGAAATACACACACGCACACACACACACACGAACACACACACGCACACATATATATATATATATATATATATATATATATATATATATATATATATATATCCAACCAGATATCTATGTATACATTTACGCACACACAAACCAGACGTATATTTTCACCTGACATGAATTCTTTTGTATATATTTACCAAACTCGCCGCACAAACGTGAGACAAGGTAATTTAAAAGCTGAGTTTAACGAGTTTGAATTCAGAGTTTTCCTTCTCCTTGACTGGTTGTCATACCAAAGTTAAAGTAGCCAACAACCCGATTATCAACTCATAATTGGAGGTTAAATAATTGGATGCATACCTTTCCTAAGTATATAAACATTATGTAAAATACAAACCGCCCCGTCCTAGATTTGAACTCGGATCACCGTGTCCATTTCCTATGACGATAACCATTTCACTACAAGCCTCTCCTGACATATATATGTACGTATGCATTGATGCACACAAACCAAAAACACACACACGCACTCACACACACACACACATATATATATATATATATATATATATATATTCTCAATTTGACATGAAATATATATTCAAGCAGATATAAATTTATACATTCTTAGACATGCAAATACAGACCTACATACATACACTTATGTTTGAAAGGAGAATAAAAAAAAAGAAATATAATATTGTCTGATACTGTAATCCATAAATTGTAATACGAGACAGAAGGATGACGTAAGTCGTCTATTAGCATTGACAAGATAATGATTGTCATTTTTTTGTGTTTTGTTTGCTTTTTATTGTTTGTTTTTTTCTTGGTAACCTTTTTACTCACAAGTGAAATATGTGGTTTATTTTTTGTTCATGTAATTTGCTGGTATTTAGCTTAATGAGACTGTCAAAAGATAGCAGGAAATTTGGCCATTATTGGCAAAAAGAGATGACAGTAAATTTATTAGATGATATTAAGATAAGTATACACTTGCAGCCTATGTAATTACTTGTAAAAACGTGTCGCTGTTACTTTTATAACAAAAATATAATCTAAGATACATTTTATCGAATTTGTCTCGAGAAATAAATTTCATAGCCCTGAGTTAAATATGGTTCGTTGTGGAGGATTGTTCTAGTTGGTTGAGTCTGATTCTCAATGAGTACCCCATGTTAATGTTCTTGCAACAGAATAAGCTTTATACATATTTATCAACCCCTCCGCTCGGGCAAGATATGACACAAGGTCAATTTTTTAAGCGGAGTTTATCCGGTTTGAATTCAGAGTTTTCCTTCTCCTAGACTAGTTGCCTCACCAAGGCTGAAGAACCAAGTCTGTCCTACTATTTTACCCATAGCTGGAGAGAGAATAATTGGATTCATACCTTTTCCAAGGGTATTAGTGCAATGTGAAATGCAATCAGTCTCGTCCAGGATTTGAACACGTGTCGCCGTGTCCATTTCCTATGACGATAACCATTACACCACGGGCACCTCCAAAATAAGCTTTATAAATATCTGTATATTCACACCACTGAGAAGAGCAAGATCAACTCTTGAACTATCAATTAGATAAGAAGTTCCTTCTTCAATAGACTTTCAGTTATAGCGGCCTATCTTAGACTTCAATAGAGGACAGACAGACAAACTTAACAGACTTATTAAAAGGTGTATATTTCCAAAACATACACATATAACAGAAATCGGATCTTGTTTCCTTCCCAATTGGGGAAAAAAGTTTACCATGGACTAAGGTAGTTAAATTCTTAGGCTTGGTAAGATTCAATTTTTTTTACATTTCAGAATAAGAATTCCTAATTTGATCAAATCTTTATGCAATAGTCGATAATTTCAAAGTCAAAATATGTGTTCAAAACCTGACAAACTCATATGAACATAAATAAGCCGATACCCACATACCTAGTGTGGGTTCTGAGAAGTTCTTAGCCTGACCAAAGAGAATGACCTAAAGCTTTCAAAAGTACAAGTTATTCTACATATTCATCTCTTTTGCAAACATTTGAATGTTTTCAAGTATTCCTATCAAACATTAATAATTCTATTGAATTATAATCATTTTTTGAAGACAGTTTTCTGGTTTCACGGTTTCTTGTTCAAACGTGAATATTTTTAGAATTATTTGACCTACAGATGGCACTTTAACCGTTACTATCACTCCGGGTCACATTGGACCTGGGGGTTATGATAATGAAGGGGTACTTCACTCTCCCCAGAGATACAAAACTGGAACCTCACCATCAGATACATTATAGTACCATACACAGAATACCCCATTGGGGATGGTATAAAAGTTGCAGACAGTGTATTCTAACCCTCGCCGATATGGTTTTAGTGAAGAAATGTAGGAATTGGTAGTCACTGACTAACGAACTATACGACTAACAACGTCCCACACTTACGAACTATGCAACTAACTACGACCCACAGTTACAAGTAAGAATAAAAAGCCCTCCTGAAAACCAAAAATAATGTTGCAGTAAATAAGAGATACAATTTAACGTCATCTATCTTTTATGCAAAAAGTTCTCGAAAGAGTAGTATTTTCTCTCGGGTAATGCTCTTAAGATCTAGAGAAACTAATTCTCGTAAGTGTTTGAACAAGCTAAAAATTCTGCTTGTTATTGCTTAAGATTGGATCAGTGTATGTAATGTTATCTTGCTGACAGGGCACCATCTTGAATGTCAATAGGTCTACATTTCCCAAATACAAGGCAGACCCAGTTGTTTCGAAGACGAAAGTTTATTTTCTGACTGCAACATTTTACAGTACTCGTCATCCGAAACGGGAAAGATTGAGTGAAAAATATTGGTTGTTATAAAGAAACGCAAGAAGTCTCATTCGTGGAAGACGAACGATCCAAACGTTGACTTCAATTTTCTCGCTTAACCAAGCTCTTCGACCCCAGATTGCAGCCTTTTCAGGAGCCGAATCTTCCCGACGCAGCTCTAACTCGACTCTTATATAATATATTAACTACCTCATCAACTAATGATGATAAGAACACATGTCATTAACTTTTAGAGTTACGTTATCTGATCTTAAGTCAGCTGACATTGCATTCAAAATGCTTATTTTATAACATCCTGCCTCTTCGTTGATTTCAAAACAGAACTTTTGTTATGACAGGCTGACTGTAGTACCATGAACCCAGCGTGCACCCGCTTGACCTGTATCGAATGCGGCTCACACTTCAACTCAAAGTTTTTAGCTCTCAATTTATTATGACAAATAAAACGATTAACTAATATAATTAATTACCATTTTTAGTTATACAACATATATTGTTAAATGTATTATGAGATGTCCTTCTTGTAAAAGAATGGAACAGTTTTTTGGAGTTTACGACGCAAAAACATGAGATTTTCACAATTATCAATAATACTTATTAACTAATTTTAGAAGAGTTGGAATCATGGAAAGATACTATATTTAGATGATTACAAATATTTTAGAAATTTACAAAAGTTCTTGATAAAGCTGCCTTTTCTATAGTAAGTATTTGAACAAACACAATATCTGCTTATTATTAGTTTGGTTTCTTTGTTTAATGGCAGGCAAACTTGTGTGGGTTATTTAATACCCAAACCATCCTTGTAGAAGAACAGCAATGATACTATTTAACCCATAGCTTAGGGGATAAGGCGTTTCAATACTTTTCCCAAGTGTATAATTCCAAAATGTGAACGTAATTGCGCAGCTGGAGTTCAAATACGATTCATACAATATCTGAAATCAACTCAAACGTTATCACCCTAACCCCACCGTTTGTGCCTAAGATTGGTCTAGTACATCGCGTAATTCTAGACATTCTCTTTTAACAGAGAAAAGAGTTTTTTGAACTCTACAATATATAATCATTAGGTTTTTCTCTACATTCTCCTGTACTTATTAACTGGATTAAGAACGAAATTAATGCACTACCTTAGTAAAAGGTTTGAAGAATAAAAGATATTATAGAACAATCACAATTCAAAATTAATAAAAAATTAAAAAAAAGACTATAATACTGCCTGCATGTTTTTATTTTATTTTTTTATGTGCGTCTCTTCAATAAATAGCATTACATTCTAAATTTCTTTATTAGTAATTAGCCGACTCTGATTAACAACGAAAAAAAAAGAAAATTTTAATGAAAAGACGGAGAATTTAGTATAATTAGCAGCTTAATTGATGGATAACTACACTTCTGGCCCCAACTTCATCTCTCCAGCCATCATTTATTCTTTTTTTCTTTCCTCGTACATACTCCAATATCCCATTCAATCTTCTCTCGATAATTCTGATTAGAAATTGCAAAGTAAAATGGTGTAATCACATTAGCCTTTTAAGCAGAAATGCTGTCACCACCCACAATGCATCTTGAGTGATTAAGAGTTATTTGTAAGACGACAGCTTTGTGGATTTTACAAACATAGAATTGAAGGCTTTCACTTGTTTCTTTTTTCCCGTTCACAACTGAAGGACAAAATGTTAAGACATGAGTCACTCATATTTATTCAACTCAAGAATAATTTTATAAATTCAAACAACAGTTTCCCGTAAAATCTGGACACAGAAGAAAGATCAATAACTATCATTCTTTACCCGCAGAGATTAAACATTAAAAGAAGAACGAATTGAATGACTGGCACTTCTTCGTAGATGTGGAGGGTGGTCATATCGAAAGATAGGTGTTGTTTTTCAATGCACGTCATCTCCAAATGGCTTTTCGACAATGGGGAAGGTAATTTACAAAGCTTTATTTGCTTAGATGTGGCATAAGGCCGTATGAATGAGGCACCCAATAAGAATGGAATATACTCGTGAAGATTTGCTAGTCAAACTCGTTAACCATTACACCAACTGAAGCGCCCTCAACATTGGGGAAGCGTAATATACTAGCTTAGCTGGTGACGATGAACTTTGAAGATTCAATGCAGTCGCGAGATAACATCAACAAAGTGGGTCATAGGAAAGAGAAGATAAAGGAGGATGGCGAAGAATATTATTTATTGCCTATGGATAGAGTAACAGATATTTCCGTTCGCAGATAAGATCAACAAATTACCGGAAAAAAACGGAAGTTATGTAAGTTCCGATAACCAACCATAAACAGAAAAATACGTGAGGCAAAGAGGATGTTCATACTTCTGCATGGGACCTGAAAAGACAATATAAGGTCTGTAATTTTGGACTGAAGGCTGAGATCCGCTGGTCACTCAAGCAGGCCTGTCAGCTCCCCATGTGTGTTCTCTGGCCGTCGCACTACTTCCCAAAAATGGCCCTCGCCACAGAAGAAAGATATGTGCGAGCTCTCTCTCTGACTCTATTCCTAATACACACAATCGTCACCGTCAAAGAATAGAAATCTAAATTATATTTTTATATATCTACGAGTTTTTAGTTGTTTGTCCAGCGGTCCGATCTACGACAGAAGGTGGTTAGAAAATGTGCGGAATTAATACATGCAGTTCTCGTAAATCTTGCAAAACGCGACAAACTTTGTATCCCAACTGAATATGTTATTGATTAATACTCCAATGAAATAAATTGTTGTTGAAATATCTTTTTATTCAAAAAATGCATTTTGCCAATTTTACCAGGCTTTAATGAGGACACACTGTATATTACATATATAAGGTTTACAATGTTAAATTTAAGATCAGATTTCATTTCACCAGTTGATTAAGATTTGCTTCGTAAAACCTTGCCAGACAGAACAAGAAATTTTATTCTCTACTTCCGTAATATAATGGCCGGGGAATTTCGTTTTATATATCTTGCCTGTCGGTTTAGTTAGGCTGAGAACCTTTCGGCTCAGCACATGGTTAGTTAGGTGCAAACTTGAGCGCATGTGTTAATGCGCGAACGGGGAGGATGGGTCGTTCACAGATGTCAAAATAAAAATTCCAAAGAGAGGATGTGACCAGGGATGTGAATGACGTCATGCACCGGAAGCGCGCGCGGAGGATTTGGGGGATTTTGAAAAAAGTCAGAGTTGATGGAAGATGGAAGATGGTTGACTTTCGCTTGCTTGCCGAAGCCAGGCCAGTGGCCTTGGGGCGGGTACCACACGTGTTACAGAGGGTGGGGCAGATGGAAAAGCCAACATAGAAAGATTGTGCCTCTCTTCTTATGTCGAAAAACCTTTTAACTCAAAGGTTATAAAAAGTTTCGTACCTGAACTAAAAAGTCGTAAGTGTTTTTCGTGTTTCGGGATTCCTATGTTCTATGCATATATGCTATGAACATTCTATGTACGCTTTGCATATCCGTATATGGCTATGTTAGACTTCCTGCTTATTTTACTCGAGATATCGGGAAAATCTTAAGATCTTTTTAAAGAAGGAGAGTTAACTCAAAAAGAGATATTTTAGAATTGTGATGGTAGAAGACCTATTAATGGACCTTACAATAAGCTATCTCCTACTGAAAGATAACAACCCTTCCACACACAAACCCTAAAAATGTGATATCCTTGATACGGAGCTAAACTGGATTTGATGGTAGGCTCTAGTTCTGAAACTCTGACGAGTGGAAATTAAATATACACTTTCTTTTTTATGAGTAGTTAATATGGGCTCGCTTGTGAGCGATGTGGACCGGAAGCTCCGTGATAGAGTTTCAGCTCTGCATTCTATGGTCGCTGGTTCGATCTCCAGTGGGGCAGATCAGAGTATGCACAACTGATGAAACCTTATAAGATCGAAACAGCTGTCCAGTGGTTCTGTATTTGCTGGATTTTCTGGCCATGGTAATTCAATTTATTTGAGTTGAAATTACTCCTGAATTGCAATTACTCCCAGATCCACTCGAACCCAGATTGCTTGTAAAGATATGTGTCAGATAACTGAAAATTGTTAATCTTACATTGGAATACTGGAGAACATATTATTGTAAATTATTTGATTTGGTTTCGTCGTTCATCATCATGATGTCGTGCGGCCAGCACGGATATCCCTGACCTTCTCTCTCCACGTCCCCCTATCATTCATCGCCTCTGGCAGGTCTTCAGGGTTACATCCCGTATCTTCACATAGCTGCTCTATGTATGTTCGAGCTGGTCGTCTTGCTTTTGATTGGCCATATGCGGGGGTCCACAGGAGTGCATCACTTACGAGCTCGTCCTTGCCTCTCCAGCAGTGTCCTGCATGTATGGTTCGTCTAGCTTGGATAGTTTTCGTGATAGGTGGTAAGTGACCGTATAGTTGGTGCCTTGTGGGGTGTTGCTGCCAGGGCATGTTCAGTATTGCTCTCAACATTCTTGTATAATTGCCGTCTAGCTTTTTCTCCAGCCGTTTAGTCAGCGTCTAAGTAGTGCATCCATATAGCAGTATAGATACGACAGCAACCTGGAAGAAACTGCGTTTCATTTTATCGGTCAGGTTTGATTTCCATATGATCGAAAGCCTATCGATAGCTGTCCATGCCTTCGTTAGCTGCTTCCTAGGTAGGTGAATTTGTCCACGAGTTTCAGAGAGGTTCCGTCTAGTGTGGAGATGTCATCTTTCTGATTAAAGCACATAAATTCAGTTTTGTGTGCATTAATATGGAGTCCAATGCCTGCAGCGGCTCGTTCCAAACTATGCAGTAGTGTTTCGGCTTGGTTGGGTGTATTGGCAAATAGCACTATGTCATCGGCGTAGTCGGCGTCGGTAATTGTTTTTGCGGGGTACCTTCTGCTTCTTTTCTTTGTCAGCACGAAGCCGTTTTCCCTGTTATCGATCGATGTCCTAAGTACGTAGTCTAGACAGATGATAAAGAGGTATGGGGCCAGCGTGTCTCCTTGTAGTACTCCTGCAACAATGTCGAAGTATTCTATGTCTCCATCCGGCGAACGCACTTTCACTTTGGTGTTTCTGTAGAGAATCGTTATTGCTGCTACGGTTTCTTCTGTTAGGCCGTATGCTAGAAGGATTTGTTCCATCTTCCCTCTGTGAATGGAATCGAAGGCCTTGGTAAAATCGACAAATAGTAATGTCGCCTGTAGATTTTTTGCCCTTACGCCTTCTAGGATTCTACGGATGGTCAATATTTGTGAGGTCGTGAACCTGTTTCTTTTGAAGCCATTTTGCTTTTTCCTTAGGATTTTGTCGATTTGGGGTACTATGCGGTTTCGTAGTAGGGCATTGTAGTTTCGTCGTTTATTGCATGTAAAACTTTGTGGGTTATTTAATATCAAACCACCCTTGTAAAAGAAGAGCGGTGATACTATCTAAATCTTGACTGAAGGGTATAATGGAGTCGTACTTTTCCCAATGATATTAATCCAAAAGTGAACGTAATTGTACGACTGATGATCTTGCTCGCTTACTTTAAGACCGCAGTCCAGTCTTTAAGCAATTAAATTTAGATTAAGAATCGTTACTTAAAGCTATCATTGTTAATTCAGGAATATTATCAGTTACGTGAAACCATATAAGTATATACATGGTGTCTTCAATAAGTTTCCAGACTTTTTTTGTACAGGCATTTAAAATTGTCATAGACTCTTGTAAATTCAATATGTTATTGCTATACATCTTATGAGATGACTGAATAATTTTTATGATTTCAGCTTTAAATGAACAGCTACAGCTGCAATTGGAATACACTCAACAAAAGCCTGATTGTCACAGCTGGTGAATTTAGAAAAAATACCACAGAAACGTATGGAATGCTTCTGGCCGCTTTTGGAGCATCTTGCATGACTCGAGCATGAGTTTTTGAGTGGTATAAGAGATTCAAGGAAGGCAGAGAGTCTGTGAGGGATGATGAGAGGTGTGGGAGGAATAACGTAGTCAATACACCAAAGTTCATTGGCCAAAGGGTTAGGGTTAGTATGTTGAGGTTTTAAAGGAGTTCAGCAAGAGATTCCGTCGGAAGAAGCCAGCACTCTTCAAATCGGGTCAGTGGTATTTCCAGCAGGACAATGCACCAGTCCACAACTCCATCCTTGTCACAGACTATTTGACCAACATGGGCATCAAGACAGCCCCTCACCCTCCCTATAGTCCAGACCTGGCTCCCTGTGACTTTTGGTTATTCCCTAAGCCCAGAAGCTGTCGTTATGAGACAATTGAGGAGATGAAAGAGGCTGTGACGAAGGTCATTGACATGCTCACACAAGAGGACTTCCATGGGGCCTTCCAGAAGTTGTTGGAACGGTACAACAAGTGCATTGCCGCCGGAGGAGGTTACGTCGAAGGGGACTAGAGTTTCATGTGTGTACTATCAATAAAAGTGCACATACGAAAAAAGTCTGGAAACTTATTTAATGATCCTCGTATATACATTTCAAGAGAGATATTTACAGAAGGTGGAGATAATACACAGCGACAGTCCTGTATAATTTCTATTTAAATTTCCCTTTCTAATGTATGTGAAAACTATATATGTACCCATCATCATCTTGTCGTGCTATCAGCATGGATATCCCTGACCCTCTCTCGCCACCCCTCCCTATCGTTCATCGCTTTCGACATGTCCTCAGGGATACACCTCGTATCCTCACAGAGCTACTGTATGTAGGTTCGAGCTGGTCACCCTGCTTTTGCTCGGCCATTTGTTTGGGTCCATATGAGTAGATCACTAATGAGCTCTTCCCTACTTCTCCAGCAGTGCCCCGCATGCCTTGTTCGTCTAATTTGGATAGTTTTCTTGATTGGTGGTCGGTGGCCGTACAGCTACTGCTTTGGGGGTTGCTGCCTCCGGAAACTGTTCAATATTGCTCGCAGCATTCTTGTGTAGTTGCCGTCAAGCCTTTTAATTAGCGTCCATGTAGTGCATCCTTATAGCAGTATCGATACGATCGCTGCTTGGAAGAAACTGCGTTTCATTTTATCGGTCAGGTCTGACTTCCATATGACCGATAGTCTATCGATAGCCGTCCATGCCTTTGTTAGTCGCTTGTCGATGTCTATCTCGGTCGATGAGACACTGCTTCCTAGGTAGTTGAATTTGTCTACTAGTTTCAGAAAGTTACCGCCTTGTGTGGAAATGTCACCTGTTTGATTATTTATCAATTTTGCTCTAAATGTAGGGCTTAAAATACGCCGTCTACATCTTCTGCAGAGAAATCTTGAACCTACTCCAAAATTCTTCCTGGATATGATTCTAAACTTCATCCAGTTATGAGGCTACAGTTCTGGAACTCGGAAGAGAGTGGAGTCACCTCTTCATTTCCTTTACTCCCATGTCCATGGAGCGATAGCACCTGTTAGAGTTCCATCTATGATCTATTTTAAAAATTATTAGTATTAGATAGGAATACTTGAAACCGTTTAATGGTGTGCAAATTATTTGTATTGTGAATAGTTACTTTAAGTTTATGAATTATCATCAATCTAGTCGGCTATGTATGTAGAATACTCTGATAACATTTTTGCAGAGAGGTAAGACCCCCACCACGTGTGTCATGAATGTGACACTAAACCATCAAACGTTAAGGCTCCTATCCTGGAGCATTGAAAAACGTGGAGCACACCTTCATTGACATTACTTCCTGCTTCACTCAGAAGCGGAGTTATAATACATGTTAGGGTACCATCTATGAGTTAAATAGAACTATTTAATCATTTACTGTACTTGAAACAATTTAACTGTGTGAAAACAAATAATCACTGTTTAGTTGAATTAGTAGTATCATATAATAATGTCAAAACAAATGAACTCTGGCTCGTTTAAAAATAATGTTAATGACAAACTATTCACTTACAAATCATATATATATATATATATATATATATAAGTTTTTGTCGGTCCAAAGAAAGATGAAAACGACCAAAACATATCAAATATCAAAGCGGGAAAAAGCAGACTATGGTAAACACACTCTTAGAAAAAGAGCGGAAGACTTCTATATGAACCTAGAACCAACTGAAAATCATTCAAACTGCAAACACGAGCGTGTTCAAGTCTCATTGAGTACCCCAAGTCCTTGTGGCATATATGTTCTCTGATGATAGCAACAAGCTGGAAACATACACGTATGTAAGAAAAAAATTAATTAATTAATTAATTAAAAAAATACAAATCTCTTCATGGACCCACCTATTTTAATATATATATATATATATATAGGATTGGGCATTAAATAGCCTTCAAGGGTTGATATGAATTAAAACACAACCAACCAACCAACCAAATTATCATCAGTTACTTGATAATATATAACTGCTTGTAAAAAGGAGAATATATATATATATAGAGAGAGAGAGAGAGTGAATGAGTGATTGAGAGAGAGAGAGAGAGAGAGAAAGAAAGAAAGAAAGAAAGAAAGAAAGAAAGAAAGAAAGAAAGAATGTGCTCGTGCTAATGCAAGAAAAACGACAGCTTTGTGGCCAAAGGTTCCTTCATCAGATCATAACCTAGGGGTCAGGTATGGTTTCATGGCCAAAGCACCTTTACCCCTAATAATCCAGAGCATGTTATAGGTATGTTGCGATATCACCAGATTTTATTGGTTTTCTGTTATATTGTGAAAATGCCAGATCAAAATGCAGCCTCGTTGTGTAATACGTTATGGTCAATACTCCATTCTACCCAATATAAACAAGATCAGCAATGAAGCTTTAATTTAACGATGCCCAATTTGAATTCACTGACTGTAGACACTGAATGATCTATGAAATTTCCTTAAATTCCCGTGCAAATTTAGTGTATCATAAATCATAAATGATTTAAGGATGTTAAGCTGAATTACATGACAAAATAGTGGAAAATTCAACAAGAAAGTCACGATGATATTCTATATTTACTTACGGCGTCATTTTTAGGGTGATAATGCCTATTGTCACAGAGCACAAGGGTTTAAAGTTTTTCTTCATGAAAATCAAGAGCATTGCCAGTGTACATTTTAGATCTAAATGAATAGTGAAAATTCGTTGTTTGGTTTGGTTTCTTTGTTTAATGGTATATCAACCCTTGTTGGTTATTTAATACCAAAGCCATCTTTCGACAAGAACAGTAGTGGAACTATTTAACACATAACTGGGAGGATAACGGGGTTCATACCTTTCCCAAGGGTATTTGTCCGAAAGTGAACTTAATAACGCCACTGGAGTTCGAACTCGCTTATTACGATTCCGCCATCCATCGCTTTAACCATTACATCAAAAGGAAATATCTTTAAAAGAAAATGGTCCTTGAGAAGGTTCCATTAAGGAAAGACAATCTATTAATGACCATTTGGGAAAGATAGAACCACTTTGAAAAAAAACTGCTTTAAATTAGTAAAATTCCTACTTGCAAAAAAAGGGCTGTCACAAAAGTTCGATGTGAGGTGGGCAACGAACTATTACTTCTAATTTTTTGATCAATGAATTCTCTCATTTTTTCGTCAACATTGGTTTATTCTGTGATGTTTTTCTCTGATTTATAGAAATATATGAAGCCGTAGTTGCCAGCACATTGCTCTATAGATATAAACTATGAACTTTATAACATCAAGATTCTTAAAAGATGATATCAATCAGAGCTTCTGTAAGTCATTAGCATTATTCGTAGGATAGAATCACTAACGAATCCAATTACTTAGGTAGTTTAATCACGATAATCACAAAATACAATGGATTTAGTGACTTTTTGTAATAAGTAGAACACTATAAAAGTCAAATCTAAAAAATATACATTATTTCTTTTAAACTTTGCTTGTTTGCTCTGGACAATGAAAGTTAGAAATTAACCTATTTTCCATGTGAAAAATACGACTAATTTCCACATATTGGTTTTGTTTATATATATATATTGTAAAATTACCGCCTTTGTCTTCCAAAGAATTTCAGTGAGTGATCATTGCTCCAGGTATTTGTGAATAGATCTATAGTCGGCTATCGATGGAAGATAAACTAATATTACTTGACATGTGCCAAATACTAATATTCTCGTTTCCCTTTTAAACACACTGAAAGAATTAATTGGGCAGCCTCCATTTTAAAACAGGATAAGAAAAGACACGTTGTATTCATGACACTAGCTGTTAATAATATTGACTTAGAGATAGCCTGTTTTCTGAAAGTGATCAGTGTGTTATTGTCACTGATAATTACTATGTTCTTTATGGAGAAGAACTGATCATCTAGTGGGTGAGGGAAAATACAAAGACAACGAATCTCAAATGTAAGATATTCTTTTGTTTATTCTGTGGGATTACCTCCCTTGTCTGCCCAGGAATTTTTGCTAGTGACCGATAGATGGCATTGTGAAGGCAGTTGATACGAAGGTGGCATGAAAATCTCATTCTCTTTGCCCATAGGATTCCTTAATATGAAAACCTTCTCGTTCCCCTATGAGGGACGTTTTTGTTTCCATCGAACCTCGGGTCAGATTGTAAACGATACCACTGAAAAGTACACAGCATAAAATACCTCAATGATCCTTGTCTATATACAGTTATATTTTATAACTCCACTGTTAAAAACTTCAAAAAAAACTTTTCTCACAAACATCATCTCTATGGAACTTCATATACACGTACGTACGGTAGGGACATTTCAACACATTTAATTCTTCTGTACCGGCTTATTGGCCTTGTGGGTAGAGTGTTCGCCAATGGTTCGGAAGACCTGGGTTCAATCCCAGGTCGCGTCATACCAAAGACTTTAAAAATGGTACTTGATACTTCCTTGCTTAGCACTCAGCAATGCAAGGTATGTATCAAGGGTAAAGTAGAGCAATCTAGGGAAAGGAGTAGTGCCCTCCCCTACATCTTAGTGTAGTAACTATTAAAAAGGGAGTCTTCTGATCGCCCTCGACTAAAGGGAGACAACTTACTATTTACTTTTTCTGTATCAATTCTGTTTAGTTTGTTTAGGCAATATTATATATTGTTGTTAATTGTACATAATTGTTATTATATTTATTCTCTCGAGGCATCAGCATTTTCCCTGTTAACAATTTAGTTCGGAATTTATCAAAGTTCAATAAAAGTCATTCAGTTTATATTTTATTTTTCGTCATCCTTGTCTGAACAGTTCGATCGGTTTATTTCACGGCAGACTTTTCGTTATATATGATAATGATTTAATATCTGACTATTGGCATGATGGTTTGAATGTTCGCCAATGACTCGGGAGGCCGGAGTTTAATCCCTGTTCGAGTCATACCAAAGATTTAAAAAAATGGTACTCGCTGCCGCCTTGCATAATAAGGTACGGATCAAGGGTAAAGTGGAGCAAACCAGGGAATGGAGTAGCGCCCTCCTCTACACCTCAATGTATTCGCTATTTGTTGTAGGTGACTCACCTATGACCAGAATAATAGACTTACCCGTGGTGTAATGGTTATCGTCGTAGGAAATGGACACGGCGACACGAATTCAAATCCTGGACGAGACTGGTTGCATTTTACATAGCACTAATACCCTTGGGGAAGGTATGAATCCAATTATTCTCCCTTTAGCTATGGGTAAATAGTAGGGCAGACTGGGTTCTTCAGCCTTGGTGAGGCAACTAGTCTAGGAGAAGGAAAACTCTGAATTCAAACCTGTTAAACTCCGCTTAAAAAAATTGACCTTGTGTCATATCCTACCTGAGTGGAGGGGTTGTTAAATATGATAATAGACTTACCCATAGGGTATATTAATCAAGAACTAAGCTGGGAGAGCGGAGAACCACAGCAGCTGTAGTAAGCACCTTGCCTGTCTTCGTGTACGTTGAACCAAGAATAACCCTCCTTAGAGACTTAGATACATTTGTGTGGCACTCATATCTCCGTGTTGAGTTATTTATTGACCCTTAATAATCGGTCATAACACTATTAAAAAGCGAACTTTCGGGTCGACCTCGACTCGGTCACCGACTTCATTTTTTATTAATGAATTCGCCCTGCATGCAACTTGGTCGTTTCACGACAGGCTCGCTAAGCTAAATATCTTTGGCTAGTATGCAAAGAGGTCGATGCACTCGCAACCTCACAAAACATTATTTGAAGTATCGTCATATAATCTAGTAAGTTGGCGACCGTCTTCGAGAGCGACCAGAAGGCTCCCTTTTTAATAGCTACTACACCGAGGTGTAGGGGAGGGCACTACTCCTTTCCCTGGATTGCTCCACTTTACCCTTGATACATAATTTATATTGCTAAGTGTTAAGCAAGGAGTTATCAAGTACCATTTTTAAAGTCTGGTATAACTCGACCTGGGATTGAATCAAGGTCTCCCGGACCATTGGCAATCACTCTACACGCGAGGCCAATGAGATGGTAATCTAAATGACACTTTCTCTAAAGAAAATGTGGAAATGTACTATAGTCATGATATGGCTATGTGTGAAATGTACATAGAATGTTCATAACATATATACATAGAAGATAGGAATCCCGAAACACGAAAACACTTACGACTTCTTAGTTCAGGTGCAAAATTTTTTATTACCTTTGAGTTCCAAGGTTTTTCGATATAAGGAGAGAGGCACAATCTTTCTATGCTGGCTTTTCCATCTGCCCTTAAACACCTACCACAAGGCCACTGGCCTGGCTTCGGCGAGCAAGTGAAAGTCAACCTTCTTCTTCCGAGGCAGAAATCAACTCTGACTTTTTTCAAAATCCCCCAAATCCTTCGCGCGCGCTTCCGGTGCATGACGTCATTCACATCCCCAAGTTCTATCTGGGATTTTTATTTTGACATCTCTGAATGACACATCCTCCCCGCGCGCTCGTGAACACCTGCGCTCATGTTACACCTAACTAACCCATGCGCTAAGCGAAAGGTTCTAAACCTAACTAAACCGAAAGGCAAGAAATCCCTCGGTCATTATATTACAGAAAGACGTACCTGGTATAGCATTTATCTTTTTAAAACTTTGCTAAATGATTTTTGAAGAGTGTCGTACACAAAAATTGCAATTCCTTCAAAATCTATTATAAATAAAAAGTAAGTAAAGTTGGCGACCGTAGTCGAGGGCGATCAGAAGGCTCCCTTTTCAATAGCTACTACACCAAATTGTAGGGATGGGCGCTTTTCCTTTCCCTGGATTACTCCACTTTACCCTTGATACGTACCTTATATTGCTGAGTGTTAAGCAAGGCGGTATCAAGTACTATTTTTAAAGTCTTTGGTATGACGTGACCTGAGATTGAACGCAGGTCTCCCGGACCATTGGCGAACTCTCTACCCACTTGGCCAATGATTGATCAAAACTTTCAAGGTTTTGTATTTTAAAACAAGCTTGTTTGATTTCGAGGGCAAGGTTTAGTCACAAACGATTGATACTATAGATTAGACTCATCAAAGCTTGTTGGTTTGGTTTGTGTTCGCCAGATTTTACCTGAAACCCATTATTCATCTTTTATCGCATATCTTATATATTACATATCATTTTTTGACAAGTACATATTAACTATTACATTATGACAGATTAACATCATATATTACATGGAGGTGCCCGTGGTGTAATGGTTATCGTCGTAGGAATTGGACACGACGATACAAGTTCAAATCCTGGACGAGACTGATTGCATTTCACATAGCACTAATACCCTTGGGAAAGGTATGAATCCAATTATTCTCCCTCCAGCTATGGGTAAATAGTAGGGCAGACTGTGTTCTTCGGCCTTGGTGAGGCAACTAGTTTAGGAGAAGGAAAACTCTGAATTCAAACCGGTTAAACTCCGCTTAAAAATTGACCTTGTGTCATATTCTGCCCGAGTGGAGGGGTTGGTAAATATGATATATTACATGATATATAATACTTTTAATAACACTTACCTATCAACGTTTACTTTTTACCAGGTATATTTTGTTTTGACCTGATATCTGGTTCCTTTTACTTGGTACCTTTTAACTGGTATCTTTTATATTTTGCACATCGCAATTTACGTCTTATGCTTTTACTTTTTCATTTATCCAATCAGTGTAGATGACTGGCTCAGTAAGAGAAAAAAATGTTTCAAAATTTCTCTTGATGAGATAAGCCGCATTATATATTTAGGATAATACTGACCTTCAAACAAGAGACTGGTAATACTAGCATCCATAGCCTTCTACATAGGCCTAATGATGAAGTAATTGTTCTCCAGATAATTTAGATAGTTCTCCTTTGAGAAAAAGATATTTATCAGATAACCTTTATTGTGTTAACACGCCCTGAATATCTTTTGTGGATGTCTTATAGTTTCCTGTTGTAGCAAAGTCACCGACGACAGCCACGTCGATTGTGATTAATCGTCTTCTGTAAATGATGAACCTAAAATCGCAACTCACCTAAAATGTAGGACTGTCTGTTCTGTTTTATGTTCTTGTTTGTTTGTGTTTTTTTTTTTTGTTTTGTTGTGTTTTATTTTGTTGTTTTTTTCCTTCAGTTAACTTACTGAGGTCCTAGAAGTATGTGGAAATAAGTAAGTGATACAATATTCAGAGTAACTTCTTCGTTCTTGGAGAAATCAGGTCTTCTACTTTTGAAGGGGTCACTTGGATTCGTCCTCGACGCCGCTTGTTTCCTTGTGTCCCTGTCTACCAAAAGAGAGCGAATCGAGAAACCAAGCTTCTTTCATTTGGGTTTACGGAACTCCTAAACCATTGTCGGGCCTGTCTGGTTAGTCCAACAAGCCTGTTTTGATGCTTGATAGAATCTAGTGACCACTGCATGTCCTGGTTAATTGCTGTTTTCAGCCTGGGTGCAAAATCAAGTAAGTTATTCCATTGAGAAAAAGTTGTTTGAGACCAGAGAACTGGAAAAAATCTGCGAGTGAATGTGAACTCAGGGCTAAAATTTTACAAACGTATTAAAATCTAAATTAATGCAAATCAATTAAAATACAAAAAAAGCAAATAAAATACCAAGATTGATACGTAGATTATATGAATGTATGGATGACGAAATGCTGATTTTTAGAGGATTCGCCGATGGCCCGGGTGACCGGGGTTCAATCTCAGGTCGAGTACCAAAGACTCAAAAAGTGGTACTTGATACTTCCTTGCTTAACACTCAGAATTATAAGGTACGTTTCGAGGGTAAAGTGGAGCAATCCAGAGAAAGGTGTAGCACCCTCCCCTACACCTCGGTGTAGTAGCTATAGAAAAAGGAGCTTTCGGGTCGCCCTCAACTACGGTCGCACCTTTACTTTTACTAGAATTCAGTAATGTTATTTTGTCTCTCCAAGACTCATTAAGTACAGAAAGGTCCTTGAATGAGTGCTCTAAATTGATACCTGAATTGAGGAACATATCATACGAAGAAAGAATAAAGGGATGAAGTTGACTAATTTGTTTTATCATCAAGCCAGTAGAGATATGTTAAAATCAAATAAATATTAACATGATCTCTACTGTGCAAATCCCTAAGTACTAATTATTAATACAAGAAAGATAGGATTAGGAGGTGCCTGTGGTGTAATGGTTATCGTCGTAGGAAATGGACACGATGACACAAGTTCAAATCCTGGACGAGAATGATTACATAGCACTAATACCCTTGGGAAAGGTATGAATCCAATTATTCTCCCTCCAGCTATGGGTAAATAGTAGGACAGACTGGGTCCTTCAGGTGACAAGTCTATGAGAAGGAAAACTCCGAATTCAAACCTGTTAAACTCCGCTTAAAAATTGACTTGTGTCATATTCTGCCCGAGCGGAGGGGTTGGTACATAGGATTAAAAAAAGGATAACAAGTGGATCTGAATAAAGACTTTAGAAAAGATAAAAGATAATCAATGAACATTTTTTAATTATAGGGTAGTTGATTCTTGGAACAAACAAACAAAAGCAGTGATAATTGCCCCCTTATTTACGTCTAGGGAGGATAGATTATGAGATAATCCTCGATATTCAACGGAAATGTAATGACCTCTTTCATTTCAAGACATATAGATAATACAAGTGCCAACATCATCAAACATCTGTCAGGTCTTCGGACCAAACAGCGTACCGAACGAGATGCTGAACTTTGTCGACTTGTCTTCCGGCTGCTGGCTTTTTTAATGACATATATATGCACTGTGATACTGATACTCTGATACGCTAATGGAAGCGTTCCTGGTGTAATGGGTACTATTGAAGGAAATGGACACTGCGACCCGAGTTCAAATCTTGGATGTAGCAGCTGTATTTTATACCCTTATAAAAGGTATGACTCCAATTATTCTCCTTCTAGATATGGATAAATAGTAGGGCAAACAGGGCTCTTAAACTTTGATATGACAACAAGTCTAGGAGAAGGAAAACTGAATTAAAACCTGTTAAAATCTGCTTAAAACTTGATCTAGTGAAGCATCCTACTTATATGGAGGGGTTGTTATATATATATATATATATATATATATATATATATATATATATATATATATATATATATATATATCATTCGCTAACAATATGTCACCATTCTTGTGGCTTTAATGCGTACTTAGACGCTGAGAGGTTTTATTCGAATCTAAACTCTTAAAATTATTCATTCAAAATCACTAAAAATGAATCCATTTTTTTATGTAAAAACCAACAAATTTGCACATTTTCATTTTAATGAGGTTTGGATAAAAAAAAACGTATGACTCAAAATTTTCATAATTTTTTTTACCCAAGCTATAGAAAAATAAAACAAAATTTCAAAAAGTTTTTTAATCTTCACAATACGTGATATTTTAATGCATGATATTACTCAAGATTTCCGGTGGATTGTGTTTTAAAAAAAATATCCTTTCCGATGGGCAAGAAATAGTTTTAAATGAAAAATATAAAAATCCCGAAATCAAACAGCAATCCTAACTCAAAGATAGTGTTATGTCAGGAATGCTGATTATCGGCTGATTAGAAAGAGCCGAGCGACTGTCGATCGAAAAAAAGAAAAATCAACAAAAGTGAAGAGATCATCTGATAGGCTAATCGAATCAACATTAATAATCGTTTCCTTAAACACAGGTCCTCCAGTTGTTTATTCTCGAAAAGATTTTTGGAAAGGAGAAATCCAAAAGTCACAGCCCAGTCGGCTGGGGTTGTAGAATACACCGATTGCATCTCTGCAGAGGGGTAAGACTCCCTTCCTCAGAGATAGTTCGGGATAAGACATTATATCATCTGATGGCGAGGCTCCAATTTCGGAGCTTTGGTAAATGTGGAGTACCCCTTCATTGCCATTGCAGCCAGATCCACTCTGAACCGGAGTGGTAGCACCTGATAGGGTCCACTGTTTGACATCTAAACTGAGTACAGACAAATGACTTCTGCTAAACTGTATTGTTTGAAATAGAACTGTTTGATCATTTAACTCTGAGTATCTACAAAATGTGTTTACAAATTCCCCCCCACACATATATATATATATATATATATATATATATATAAGAAATATTCGGCATTAAATAACCAACAATGGTTGATATGCCATAAACCCAAACAAACCTTGCCCAGTCGGTTGGAGGTGTAGAATACAACGACTGCTTCTCTGCAGAGAGATAAGACCCCTCCTAATGAGTGTCCTGGATATGATACTAAACAACCTGATGGTGAGGTTCTAGTAATGCAGGAGCTTTGGGAATGCGGAGTACTCCTTCATTGCCATCGCTCTTAGGTCCACTCTGGCCTGGAGTGGTAACACCTGATGAGGGTCCTATCTATGGATTAAATAGAACTAAACTGCATACTTATGCTGAACTGAATTGTTTGAATTATAACTGTTTGACTAAACTGAATAGCTTGAAATAGAAATGTTTTGGACAATTAAACCGTGTACTCGCATTTAAACTGCGTACGTATACTAAACTGAATTGTCTGAAATTAAACTGTTTTTGACATTGAAACTGTTCTTAGGATAAACTGAATTGTTTAATATAGAACTGTTTTGACATTTAACAGTGTGTAAACAAGATTTATACTCATACTAAACTGAATTAGCTGAATTAGAACCGTTTGACTAAACTGAATAGAAGTGTTTTTGAAAATTAATCTATGTCCTCTCGTGAAACTGAATTGTTTGAAATAAAATGGATTTGGCATTAGATAACCTACAAAGATTGATATGCTATAAAACTCTAACAATCAACCAACCAAACCAAATCAAAAGTCACATGTCTGAAAATATGTCTCTACTTTTTATGTTTGTATATTTCTTATTGAAACATGTCCATTATACAAACATATTTACTTTGCACACGTACCGATCGAATACAAATAATTTTTAAACAGGATTATTTGACCCTAATAATGAATTTGGTTTGGTTTGGTCTGGTTTTATGGCACATCAACCATTGTAAGTGTTATGGTCAAGGGGAGGTTGAAATGATAACACGACTCGGAAATGAGTGATAAGAAATATACTGAAGGAAAATAGTACATACATAAACGATAACTGGGAGAAACCTCTCTTCAGCTTAACACAATCATAAATATTACATCCGTTCTGGGTGACGGCGCGCCGAGACTGCGCAGAAGAGAGCTTAGCCGGTATGTGTCACATGAGGGCAAGACCATCTGTAGGGGAGACACCCCAACACTAACTTATTAATGCCAAATCCATTTTATACATATAAACAGTTCTAATTCAAACAATTCAGTTTAGCATAATAACGCAGTTTAAATGTCAAAGCTGTTCTACTTCAAAAATTGAGTTTTAAATAAATACAGGTTTTTGTTTACACTCAGTTAAATGTAAAAATAGTAATTTTTTTAAATTTCAGTCAGATAAGTATACAGTTTAAATTTCAAAACAGTTGTATTTCAAACAATTCAGTTTAGCATGAGTAGATTTAAAATATCAAACACTTCAATTTGACACATTTATAGGACCCTTATCTGGTGCTATCACTCCGAGGCAGAGTGAACCTTGGAGCGATGGCAATAAACGGGTACTCTGTTTATCGCTTGATTAAGATAATCTCGACATCATGTAAAAAGTGAATTGATTTATCAATGATTTTGATCGGTTAAAAATGTATTTTTAACAATTTCTGGGAGAAACGGTTTCTTAAATTATGTTGAGTTGGGCTCCTTCAAAATTTGCAATGCAATTCAAATATTATCGTCTGCTATTTCAAAGAAATTTAAAAAAGAGTCCCATCTAGAACGAAGGTACCGATATATAAGTTCTTAATGGTACTTATGCATCTATGTTACCGCAAAAAAGCCGAACTTTCTCGAGCATTTCCGGAAATAATCGGAATATGCCGAAACGCCAAGCTAATCAAATTTAAGATGAAATAATTCTATCAATTTGTTTACTAAGTTACAAACAAGTGTAAACATGAATTTATCACAGCTAAGCGAAAATCTACAATGTGCAGAAATGGTGATCCAATTCTGCCAAGAAAAAAAACTTATTGGCAAAATTAAAAGTTGCTGGGCATGTGAGCATCCTTGCCACCAAAAAAAATGAGAAGTTATGCCAGGAGATGCCGTAACACCAAATGCAGGACCTGGATTATTATTAAATTGTTCGGTGAAAGTACAGAATAGTTACCCCCACTCCCCATGGTAAGAATGGATTTCTAAATTAACACATTATTACTTCTGCACAGTACAATAAGTGTATAAATACGAAAAAAAATATTCAAAAAGACAAAAAAATGATACAAAAACCCCACAAAAAAATAGATAAAATAAAAATTCGAACTATTTTTTCATATTGAAAATTACCACACATTGATTGTTGATTTATTCTTTTTATCCTGAAAAGGTTGGTAACATTATCCATTAAAAATTGTCTTTTTCTATTTCTTTTTTTTTTTTTTTTTTTGTCTTCAAATTGGTTGACTTATTTTATCGTCTGCTTGCTTAAATTTCGTTCAGGAATATTCCGATTCTTTCCGTTATCGGCCCGAAAATGCTCGGGAAAGTTCGGCTTTTTTGCGGTATCATAGATGCATAAGTACCTTCTTAATCTATCTATCTATGTGTCTTGGGTATAACACTAAGCTGCATTTGATGGTTGGGCTCCAGTTCTGTAGATCTGGGAATGCGGGGTACGTACCCCTTAATTGCAATTACTGCCAGTTTGAGTTTGACCTGGAGTAGTAGTACCTGTTCGCAACTCTTGATAGGTTGCTTCTCTGCAGAGGGGGTAAAACCCCCTAACAAGTGTTCTAGATATGACACTAAACAATCTGATGGTGAGGTTTTAATAATGCAGGAGCTTTGGGGAATGCAGGGTACCATCGCTCTCTGGCCTACTCTGGCCCAGGGTGGTAGCACCTGATAGGATTTATCTATGGATCAAATAAAACTAAACTGTACTTACGCTTAGCCGCATTGCTTGAAATAGAACTGTTTTGACATTTAACTGTGTGTAAACAAAAAACTATATTTATACGGAAGTTAATTGTTTGAAATTTGATTCGGCGTTAAATGACCCGAAAGGGTTGATACGCCGTAAAACAAAACCAAACAACCCTACCAATCAAACCAAACTAAATCTATCTATCTATCTATCTATCTATCTGAGTTTTTTTTTATCGTCTTTCAATATATTTCAATCTATTTCTATCTATCTATCTATCTAATGTGTATTTAATCAGCAGATGCTCTTGTTGGCATGTTTTATTAAAAATGACCGACAAGTATTTAGAATTTAACTTTTCATTCAACTTTTTATTTTTGCTGAAGGAGATAACACAATTATAATCGGAGGCTGTTGAAATATTCGAAATCTCCGACAGTGTTGTCCTAATACGTGTACTTTCCATCATTTTTTGATTATTTTTGAGGACGTAGGTACTACTGTATTGCTGTGATAGAAATACCTGTCACCTATATGCTGCAAGTGAACTGAGGCAAGTAGTAATGGTAGCTCTATCTTACTGATGACGTATCATTTTTTTTTTCTGAAAAGTTCAGATTTGGACAGTTGCACACCGTGCATTTGCCGTGGAAACATTTTTTAAGACTCGTAAATCTGTAATTGCTACACGGAGAGCTTTTAGTGATCACTTCATATTATGTCCCAACGATGATGTTTCGAATCGATCATAAAATGAAAGACACCTTCAAGACTTCGAAACATTCGAACTCTTAAGAATATTCCAGATTGTTAGACAGTCTGTTGATCAATCTTTTAAATGTTCTTCCCGTAAAAATGCCTCTGATTTATTATATTATGATTTAAAAAATTATAAGATATTTGTTGGTGAAGCTACTACTGCTATTCATCAATGTTTATTTGCAGTACACTGGTGACTGCGTAAAATATGGTAGGTATTGCTGTCAAACTCTGTCTATATGCAAATTTACAAAACCCCTCCGCTCGGGCTGGATATGACACAAGATCAATTTTTAAGCGGAGTTTAACAGGTTTTAATTCAGAGTTTTCCTTCTCCTAGACTAGTTGCCTCACCAAGGCCGAAGAACACAGTCTGCCCTACTATTTACCCATAGCTGGAGGGAGAATAATTGGATTCATACTTTCCCCAAGGGTATTAGTGCTATGTGAAATGCAATCAGTGTCGTCCAGGATTTGAACTCGTGTCGCCGTGTCCATTTCCTACGACGATAACCATTACACCTCTTTCTATAAGTATCTCAGTTATCTATCTATCTATCAATCAGAAAAATGTGTAAATGATTGAATTAAACAGTTCTACGAATCTACAGGATAAACATTTCTTTAGTCTTAGATAAATCAACTAAGAACACGTAGATAGGTATATTCCAGAAAAAAAGGATCAAAATCTCTCTAACATAGAATTTATACTCTTATATTTTAAAACCAATCAGTGAAGGACACATAGAATAGAATATTCAAGAAAAAGCGGATCAAAAACAAACTTGTTGAAAAATTTGTCACAGATACAAAAATAGTTAGGTTCCAAGATAAATAAGTAATTTCTGTGAATCTGATTGGTTAAGACTGGTCACGGGTTGGGTTTTAACCGACGTCCGCGCTTTTGAACTTTATTTGTGCTGTTATAAACTTAAAATATTTTACTTTGATCAACTTTTATTTTACGCAAAAGTATAAATAGCGTAGTTTTTAAGTTCAAAATCAGAGATCGAAGATCAGCAGACAGGCACATCACGGCGCGATGGATTGACACCAGATGACCTGCTAATATACACTACAGTTAGGAGAGTAGGCCGAAATACTAGTACATATCAGGACAAACGCATATACACACACACACATGTATGTAAGTACAAGACTATTTTCTCTTACTTTCAGTTTAACTGACAATGTTCCTGTTTTACACACCCACACATACACACACACATGAGCACCTTTTGTATAATCATTCCCATTGTCGTGTTGATAGAAAATATAAAGTTGCTTTTCTTTTAAGGTTCTTGTTTTTTTGTCAAATTTCTCAGTCTACGTTGTTTGTAGAAATTTGTGTTGTACTATTGTGGAACTAACACCCGAAGTTTCACTTTTCGCTAAACCTCGGGAATTACTATTCCTCCACAAATCCTCTAAATTTTAATTCTTTAACTGTAGTGAAAAGTTTTTGACAAAAATAAAAGTTATAATCTCCTTTCTTACAAGAAAATGTAGTAATAGAGAATTACTATGCACCAACAATAAAGAAAATTGTAGTTTGCTTGTTTTATATCTAGATAATGTATTTTGTGAGTGCAAAAGATCTTCGCGTGAGTATGTCACAATGTGGAGAGAAACGTATTTTTATGTTACTATGTAAGTTAAAAATGAACTTATTATCGCTATCAGGGACTGTAATGTTAGTATAATCAACGATTTCAATAAAAAGGTTAACAAGAAATTTTTGCCCGGTAAAAATATCTAAACGATGTTAAAATTAAATAATACTTGAATGAATTAAATGTTAGATTTACATTTACGAAAAATATAGGAGAAAGTGGATGTTTGGTTGGTTAGTTGGTTGTAATAATCAGGACACTGGTTGGGGTCTTACTCCTCTGCAGGGATTTAGTCGCTGCATTGTACAGCCCCAGCAGACTGAGCAAGGTTTAGTTTGGTTTGGTTTCTGTATGGGAAGCAGATTAACTTTCGTGGGGGATTTAATGTCAAAGTCATTCTTATAGAAGGACAGCAGTAAAACAATTTTACTCGTAGCTTGAAAGTATAGGGAGGTTAATACATCTTCTGATAGATAGATAGATAGATAGATTATTCTAACATCTTTAAAACATTATATCAACTTGATTTTACTTAGCGTTATAATGTGGTTTATTCCCCAGAAGTTCGTGGAAGCTAAATTGTAAAATATTATCCC
The DNA here is from genome assembly GCA_963585895.1 of Sepioteuthis lessoniana. Classification (NCBI taxonomy): domain Eukaryota; kingdom Metazoa; phylum Mollusca; class Cephalopoda; order Myopsida; family Loliginidae; genus Sepioteuthis; species Sepioteuthis lessoniana. The sequence continues at coordinate 84,130,079 of OY757920.1, forward strand.
AGCAGCAAAAATGATTGGTTAATGCTGACCTTCATATTTTGCAGTGGAATTTCCGGTCAATGTTCGAAATACCTGGTGAGAAACTAGAAACACCAAATATTTGATTGAACAATAGAATATGGATCAATCTATTCTGTTCATGGAACCTTTGGGTCGCAAGACACACACACACACACTCACACACACACACACACACACATATATATATATATATATATATATATATATGGGCAGTGTGTGTGTGTGCACGCGCGCATGCATGCCCGTGTCTGTGTACATAAACATACGTATACATATGTCATGTTTGCCTTTTTCCTTCTTTATCTCTTATACTCCCTTCTCTCTCTCTCTCTCTCTCTCTCTCACACACACACACACACACACACACCACACACACATATATACACTAAAGATTTTTCTCTCTTGCCATATATAGATATATATATATATATAAAGAGAAGGAATTAAAGAGAAAATAAGAAAGAGAGAATAAGTAAGCGAACAAGAGTGACAGAGAGAGAGAGAGAGAGATAGAGAGGGAGAAAAAAGAGATGGGGTGGGTGATGGTATATGTGTAGGTACGTGAACGCAGGCTTTTGTCTTTATGTGAGCATGCGCACGAGCTTTAATTTTCTTTCTTTATCTCTTCTTCCATATCTGTTTTCTCTCTCTCTCTCTCTCTCTCTCTCTCTCTCTCTCTCTCTCTCTCTCTCTCTCATGATTTTTTCTCTCTTTCTGTATATTGAGAGAGAGAGAGAGAGAGAGAGAGAAATAAAGAGAGAGAAAGTGTGTGTGTGTGTGTGTGTGTGTGTGTGTGTGGCTGATTGTTTCTGCGTGTGTGTATGTGTATGTGTGCGGGGATATGTGTGTGTGTGTTTTATATGTGTGTGGGTGTGTTTTTGCCTGGGTGTATGTGAACATGCGAATATTTATAGGACTCTGTCATTCTTTACCTCTTATTCCATCTCTCTTCCTGTCTCTGTCTATCTGTCTGTCTCTGAACAGGTACTCCACACTCGTCAGATCTCCAGAACTGGAGCCTCATCATCAGATACAGTTTCGTGATATACCAAGGACCCGTAGATAGATAGATAGATAGATAGATAAGAGAGAGAAAGGAAAAAAGAGAGAATAAGAGAAAGAGTGTGAGAGAGAATAAGAGAGAAGGAAAGGGAGAGAATAAGAGACTGTATGGGAAAGAAAGAATAATAGAGAGAGAAAGAGACGAACAACATAGGAGTGAGAAAGTGAGCAGGAGAGAGAGAGAGAGAGGAGAGAGAGAGAATAAGAGAGAGGGAGTGAGAAAAAGAATGAGAGAGAGAAAGGAAGAGTGTGGCCCGATGGAATATAATAAAAACGTAATTCCCAAGCACCGTATTCATTTTGTGCCAATCTTCTTCGGGCTGTTGACCAGAGAAACATTCGCAAAATTTTTTCTTCAATCAGAAAAACTTCCAGTCGGCCATGATTAATCGGACTCTGGCATCGAACCAGAAAGAAACTGACGCTCCTTGTTTTGATTCTTTCAATACCAGTCGGCGTCAATTCGTAAGAAAACCAAACGCTCCTGGCTTTAGCTTTGTTTTCTTGTATTAAACAAATTAATTACAAATGAATGCACAGCTCGAGCCTAAAAGCTCGTGGCAAGTGTAACGAATCATTCTTAAACTTTCGCGGAAAAAATACTTAACCAACGCATGAGAAGGTCGTGTGTAATGAGAAAAAAATGTCCTGTTATTGTTTTTTTATTGTTTTTTTTTTGTTATTTTTTATTGTTTTTTAAATAATAATAATAATAATGGTGCTTTTGGCACGGTAACAAGAGGATTATAAAAGGGCCTGGAAGATTTAGAAGTTGGCGGCCGAAAGGAGACCATCCAAACAACAGCATTATTGAAAACGGCCAGAATACTGAGAAGAGTCCTGGAGACTTGAAGAGACTCTTGCTGTCACTCAATCTCTAGTGAAAGACCATCAGATGTCGCTGATGTGAAAAACTCTAATGAGTAATAATAATAATAATAATACGAACAAGTGGTATTGGCATAAACCAGAATCCGTCCTGAAGAATGAGACGCACAATGTTCTCTGGAATTTTGAGATACAAACAGATCACATAATCTTGGCCAGACGATTAGTCCTAGTAATAGTCAACAACAATAAAAGAGAACCTGCCGAAGAGTAGACTTTGCCGGAAATTAAAAGAAATCGAAAAGAGATATAGATATTTAGACCTTGCTTGAGAACAAAAAAATTATGCAACATAAAGGTGAGAGTAATATCAATTATAGTTGGTGCACTTGGAACCATCCACAAAAGATCGGTAAAGGGACTGGAAGACTTGGAAATAAAAGGACAAGAGGAAACAATCCAGACTACAGCACTATTAAGATAGGCCAGAATACTGAGAAGAGTCCTTGAGACTTTAAGGAGACTTGATGTTACTCAAGCTTCACTGAGAAACTATCAGCTTATGCAGATGCGAAAAACTCTCGAACGAGTAAAATAATTATAATAATTGTTGTATTACTTTTGTATAGTCACAACTATGACCAACTATACAAACACATATGCATGCAAAATCATAACAACGACACAATAAAGACACAATGAGACTCCAGTCTTGAAGCTCTTAGAAATGTAGAGTATCCCTTCATTACCATTGTTTCCTAGTCCATTCTGATCAGGAATAGTAGCACCTGATAGAGTCCGATCTATGGGCCAAACAGAACAGTTTGACATTTAAACCGTGTGCAAATAAATGACTTATGCTAAATTGAATTGTTAGAAATAGAACAGTTTGATCATTTAACTGCATGTAAACAAATGACCGATGTCTCAAAGAACTGTTAGAGATACATAGGAATACTTGGTACCATTTATCTGGTTGCAAACAAATGATTAATAGTAAATAGAATTATTAGGAATATAAGGAATTATTATAATATAAGGAATATTAGAAACAGACGCCATCTAACAAAAAAAAAAATTTTAAAGTAAGAACAAAGGACCTCAAAAACACAAAAAACTTTTGGAATCCAATTTCAGCAGCAGAAATCTAATCAAACAAATGAATACTTGGGCTGTCTCTCTTGTAAGATACTCTGGACCCTACTTAAACCGGACTCAAAAATATGGACAATCATTATCATCAAGTCGTGCTAATAGTAATAATAATAATAATAATGGATCAGGGAAGGCCTTAAACAAATGGACCGGAGAACAAGAAAACTAATGACCATGCATAAGGCCTAACATCCTAGAGATGATGTTAACAGACTATATATGTCAAGAAAAAAAGGAGGAAAAAGATTTAACATTGAAAACGGCATTGAAGACAGTATTGACACATCAATACAACGACTCCAATACTACATAGAAAAACGCGGAGCAATACCGATTACAGCCACCAGAAACAATACTGACAACACGGGGACCAACAGACTGAAAATAACTAGAAAACAAAAATGGGAAGAAAAAAATCAATGAACGTTTTAAGCAACTAACAAGTGATATCTCATTCGAGAAAACGTAGATGTAGCTAAGAAAGGGAAACTTTGAGAGAGAAACTAAATTTCTTCTAATAGCAGCACAAAACAACGACATAAGACCCAATCATATCAAAGCAAGAATAGATAAGGCGCAACAATACAACAAGTGTAGGTTATGTAGACATAGAGACGAAACGATCAATTGCATAATTGTAATATAATTGCAGAGGGATTTCGTTTTATATATCTTGCCTTTCGGTTTAGTTAGGCTGAGAGCCTTTCGCTTAGTGCATGGGATAGTTAGGTGCACACATTGAGTGCAAATATTGGCTGTTTTAATTTCAGATACCGAGATAATGTCCAAAGCAACAAAGGCAAAAATGAACTATAAACAGCAAAAAAGTAATTTAATCTTATTTTAAAAGCAATGCTAGACGAATAGGGTAGAAGATAAATATTATGGAAATGTGGACAGAATCCGCTAAATTGCTGACCAAGCTCGAATGATTTTTAAGGAAGGTCGGTTTTCTGATTTCAAGATACAAGAAATATCTTGACAAATAAGTTGTAAAGAATGAGCGTATCTCTTAAATAAGCTAAAACACAAAACACTGAAAATCAAAATATTACGAAAGCTGTCACTGAAATATCAACTTTAATACAAGAAAGAAAAAAAAACTAAGAGTTATAGGTTTGGTCTTTTTTCTAAGGACAGAAGAAAGAAAGATGACGGCACCATTTAAATTTAAACCTTATTTCTGGGTTCAACAACTATTCTGCGGGTGAGGAGATTCTTCCTGAATTCAAATGAAGGAATTAAAATATACAAGTCGTCTTAAGTGGTTGATAATTCCAAATTTAGTGTGGTCATGTCCACTGGTGTTTTTCCTAATGCTTACTTCGGCGTGTCAGCTAGCTAGCAGCAAACAAAACCCACAGGCGAAACCCTATGTTTTGGCAAACAGACGTACTACCTGGCTACCAACCGAGTGGAAAAACGTCCTTTCAGTCAGCTTGGTACCGTTGAAATGATGCAGAATTTCTCTTTTTCGCAAGGACGGTTATTTCTTCAGCGCATGCGTCGTGTCAGGAGCTTCTGGGAATTTGTGAACTTTATTCTGAAATTTATTCTATTTTATTTATTTTATTCTTATTTTTCTAATCTCAACAGACTTTTTAAAAAAAATCATGATAATAGAAAGTTACACTACCATCCCTAAGGAATCAGGACAAGGAAAAGGGAAGGTAGAAACCAAAAAGCTAAATTAATTATTTGAAAATATCCCAACAGGCAGAATTAGATTATTTAAATTATGCAGGAGCAAAAGCAGTCGGTGATAAAATTGGCATCCCCCAAAGAATCCGAGCAGAAAGATAAAACTTGGATTTGAAATGAGGAAAGGAGGTCAAATAAAGCCCTACAAAAACTAAGGAAGGAAAAAATAAACAATAACACAATGAAAGGAAAACATCGAAAAACAATACAACTGGAAGATATAAATCAAAAGATATCAGCGAAAGATGGAGAACACAAAAGATACCGCACGTTTGTGGGCTATTTAATGCCAGAGTCATCCTTGTTGCAGAACAGTTTTGGTACTATTCAATAAAAGGGGTCCATTATCAAGAGTATTAGGTTTAGTTTCTTTGTTTAATGGCATATCAACCTTTGTAGGTTATTTAATACCAAAGCCACCCTTGTAGAAGAATAGTAGTGGTACTATTTAACCCATAGCCGGAGGTGGGAGCGGAATAAGGTTTGATTTCTTTGTTTAATGGCATATCAATCTTTGTAGGTTATTTAATGCCAAAGCCATCCTTCTAGAAGAACAGTAGCGGTAATATTCAATAAAAGTGGTCCATTCCTTTACTGAGAGCATTCGGTTTGGTTTCTTTGTTTAATGGCATATCAACCTTGATAGGTTATTTAATTCCAAAGCCATCCTTCTTGAAGAACAGTAGTGGTACTATTTAACCCATAGCTGAGAGGTCAAGGGGGTACATATCTTTCTCAAGAGTATTTGTCCGAAAGTGAACGTTATAGAGCGATTGGAGTTCGAACTCGCTTACTACAATTCCGCCGTCCATCGCTTTAACCATTACACCCACTAAGTATATTAATCCGTAAATGAACGTTATAGCTCTGCCGAAGTTCGAATTTGGTTACTATAATGTCGCTATTCAATGGAGGTGTCAATAATGGTTATTGTCGTAGGAAATGGACACGGTGACACGAGTTCAAATCCTGGACCAGACTGATTGCATTTCACATAGCACTAATGCCCTTGGGAAAGGTATGAATCCAATTATTCTCCCTCCAGCTATGGGTAAATAGTAGGACAGCCTGGGTTCTTCAGCCTTGGTGAGGCAACTAGTCTAGGAGAAGGAATACTCTGAATTCAAACCTGTTAAACTCCGATTAAAAATTGACCTTGTGTCATATCCTACCCAAGCGGAGGGGCTGGATAAATATGATAATGTCACTATTTAGCACTTTAGCCACAGCACCTCGGCTATGCTTGTTTTAAAAACTAATCCAAACATAAAATATAACGTCTTGGAAATAAATTTAGTAATTTTGGGGATCACACTATTTGTGGTCAATAATTTCCGTCGGAATCAAGTCAAAACTTTCTGGAAACACCATATTATCTTATGTATTTTATTTTTTGTAGCTTTTACTTTTTTACATTAAATGTGATAAAGCTAATTATATTGGAAAATTTATTCAGAATTTCTTTTTTTCTTTAATAAACATAAAATACTTTTAAGGATTATATTTGTAATTTTCTTGGTCGACATTTAAATGGAGGAATTCGCGTTTAGTTAGAGGCCAATTGGGAATTTTTCGAAGTTTTCTAAGATAATAATAAGTAAGTAAAGTTGGCAACCGTAGTCGAGGGCGACCAGAAGGCTCCCTTTTCAATAGCTACTACACCGATGTGTAGGGGAGGGCGCTACTCCTTTCCCTGGGTTGCTCCACTCTACCCTTGATACATACCTTATATCGCTGAGTGTAAAACGAGGAGGTATCAAGTACCCTTTTAAAAGTCTTTGGTATGATGTGACCAGGGATTGAATCACGACTCAGTGTCTCACGTTGTCGAGCTAGAATTTAATTGTTAAATGCCGAAGAGATACTGCATCCAAAATATCCGTTGTGCTGTATTTTCCTGGCATAGACCAGTGTTAAGATTTGAGAGATTAAAACGTTTTTGACGTTTAATTTTATTCAAAATTCTGTTAGTGTGTCAATTTAAAAGATCTATCTATCTATCTATCTATCTATCTACGTGCGTATGTGCATGAGAATTTGTGTGTATGTGATAAAGTTAAATGCACGGGAAGGGGTTCTCGCGGCATAGTGGGTACCGTGGTGGACTGTGACATCATCGTAAATGCACCCACCTAGTTTCTTCATTTAGTTCGCAGTTTAACTGTCGGAAATGTGCAAGTAAATATATCCTCAATCTAAATGCACAAACCTTAAAATTAAATACAGATCTAAACTTTTTAACGAACATACCCTTTATCAAAATTACCGATGAAACCAGCTCGACTTTCTTTTCAAGATTCGCAAACTTTCATCTAGACAGGAATTTTAATTTCTTTTTTAAGCATATATCCAAATGTAATTGTTCGCGCTGTTGTAACATATTGGCCCTCGACCGAGCTGTCAATTAAGAGATGCACCTGTGTAAATAACAGGTGCATCCGGTCGAAGATATTGGGGTATCACCTTGACCTGTAGACGGGTTGAATTCGGTGCAATTGCGACGCCCACAAGATGCAGGTGAGCGTCAAATAATTATATAACCCGGTGCCACAGACGGCTTGAATTAGTTGGGTCAGTTGCAGTTGGAGTTCGAGTTGCAGTTCGAGGCAGTGGGAACCAACTCCAGACAGAGGGCTTGCGGCCCTCAGTGACCCCGGTTGAGCAGTCCAGCAGAATGAGAAAGAAATACTGCTATCGTCCGAGGAACTTGCGGTCAATATGTTGCAGTCTGTTCCGTCTCTAACTCACCTCTCACACATAACCAAAATCAACCCTTTCGCAACCCTTTCGAAAATAAAGGTATAAAGAGGTATATTTTTCTAAAGAATTGTGTTCGTTCGTCATTATTGTTGATTATGTTTCCTCATATATATGTATACCTATAGTTGTATCACGGCTATACAACACTGTGTTCCAATCGAGAGCTGTGTGTTACATAATTACTTCTGTACGTAGTTGAATTCAAATTCAGTCTACGCTGATAAAGGACCCTGGAATGTCTGTAAATTACGTATGCATTTAGGATATATTTTACATATGGCGATCCTATACGCCATCCAGCAACAAAAGCATATCAAATACCAAAGACCAATTACGGGCGAAACGGACTAACGTTGACACACTAGGAGAAAAGAAAAGAAAGAAGTGACCTTTATGTAAACCCATAACCAACCGAAAACAATTCAATATTCAAACACGAGTGAAATAAAGTCTCATTGAGTATTCCATTAACAAGGCCTTGTGCCATATACGTTTTCTGACGAAAGCAAAAAGCTGGAAGTATACACGTATGTAAGAACGAAATAAATAATTAAATGAATGAATAAACGAATAAAAAAATAAATCTTCAAAAAATACAAATCTCTGCGTGGACTTATTCATTTCAATATATATATATTGTTTTTTTTTCCAAAGTATTTAAAACAATAAAAAGTATATTCGTCCAAACCCTTTTTCACTTTTATACACACACACACACATACACAAACACACACACACACACACACATATATATATATATATATATATATATATATATATATATATATATATATAAAGTAGACTTTTTTCCATTTTACAAGGTTCGTGGGGTTTTGTTATTTTTTAATTTACACGTGTGTAGAACATATTTGTAATGGTGTTTTCAGCTGACTTTGAACTTTTGCCCATAAAAGTTTATTGGACCCTACTAGCTTCCATAGAAAGACAGCAATTAAATAAACAATATCTTCTCTCTTAATTATTAATTTTTTTTACTAGGAAACAGATTTCTTCTAAGGAACAAAGAAATGTTATTGATACCGAGATTTCATTATCTCTTCTATGCTGCCATACAGAATAGAAATGATTTACAAACTCGTCATGTGAGACATTCTACTGTTTAAGTTGAAAAATGTAATTTAACACGCACTAAAATGTACATACATAGGAATAGAAAAAAATTATGGATATCTATTTGGTAATGGAATGCTATTAACTTTTAAGTTTATTCATTTCTTCGTTTCAATTTTTCATTTGGAAATTATTTTCTCAGATGAAAATTCAAACGTTAATTTCATTACGCGCGCGCGCGCACACACACACACATACGAAATACTCACTGAGCCAGAAGTAATCTACCTCGGTTTCATCCGAACAATTCTGACTTAAGATGGTTAGACCAAACTACATTTTACTGCTTAATCAACAAAGAATTGAAAATCAGGATATCAGTTGATATTCTGTCGGTGTTTTTTTCTTTTGACAAGACATTGCGATATTGGTTGATTATTTTCTAGCAATACGGATGTTTTTAGTATTTTCTTTTTTTTGTGGATTTTTTTTCCAGATATAAATTGTGCAATATTTTTAATTTACAAATTGTATCATCTGAGTTTTTTTCACTCCGACAGAATGGGTATACAATAAATAAATGAATAAATACATATATATATATATATATATATATATATATATATATTCCCTTAGAAAGAACTCACATACAATCCTTCTGCACATCAATATTCTTACTATGATATTGAGAGGGCAGACGCTTTATAAATGAACGTGTCTCGTTTGTTCCATCGACCAAGCAAAACCACTCCAGATTTTCCTAAGAGATTAGTTTGATTTAGTTTGGATTCTTTGTTTAAGGGTATATCAACTTTTGTGGGTTATTTAACGTCAAATCTATCCTTTTAGAAGGACAGTAGTGTTTACAATTTAACCCTTTGCTGGGAAAATAATGGGGTTTATACTTTTCCCAAAGGTATCAGTGTAAAAGTTAATGTAAAGCGCGGCTGGAGATCGAACTTGCTAACTACGATGTCTCTGTCCTGCGCGTTAACGACTTCACCTTTCCAAAGAGACTGATCCCCCACAAAAAGTATAACTTTTTGGAAATTAGATTTAGAGGTTTTCAGAACCAACGTGTCTGTCGTTCCTTCGTGCCATCGGAATCAACCGTAACTTTTCTTGTCATTATTGTATTGGGTATTTTACTCTCAGTTGCTTTTATCGCAGCTGACTCGGTCTTTTTGTTATTTTTACGACAACTGGGGACAGCATGCACCAGAAACAATACTTTTGGATAAGGGTATGTAAGTTCGAGTTTCAAATGGAGTCCGAATTCTCAACGTCTCCTAGGTGTTATGTACAGCATTGACTCATAGTCCACACCCACTACAACCTACCTTCGCGTGACGTATGCCACTAGAACTACTTTTACTAGACCCTCGGTATCCAATGGTGACATCATACTGCTAATAAGATTTGCTCAAAAGCAGACACTTGTATTCCTTAATTCGCCACCATCAAGAGAAACAGCATGGATTTTGCGTCACATTGTGCAAACCAGTAAGTTTTCGACGAAGCATCAGCTCCGCGTAGAATCAGATCTATTTCTAGGCAATTGTCATCACCACCTCTCTCTTGAGACGTTTGCGTCTCATCTGTTCATCTAAAGTAGCAGTGAATTATCCACTGTCCGGCCTTCACACTCAAACCAATGTAATAATATTTGGCTATTTATGGAGGTGCCCGTGGTGTAATGGTTATCGTCGCAGGATATGGACACGGCGACACGAGTTCAAATCCTGGACCTGACTGATTGCATTTCACATAGCACTAATACCTTGGGAAAGGTATGAATCCAATTATTCTCCCTCCAGCTATGGGTAAAATAGTAGGCCAGGCTAGGTTCTTCAGCCTTGGCGAGGCAACTAGTCTAGGAGAAGGAAAACTCTGAATTCAAACCTGTTAAACTCCGCTTAAAAAAAATTGACCTTGTGTCATATCCTGCCCGAGCGGAGGGGTTGGGTAAATATGATATTTGGCTATTTATAAGCTATATACGATACCTGTCTGAAAAGTAACGGGATGGGATGTGATATGTGAGCTATGGGCGAAAGAGGGATAAACAAGATTATTCTATTATTTAACATGATACTTGGAGAGTGTATAACTGAAATCTTATTTTTCTGCAGCCATTACTTTTTTTCTTATGCTTTTGTTTACACCTCTTTTTCAGAACGTAAAGCTATTAACGCTGAGATTGGTTAGGGAAAAGTACACCAGAAACACTTAAAATGCTTCATCAAATATATGGAGATAACACCATGTGGTTTACGCGTGTTTTTGAGTGGCAAGAGAGGTTCAAAGACGTTCGCGAAGAGGAGGAAAAGGACTCACGGAACAAGAGCCCTTCAACAACCTAGACTGAAGTCAACGTCGAGTGAGAAAGGCAGGTGGAATGTAGTGATCGTCAGTCAAAGAATAATCACAAACCGGCTGAACATGAAAAAATACAATTTTTGGAAGATTATCACGGAAGATTTGGGCATATGTACAGTCTGCTCCAAATTGGTGCCCAGACTGCAGAATGATGAACAGGTATTCCTGGACATCATCGAGCGTCTTCATACTAAACTAGATTTGCTTTGTAGAATCATCACTGGGCTTCTGAGTATGACCAGGAAAACACATGGCAAAACAGTCTGTGGAAGTCTCCAATGTCGTCGAGGCCGAAGAAAACAAGACAAATTCAAAATTATAATGATCCCGCTCATCGATGGAAGGGGCATTGTCCACGACCAGCTCTTACTGCAAGATCACACGATCAATAAGCAAGTTTACAATGAGTTCCTTCGGAGTATGTTTTGCTCAGGGTGGTAGAAAAGACAAGGGTTGCAGGACAAATTTTGGCTGCTTCACCATGACTGTTCCCCTTCTCACAACACCTTGAGCATTCACCAGTTCTAAGCCGAGAGGAACATCGCCGTAATAGAATAACTTCACTTGATTTTGCTCCGTGGGACTTCTTTTTTTTTTTCCTTAAACCCAAGGGGATCATCATGGGGACTCGTTTTAAAGGCGTGAAGGCTATCAAGAGGGCTGTAACAGCAGAGCTAAGTGACACCTCTGAAGAATATTTTCAGCAGGGCTTAAACGCGTGGCAGAGATGTTCGAGGAAGTATATTTAAATAGAGATTACTTTGAAGGGTAAATCATGTAGTTCGTTGTTAGGAATCGAAATACATTTTTTCTGACAGATATCCAGTTAGGCTAGCCGGCTGGGGCTGAAGAATATATTGACCGCATTTCTGCAAAGGGATAACAGCTCCCCACCCCCAACGAGAGTCCATGATATGACATTAAATTATTTTATATAGACCGATCTTGTTCTTTCCAATCTGTCTTTTTAAATTGTGAATGGCGTGAAACAGACAGTTATAAGCCAGGTTGGTGAATATATTATATTATTACACTTGTACATACACACACTCACAAACATCAGTAAGGCTCCAGTAATGCTGGAACTTTGTGGAATGCAGAGTACTCTTCATTGCCATTACTCCCAAGTCCACTCTGACCCCGGAGTAGTAGCACCCGATAGGGTCCTATCTCTGGGTTAAATAGAACTGTTTGACATTTAAACTGTGTGCAAACAAACGATTTATAAGAAATAGAACTGTTTGACCATTTGACTGTGATTAAATATCATTGATGTTTAATTGAATTGTTAGTTACGCATGGCAATACTTGGAATCATTTAACTTTGAGTTTTGCCAAATTGATTAGTCAGAAATAGAACTGTTTTGACTTTTAAATTGAATTCCAAAAATTTACTTGTGCTAGATTGAATAGATAGAAGTAGAACTGCTTCATCATTCAATTGCGTGTATCTGCAAAATGTGTTTACAAATTATATATTTAATATATATGCAAAAGCAAGATTTGGCATTAGATAACCAAAAGTGGTTGATATGCCATAAAACCAAACCAGACCAAACCCGTAACTTTTTAGAAGAGATTTTATAAGTGCTTTCACTTATCTACAGTAAATTGATAAATTAAAAAGTAAAATGTTAAAAGGTAAAAGGCCACGTGTAAAAGTTACCAGGTAAGAGATAAAAGATACCAGGTAAAAAGCTAAACTATTGTTTTATATGGATTGAATGTAGAAATTTTTAAAAAATAAACTTAATTCTTTTAAGGCTAGAGATGGTACCGGAGATAGTTTTTATATTTTGTAAAGAGACAATGTCTACTAAATAATATGATGGTATTTCAAGTACTGAATAGTGAGGTTGCGTGTGCAGCGTTCCCTTCGTAAAGCAACCAAGAGCATGGGCATAGCAAGCATGTTGTGCTGCGGTCAAGCCGCCCAGGAAAAAACCTGCACTAAGCGCGGCAAATTCGCTTGTACAGGGCTTTTCTCAAAATAGATACAACCCATTAATATGATAATGATTTATTATTGAGACATAATGGCGGTCATTTGGAATACATCATGCAAAAAGTTCCTCCTTTGAGCTAGAGACATCAAATCAATCTTTTATGTTATTGTCATTATATCTGCTTCCAGGACATGCAATCATTTTTTGTGTTTCTAATCTCAGTAATAAGTCATTATGATATTAATGGGTTGCATCTATTTTTAGACAATTTTAAATGATTTTGTCTCCAAATAAGTTGTTACGCAAAATATTTAATCCTGTTTTGTCCAAGGCTTTGTGATCTTGGGTTAATAGATGTTATAGTATACTATTTTCAAATCTGAAACAAAGTAAAACACAACATTATTATTAGTAGAACTATTAGCCGTCATATGGGTCTTATGTTTACTGAGACACCCTATACCTCATAAAACTCGTTTTGATTGCATAATGTTCTATAAACACCTCGTATGTTCTATAAACACCTAGTGTGTATAGCCTATAAGATATTTAATCTTTTATAAAAAAATTTATGGATGTACTTATTCATTCACAACACGCTCTCTCTTTCTTTCTTTCTTTCTTTCTTTCTTTCTTTCTTTCACGCTCGCTCGCTCTTTATATATATATATATATATATAACAGTGTTGGTTGTCACTAAATCACTTTGTTGGTTTGTGGCGAACCAAGTGCAATATAATATGGAGAGTGCTCAATATCTAGGATAGAGCAATTATATAATAATAATGAGAAATAAATATATATTAGATAAGATATATATGTAATATATATATATATATATATATAGTTATAACTCAAGTGTGAAAATTTTAATAGTGATGGTAATTAGAAAAAACAAATACATGATTTGATATCAAGTATCAGTAGATAAAAAAGGTTTAATTCCTCATCGTAATAATCTGCCTTTTTTGATTCATTTTCAGGTTAGAATAAAATTTCACGTAAATGTCAAGTCTAATGAAAGGTATCATATAATCATCTAATGTGAAAGCCATCCAGCTGCGATATTCAAACTACAAAAGAAGAAGCCTTCACGCTCAAAATACATGGCATTAAGATACTGACTTTAAAAAATGCCGATAACAAAAGTTAAAGATTCTGGTGAACTTTCGCGTAATTACAAAAAAAAAGCGGGAACACATTTGGCTGCTGTGTCAAGTTGACACAGTCCAAGCGTTTCGTATTTAAATTCATGTTCGATTCGTTTATTGGATTTGTCATTTGTGACGTCGTGTGTCGCATCATTGCATCTGCCCACCATTTTTCAGTGCTAAGTTGCAATGACCTCAGGGAGTGTCCCATTTTTAACAGCATCTCTCTCTCTCTCTCTCTCTCGTCCAATGAAATCTTACTTGTTGCAATTGCTACGAAGATTAATTTCCCGCCAAATGTTGACTTAATACTAAGTAAATATCCCGAAGGCTCCATTAACGTGTGGTAAAAGATTTGAAGTTCTTACTCTCTCTCTCTCTCCCCCCCCCCGCTTCTCCGTCCTCCATCTCTTTCTCTCTCTCTCTCTCTCTGTTACTCTCTCTCTCGCGCGCGCTTTCCCTCTTTCTCTCTCTTTATATATATATATATATCACAAATAAAACAATAATAGTTATTATAAAGTTATGTCGACAGTGCAGATTCCTTTTATTTTCTCTGCTACTGCACTTAATCCTTTAGACAGCAACTAGCGTCAGCACAGAGCTGATTAATTAAAGTTTTTAACTGTTTAGCGAACACTAGTGAGCCAATGTGCTGGAATCTATAAAAGAAAATCGCTTATGAGTTCGTCCTTACTTCTCCAGGAGTGCCCCACGTATCTTGTTCGTCTTACTTGGATGGTTTATGAGATAGGAGGTAAGTTACCATACAACTAATGTTTTTAGGGTGTTCAAATCGGCAAACAGCATCTTGACGTTGTTCTCATGTAGATTTTTCTCTGGGCGTTTCGTTAAAGTTCATGTGGTACAACCATAATACTGGCATGTCGATATCTTGGAAGAAATAAAACAAAAGCACACGACTCAGAGTTTCACGTCACCGATCATCAGGGGAGCTAGAATTTAACCGTAAAATTGCGAAGAGATGCAGTATTGAATACGTCTGCATTAAGCACCGTAAAGATTTTGAATATTAAAACTCTTTCAATGTTAAATTCTATTCATGATTTTATAAATGTGTCTCATAAAAAGTCATATATATATATATATATATATATATACATGACTTTTTATGAGACACACTATATATATATATATGTGTGTGTGTGTGTGTGTAATAATGTAACATAATTGAACGGCTCATAGAAAATTGAAATTGAAAAAATAGATAAAAAAAAAACAGACAGTCTCCGAACGGCCAGGCCAAAACACTCGTAATTAAAAATGATTTTTAAAAAAAGAAAAAGAAATCTTTTGCGCAGGTGTTGAACCGTCGGAAACGGATATGTTTCTCACCCCGAAACAACAGATGGAAGTGAAGGACAACGCGTTTTTGAGAGGCTGAATTGAAGCGACAGGCGTAGAAGAAAGTCGGACCTAAGTTTTATCGCAAGAGGAGACGCAACCTTTTCATAGAAAATATTAACCAGTCTTTTTCTCTCTTATCGGACAACTCACTGTAGCGAGCCAGCTATAAACCCTAAAAATTCTAAATTGTCTGTGTTTGTTTTCTATTTCAACCTTCGCGTTCTCCGAAATATGCCTGAGGGACCACGTTGCGTACCTGTTCCTGCTAGATACCTTTAACTATGCCTACCTACAATAAATTAACCCCTAAGAAAGGAAAATAATGTAATTAGTAGATACATGTATGTCAATTTGCGACACATACTTTTTTCGAAAAAAAACCAGTGTAAGTGTTTATGAAAATACCTATATGAACAACTCAGGTTTAGATAAGAATGTCTGATCACAATTTCATATATTTCGGAAAACATTACATGCTTTGAAATTGTTCTTGATTTGTATATGTACAGGCTGTATTGGTCGGTTAATTGGTTGGCTTTTATGGCATATCGATCTTAGTACGTTATATAATGCCAAATCTTGTTTATACTCATTAGGCCACTGACCCGGTTAGTGGTCTAATAAGTAGAGTGTTCGCCAATGGTCCACGTCATACCAAAGACTCAGAAAATGGTACTTGATGCCTCCTTGCTTAACACTCAGCATTATAAAATAAGGATCGAGGGTAAAGTGGAGCAATCCAGGGAATGGAGTAGCACCCTCCTCTACACCTTGTTGTGATAGCTATTGAACAGGGAGTCTTCGGGTCACCTTCGACTAAGGTCACCAACTTTACTTTTGTTTATACATATATCAATATAGGATTTGTAAACTAATACTTTGTAGGTAACATTTCAAAAAAGCCTCATTCGTTTGGAGAGGGTTCAATGGTTTCAAATTTTGCTATGCAATACTAACAATTCATTTAAACATGGCCCAATCGGCTGGGGCTGTAGAATACACCGACTGCTTCTCTGCAGAAGGGAAACACTCCCCTAACGAGTGTCCTGGATATGACACTAAACAATCTGACGGTGCGACAACAGTAATGCTGGAGATTTTGGAAAATGCAGAGTACTCCTTTATTGCCATCGCTGCCAGGTCCATTATGGCCCGGGATGGAAGTACCTGATAGGGTCCTATCTATGGGTTAAACAGAATTAAACTGAACTTATGCTAAACTGAATTATTTGAAATAGAACTGTTTTTAAATTCAACTGAGTGTAAGAAAAAGCTATTCTTATGTTAAACGGGGAGGTGCCTGTGGTGTAATGGTTATCGTCGTAGGAAATGGACACGGTGACACGAGTTCAAATCCTGGGCGAGACTGCATTTCACATAGCACTAATACCCTTGGGAAAGGTATGAATCCAATTATTTTCCCTCCAGTTATGGGTAAATAGTAGGTCAGACTAGGTTCTTCAGCCTCGGTGAGGTAACGAGTCTAGGAGAAAGAAAACTCTGAATTAAAATCTGTTAAACTCCGCTTAAAAATTGACCTTGTGTCATATCCTGCCCGAGCGGAGGGGTTGATAAATATGTATACTTATGTTAAAGCGAATTGTCTTAAATAGAACTGTTTATATGTATAAAAATGGATTTAGCATTAAATAACCTACAACAGTTAATAATTCATAAAACCAAACCAAACCAAACCAAAAAAATCGATTAAACAGTCATTTGTTTGCATACAGCTAAATGGTTATACATATATGACTTGTAAGTGAATAGTTTATTTGCACTTTTTTTCTAAATAAATTAATGCTAATTTGTTTGCACAAAAATGGTTTCAAGTACTACTGTCAAATACTAATAATTCTATTTAGTATTAATCATTTATTCACACGCAGTGAAGTGATTTCTGATATTTCTTATACGAATAGTTTTATTGGCACTCAGTTAAATGGTTCCGAACATTACAATGGAATCCCAATAATTCAGTTTTTGCCCACATTTAAATTATTTCAAGTATTTCTCTTCAACACAAATAATTCTATTCAACATAACACAGTCAAATGGTCACCAGCACTAAAAATTCAAAATCAGCGGCAGTTTAATGTTCAAACCGTTCTATTTGACTAATAGAAGAGACTCTATCAAATATTACCTCTCTGCGACAGAGTGGACCAAGGAGCAATAGCAATGAAGGGATACTCGTCATTGCTCAAAGCTCCAGGACTGGAGCCTCACCATCAGATGCAGTTTATTCTCATATCAAGAACATTCGTCGGGTGGGGGTCTTAAATCTCTGCAGAGATGCGGTCAGTGTATTCTGCAACCGGAAGCGGGTTCTAAGAGTTTGATGATAACGTAATTTGTTGACGTAAATCGTCATGGAAACACACACCAAACATTAGTTGTTTGGGAGCTTTAAAAGATTTATCTATCTATAAAGATGTGTTTATATCTATCTATCTATCTATCTATCTATCTATCTATCTATCTATGTTAACGTCAGATCGTAAAGCATTTCTGTAACTCAATTATAATCTATGGAATTTTTTTAGATCTTTGTCATTTGATTTCAGTCCTCAAGCGACCATTTTGGTGGGGGCGGAGCGATCAAATTACGCAAACACTGAGATATTGCGTGTGCTGCCCAGGCAAAATGTTTACGAGAAGATTAACGACTACCAAAGTGTGGCTAAAGAAAATTTGAAAAACACTGAAGTAAGACCAAGACTCAGCTAAATACGCAAAATATAAAAACGTGGTTTATAAGGAAGAAAAATAGTTAGAAACGAGAGAGAAAAAAAAAAGAATCAGAAGTGTGTATGTTTGTGTGTGTGAATATATATCTTTATGTATATTTATATATATCTTATAATTTAAATAATATGACTATGACAAGTGAAACTAAAAATGTCCTTAATAATTTATAAGTAGAGCAATACAATAAATATCTAATACGAAACTCACGAAGTTTTCCAACAGCTCGGTTGGTTGGTTGGTTGGTTGGTTTGATTTAATGGAATTTCAACCTCACAGGTTATTTTACGCTAAATCCATTTTTATACAAATAGTCAATTCTATTTCAGTTAGTCAAACAGTTCTAATTCAAACAATTCAGTTTAGTATAAGTATAGATTTTGTTCACTCAGCTAAATGTCAAAACTGTTCCTCTTTAAATGATTCAGTTTAGCGTAAATACAGTTTCAATGTCAAAAACAGTTCTATTTGAAGCAGTTCAGTTTATCATAAGTACACAGTTTAATTGTCAAAAATATTTTTATTTCAGGCTATTCAATTTAGTCAAACAGTTCTGAATGAAACAATTCAGTTTAGCATAAGTACAGTTTAGTTCTATTTAACCCATAGATAGGGCTCTATCATGTGCTACCACGCTGGGAAAAAGTGGACCTGGGAGCAATGGCAATGAAGGGGTGCTCTGAATTCCCCAAAGCCCCAGCATCACTGGAACCTCACCACCAGATTGTTTAGTATCATATACAGGACACTCATTGTGGAGGGGGATCTTACCCCTCTGCAGAGATGCAGTCGGTGTATTCTACAGCCCCAGCCGACTGGGCAAAGATTGGCATTACCGGTTAGTATAAAATAATCCAATATAATATTACACAACACAATCTGTTTACATGTGCGTGTACGAATATGTGCGTTATATTTGACTGTTTAACAAAAGTAAAAAACACACAGACAAAAACAATTAAATGGCAATGTCTAGTTCACTCAAACAATCACATTTCAGATAATCGACTTTTATAAAAATAATAGCTAATGTTTTCTTATAGTCCATTGTTATTCAGTGAGAAGATTATAATCTGTATCAAACGAATAGATCGTGACTAACTTGCATTTAACAGGTTTGATAGTAACAAACATAATATTGCTATACGTCTCGTTTGCTTTAGAAAAGAGAGTAAGGATTATACGAATCAAAAAATAAATTGGATATCTTTGGCTTCATGAACGAAAGAGGCTCCGAAAGTTATGTCCGGAATATGACAGTAAACCATATCCAGTGGTGAGGTGCTATGTCTGGTGTTCTGGAGTTCTGGGGATTGTGGAAGGACCTTTTCATTGCCATTACTCTCATGCCCACTCTGACCTGAACCTCATCAATAAAAGCCTGCTAGCTTTGCTGGCTTAGCGTTACGATAATTCGAGACGTCCAGTTATTCAACAAATACATGGCTGCTTAAATACTTCTAGACGATTCGTTAACTCGTTAAGCATCCGTTATAGCAGCTATCTATTCATATTTACCCAACCCCTCCGCTCGGGCAGGATATGACACAAGGTCAATTTTTAAGCGGAGTTTAACTGGTTTGAATTAGGAGTTTTCTATATCCTAGACTCGTTGCCTCACCAAGGCTGAAGAACCTAGTCTGCCCTACTATTTGCCCATAGCTGGAGGGAGTATAATTGGATTCATACCTTTCCCAAGGGTATTAGTGCTATGTGAAATGTAATCAGTCTCGTCCAGGGTTTGAACTCGTGTCGCCGTGTCCATTTCCTACGACGATAACCATTACACCACAGGCACCTCCAGCTATCTATTATTATGTTGTGGCTCCTATTTAAGAAAGAATAACGTATGTAAATTAATTCACCCTGTCACGGAGCTTAGAATAGACTGGCTGTATCTTCTACAGAAGGGTAAGATTACCCTTCCAGAAAGAAACGGTCTCCTGAGTTTGGGACTAAACTATATCTGATAGGGAGGTTCTAGTTCTTTGGGATCTGGGGCTGGAGAACCCCTTCATTTTCATAACTCGCAGATCAACACTGACCTGGATTAATATTACTATTTAGGGTCTCATCTGTGGGCCAAATAGATCTGCTTAAAAATTATAAGAATTAGAATACACGTGTTGGCATATAACTGTAGATTATTTGTATTAAGAGTAGTTAAGCCATACTTAAGCTATTAAAAATTCTTTCGGATGCAGGAGCAAAATATGGAATAATTTTTAAACCGTTTTTGGAACAAATCAGACTAGATTTGTTCCATTTTGGGAGAAAAAAAGCGATAAATCTAAATTTTCATGATTAGCTCAATTATTCAAGCACTTTTTCATTAAAAAATTCAGCCCAATATGAGTGAGCAAGAAAAGAAACGACAAAGAATCTATGATTTACTTAACACAGAAACCAAGCCAAAAAAATTTCCGAAATAATTGGAGTACCTTTATGGCTTAGGTCAAGCCTAAACCTTAACTCCCTTGATTACGCTATATGAGGTGTTTTAGAAAACAATACAAATGCAACTTCCCATCCAAATATTGGTTCGCTTAAGACTCCTGTTAATGAGGAATGGAATAAAATGTTTGAAGAGTTTATTTTGAAGGCATGCAAATCGTTTTGAAAGCGTGTTGATACTATAATCGAAAAAAATTGGTGGCCATATTGAGTAAATTTACTGTTTTGTGTCTGTCTTCTTATTTTGTTGTTTTTTAAATTTAGAATTAATCTTGTTTTATTATAGAGTAGTTTATTATAATACTAAAATATTCTTAATTTTGCTTCCGCACCCTGTATTACTTTCTTCCTCCTCCTCATCATCATCATCAGGTCATGGTGATAGCACAGGGTTCCCTGACATCATCCATGTCTATTATCCATCGCTCCTGACACATCAGCTTTGCTGCACCCAGTATCCGTACAAGGTTGATATAAATAAGTCCTTGCTGGTCGACCAAAAATGGTGTGTCCAAGTGTAGGAGTCCATAAAATAACGTCATTTGCGATTCCGTCCTTGCTTCTCTTGCATGTCTTATTTTCTTTCTTTATTAGTTTGTGAGATGGGAGGTAAGTGGCCGTACAGCTGCTGTTTTGTGGGGTATTGCTTCTTAGATTTGTTCAAAACAGCATGTAAAATTCGTATGAAGTTCTCTTCTAATTTTCTTTTTTTTTTTTTTTTTGAGTTTCCTCAGCGTCCAAGTGATGAACCCATACAGTAGTACTAAAACAGCGACAAGTTGGAAGAAATCCTGTTTTAATTGATCAAAGAGATCAGATTTCCATATGATCGATAACTTGTCAGTTACATTGCAGGCCTTCTCTGAGCGTGAATTAACATCGCTTTCAGTAGATAAGATATTGCTGCTGAGGTATGTGAACTAGCGAATAAATTTCAGAGGGTTGCCACTTAAAGTAAAGAAGGCTCCATCTTGCTTAAAGCACGTGAACTCTGTTTTATTTACATTCATGTAGAGTCCAATCCCTCTTGCCGTTAGCTCCAGTCTGTGCAGCAGGAAATCGGTTATGGCAGGTGTATATGCAAGAAGGGCAAGACTATCTTCGTTGTCAGCGTTTGTTATAGTTTTTGCTGGACATGGTCTGCTTTATCGTGAAGTCATTTTCTTTTATTTGATCTATGGATGTTTGAAGTTCGTCATCTTGGCAGATTTTAAACATATCTGGTACTGATGTATCTCCCTGCAAGACTCCAGCGTCAAAAAAGTCGGTGTCACCATTGGGTGTGCTTTTGTAAAATATCATTATAGTGCTGGCAGTTTTTTTGGAGACACTATCATCATCAGCAGCATGTCGCGCTATCAGCACGGATATTTCTGACCCTCTCTCGCCAAACCTCTCTATTGTCCATTGCTTCATGCAGGTCCTCAAGGCTACATCCCGTATCAACAAAGAGCTGCTGTATGTAGGTTACAGCTGGACGTCCTGCCTTTGCTCGTCCATGTGAAGGGGTCCACAGGAGTACATCACTTATAAGCTCGTCCCAACTTCTTCAGCAGTGTCCTGCATGTCTGGTTTGTCTAATTTTGATAGTTTTCGCGATGGGTAGTTGATGGCCGTACAGCTGCTGCTTTGTAGGGTGCTGTCACCTGGACTTATTCAATATTGCTCGCAGCATTCTTGTGTAATTGCCGTCAAGCTTTATGCTGGGAGTATTTGCGCCATCTTCCCTGTTTATAGAATCAAATGATTTGGAGAAATCTACGAACAACAGTGTTTCCTCGAGATTTTTTGCTCGTATTCATTCGATGATTCGACGGATAGTCAGAATCTGTGTGGTCATGGATCGATTTCTCCGAAAATCTTTTTGATTTTTCCAAAGAATTTTCTCAACTTCAGGTCGGATTCGATTGAGGTAACAGGGTATCTTAATTCTTAGCAGCTATAGCAGAAAGAATTTTGGCTCTGTAGTTCTTAGGGATTCAGAAGTTTCCATTCTTGGGGAAGGGGAAGATGAAGTCTTTTACTTATTTCTTTATTATTCTTAGTTTATATTTAATGTTGATAAATCAAAGGAGCATGTCAAATTTTCTTGTCTTCTATACTTCAGGAGGAAGTCGAGGCCTGCAGCTTTTCTATTTTTAATTTTTCTTAGTTCTGTGTCAAGTTATTCCTCCGTAAACTGTTCAAATTTGATTGTCTTAGCCAAAATGATTTTTTGCGGGGTTGAGCAGTGATTTAAGGAGTTCCTAAGCAGATTTTTAAAACATTTTTTCTACTTCTGAAGCCTTTCTTCTTGGCTGGCAACTTTTATTTTTGCTCTCCGGGTGTTTTTCATACCCCTAACTTCATTTACTGTCTGTTATTGTCTAAATTCTACCGAATTTCTAATTTGGATTTGAAAATATTCTCTGTCTTGGTACTGGTTATTTATCACTATACTTTCTTAAGTTTCGACGTATTAGAGTATTGGGAGGGGGTCTTTTAAATAACGAAGCTTTTTTCATGCTATCTCGTTTTTCCCTAACTGCAATTGACTCCCTAGGAACTCAACAGGGGACTTTTGACCTCATTGTTTTATCATCACTGCACGGATTTCCCTGACCCTCTCTCTCTCTTCTTCTCTCTCTCTTCCTCTCTCTCTCTCTCTTCTCCCTCTCTCTCCCCATTCGTCCCTGTCATGCATCGCTCATAGCAGATCTTCCAAACGACATCCTGTGTCCACACCGGCGCCTCTGGTGGTGTAATGGTTAGAAAGCTCGACTAGCAAAAATACACGAGTGAGTTCGAGTCTCATTGGGTGCCCCTTTCATATGGCCTTGTGCCACATCTAAGCAAAAAGCTTAGTAAATTTCCACACAGAACTAATGTAAGAAAAAATTCTTGCTGGTCAGCCAACGCTTTCTGGCTTCTCCAACAATGTCTCGCATGTCTTGTTCATCGCTTATGGTAGAAATAAGTCGAGATATGAATTCAATAAGTACATTTTGAGAGACATCTGGAATCTAATATTTTCATAAGCAGTTTGCATGTTCTTTATTAAATCAACATATGTTTTATCCGTATGAGAGTCAAGTGTAATATAAACCTTTCTCGGACGATAGCCACTGCGCCAAACCTCTCACTTTACATCGTTCTTCGTTCGTCCTATCTGTCGCCTCCTGTCACTCAGTTTATGTCTCTTTCCTGTCGCCATATCTGTTCTTATCCCTTCTGTCACTGTCCTTACCCCCGCAACTTATCTCAGTTTTTCTGTGTTGTGATGACTCATACACATCTTTATATCCACATATTATTTTCATTTTTAACAACTTCTATTTCACATCACCCGTTTTGATTTGGTTTGGTTTGGTTTTATGGCATACCAACCATTGTAGGTTATTTATACCAAATCTATTTTATACATATAGGCAGTTCTATTTCAAACAATTCGGTTTAGCATAAGTACACAGTTTAGTTCTATTTGACCCCTTGATAGGACCCTATCAGGTACTACCACTCCGGGACGGAGTAGACATGGGAGCGACAGCAATGAAGGGGTGCTCCGCATTCCTCAAAGCTCCAGCATTTCTCACCATCAGATAGTTTAACGTCATATCCAGGGAACTAATTAGAGATGGGGTCTTACTCCTCTGCAGAGAATTATCATCGGTATATTCCACAGCTCCAGCTAATTGGGCCAGACATGCGTTTTGACAAACTGGAAAAACAATAGAACTTTACAACCACTTTAGTCGAGTGATTCTTTTTGACTCACTAACTTCTTCCTAACTTCTAGAACCATTTTCGTCACCATACTGAAATCATCCAATCAGAGCCAAGCTTTCGTTTGACCTCTAGTTCATTAACTGTGAATTTAAACTTATTTGACTCCCGGTGTTTCTCCACAATTTAACGCTTCTGTGATACGCGCACAAATAACAGATTCTTACAATCTATTATTCAACACAAGAAAGTTCTGTATAATTAACACGGATAAATCCTATGCCTCCAACTCGTATGATAAATATTAGTTAATAATATATCTTTACTCAAAGAATAAAATTTTCGCTTCTTTTCTGATATCTTCAGAAGGTATCAACTTTTGTATTTGTCTCTTTAATTTGTTTTCTATAATCGGAATCATGAATAGCAACCAAATTACTGCAATACCATATCAACTTTGACCTTCGTAAGTTTTTTTTTCCATGCCAAATCCATCTTCATAAAAAATAGTAGTAGGATTATTTTACCCATAGCTTGACGAATAAGAAGGTTCATACCTTTCTTAAGGGTATTTGTGAACGTAATAGTTCGATTGGATTTCGAACCAGCTTACTACAATATGGCAGTTCAAAACGTTAGCCACTACGCCACAAAAAAAAAACACTCCTTGTAGTGTGATGCCAAACAATACCTAACGATATGGGTTTTACATGTATAGTAGAAATAATAAAATTCTTATATATTTGGTTCAAAAGGAAATTTACTTCATAAAAAGATGTTAGCTTTACACTCACTTGCGGTCGATACGACAAGTTGTATATAATGACGGAAAAAAACCCTAACTCTTCGTTATAAAAATGCAACTCTCTCTTTCTCTCATCTTTATTTCTCGAAAGGGCCTAAAGTTCATAGGGGAAGAGAGACAGGGAGACTGTGACAGACTGAGGACAGCTATATTGACCCATAACTTGGTCACATTGTGCCCCATAAATTAGCCACATTGTGCCCCACTTTCCACTTCTTCTTCTTCTTCTCGGTCGGGTGGAGGAGCACTGCCGCCCTCAGGGCGCTCGCTGACCCTTTTACCTGCCCAACCGTGGCTCCGAGACAGAGTGACTAGACTGACTTTGTCTGTCGTGGGTATCTGCATATATGATTCTCCAACGGCTATGCGGTTCTGGTTCTTCCTTCTGGCTGTCAAACTACGCATCTGCTTCCACCTGTCGACATGGTTGCCCAGTCGGCAGGGGCTGCAGAATACACTGACTGCACCTCTGCAGAGGGGTAAGACCCTCCCAATGAGTGTCCTAGATATGACACTAAACAATCTGACGGTGAGGTTCCAGTAATACTGGAGGTTCGGGAAATGCAGAGCACCCCTACATTATCATTGCTCCCAAGTCCACTCTGGCCCGGAGTGGTAGCACCTGATAGGGCCCTATCTATGGGTTAAATAGAACTAACGGCATACTAATGCTATAGTTGAAGAAAGATTTTTAAGTTCTACTAGTGACCTAGTCTGAACACTGTATCAAAATCCTGTCGGGAGAGAGAAATTAGGTTATGGATTCCAAACCGAAATCCTCAATTTAATCAAAAACACACAACTTCCTTGGACAATCTTTGCTTTCCAATATAATTGATATGTTTTAAAACATACGACGTTTTCTGTTTTCATTTTGCTGAGAAAAATAGAATATCTTAATTTTATTCGTAAATATGGTTTGATTTATATATATATATATATATATATATATATAGAGAGAGAGAGAGAGTGGGGGAGAGAAAAGAAGATATGCTACACTTGAATAGAACAATTACCAAACCAACTTCCGGTAAATCATTAAATTCTATTTTGTCAAGATGTGAAGCGAGATAATCTCAAACGGATAAACCAGGATAAAAAAAAAAAGTTGTTATTGAGTGTGTGATTGAATTTGAATAATTAGGAACCTTACGCATGACCTAAT
Organism: Sepioteuthis lessoniana; assembly: GCA_963585895.1. Lineage (NCBI taxonomy): Eukaryota > Metazoa > Mollusca > Cephalopoda > Myopsida > Loliginidae > Sepioteuthis > Sepioteuthis lessoniana. The sequence continues at coordinate 84,156,395 of OY757920.1, forward strand.
GGTTCAGACGGCCAAGAACATAAACAAACTTAAATGAGTTTTATTGAGATAGGAATCTATCTCTCTATGTTTACAAAAATACGTTCTAACGCATACACACATGCACACACACACACATCTGCACAACACACAAACGCATAAGCTAACAACACATATACAATTCCATACAATACACACAAACACACATATACACACACCAAGATATAAATATGTATGTGTTTACCCAACCCCTCCACCACGGACAGGAAAAGACGCAAAGTCAATTTTCAAGCGAAATAACGCTGGTTAGATTTCAGTGTTTTCCTTCTCCTATACTGGTTGCCTAACAAAAGCTAAAGAACCAAGTCTGCTCTACAATTTACCTATATCTTGAGAGAAAAGATATGGATTTATACCTTTCCTTAGAGCATTCACACCCAAGTAAAATGCAAACTGCTTCATCCTGGGTTTAATATGGAGCCCCAATAAAATTACGTACAATATATATATATATATATATATATATATATATATATATATATAAGCAGTTGACTGGAAGAGGGGGTTTCACCTGATCCAGGATCCCAGGTGAAGCTGACAAATATGTATTTGTATGTCAAACTGCTATGTATATTTTGCCCAGTCGGCTGTGGCTGTAAAATACACTTACTGCAACTCTGCAGAGGGCTAAGATCCCCCAGCCAACGAGTGTCCTGGATATGACACTAATCTGATGGTAAGGCTACATTAATGCTGGAGCTTTGGGAAATACAGAGTACTGCTTCAATGCCATCACTCCCAGGTCCACTCTGGTCTGTATGGTAGCACCTGATTAAGTCCTACCTAGGGGTCAAATATAACTAAACTGTGTAATTATGCAAAACTGAATTGTTTGAAATAGAACTGTTTTCGACATAGAAACTGTGTACTTAGGCTAAACTGAATTATTTGAAATAGACTATTGTATAAAATGGACTTGGCATTAAATAACCTACAATGGTTGATGTGCCGTAAAACCAAACCAAACCAAACTGACTGCTATGTTTATTACGATCTAGTTTTCCCAAATATCAGGCTCTTTATTATACAAAACATTTTACAATAGATCCCGAATGCTCCAGGCTCCGTGGGTGTCCTAAGTGCTAATACTGTTATAATAAACTGTAGCAACATTCCTGGGACACAATAAGTATCAGAAAAACAAGTGCGTTTGTTCTACTTCCCGATAGATCCTACAGAAATCCACAAGAAGGACAACCCAGAAGTCACTATTTTTGCACTAGAATGTTCGAGAAAAATGCGCCAAAAAAAAAAGGTTGAAAATGATTCCTTACAAACTGCTGTTATTAAAAAGTCTTAGTGACCGAAACAAAACAACATTTCGCGTTTTCTCTCTGTAAATACGTAGACATTCCAAAGATAAAAATAGATTTTTAGTTTAACTAATATTTTTATGAAGAGTCAACCGTCGCTCGAAATAATAACATTCAGTCGTTTTTCTACAAAACGGTGTTTCGTTTGTATTTTTATCTTTCATAATCTTTTAATATATAAGGGTGGGGCCTGAAAAGTTTACTGGATGAAAAGTTTATATGATGATGTCATATCTGCAGTTTATGACCTTTTTACAAATAGGATCCAACCACTGCAACATCGATGGAAGAAGTGTGTGGACCACAAGGGGAACTAGGTTGAAAAATAAACCTTATTCAGTTATATTCCTTGATAGTATCTTGGTCAGCCTATGAACATTTCAGCCTACCTTCGTAGATTCTCAATATTGTAAACATATAAAGATATGGGAGAGAGAGACAGAGGGAGAGAGAGAGAGATTTGCTTGTCTGTGTATGTGTGTGTGTGTGTGTTCTTGAGAGTGTCAGTGTTTTTACGTGCTGATTTTTAAATGAACATATAAAATCAGAAGATAATTGAGGTAAGAATATTCAAACATCATAGACTCTAGTCGACTTTAAACTTGATGAGTTTATGAGGATAAAAAACTCGAATTTACACTTGATTGTCTAATATTCCCTGAAATGTAAAAACTAATAAAAACAATGAGTTCTCCAGTAAGAAATCATTATTATCATTAATATTATAAATGTTGCCAATGTTAAGGGATATAAATCTTCTTCATAATGTACAATTCTAAAAGACATTGTATTTTGTGAGAAACGATTAAATGCGATTCATGGAGGTTATATAAGATATTTATATAAACAGTATTATATATATTACACATAGTATTACTTAATAGATCTGTGAGATTTATTTTTGACATGTAGTGAAGCATTTAAATCAATTCCTGAACCGTTAAACACGTGGGGAAAACACAGCGGTATGATTGACAGTCGTTTGACTTGGGGTCAATCTGAAACTACTGAACTTGATTGGATAGTTTTATTCATGTGAGCGTTCTGGGGTTAGAATAAGTTGGTAAGAAACACTCCATCTGAGAGGTCAAACGCTCCATCTTGCTTTCAAACGCCCCGTTTAGTACCAACGAATAATGAAGCAAAAGTCATTAATAAATAAAAACGTAAGATGTGCAGATGAAATGGTGGTTGCGACGATATTCCTCATCAACGAACAAGGTCAAGGCTGGAAACTCGAAAAAAAATCAGGGTGACCGAAACGACGAGAAATTAAGTGAATAAGGAAAATAAGAAATGTGTGAAGATGGAAGCAGATCGATGATTGAATAAAGCTCATATTCATACAACTAGAGGATCGTAAATAAGCCCTATATTAGGTTAAACGGTTGGTCAAATTGGCTATATAAAAATAGTATCGTATGTATTATTTTTTTTCTTTTTCTTCCTTCTAACTCGAAATTTTTCTCGATAAACAAACGTGACATAAATTCTATACAATATTCCTAATAAGTCAAATGATGTAATTTAAAACTACAAACGCTGATTCACCAATTAAACTGCTAACTTTTTCTTATTATACTAATTTTCCCCTAGGTTTTTGTATTTTGCATTTTTAAACATCCATCGTTGACTTAAAATCGCTAATATTACCCCTCATGGTCCTGATGATGTAGAACCGGAACGCTATAGTGTCGACCTCAATAAATCTCTCCTTCCACTTGGATCGTTATCAATTTTTCTACATATATATATAACTGGTTCACTGACATGATGGTTAGTGTGCTCGCGAATGGTCTGGGAGACCGGGGTTCAATCGCAAGTCGAGTCATACCAAATGCTTAAAAATGGTGCTTAATGCCTCATTGCTTAACACTCAGTATTATAAGGTACTATACTATATATATATATATATATATACTTTGTAAGGTCAATTTTTAAGCAGAGTTTAACAGTTTTGAATTCAGAGTTTTCCTTCTCCTAGACCGGTTGACATACCAAGTTTGAAGAGCCCTTTCTTCTCCATTATTTACCCACAGCTAAAGGGAGAATAAATGGATTCTTACTTTTCCCAAGAATATTAGCGCAATGTGAAATGTGAAATGCACATAGTCCAGGATTTCAACTCGTGTCACTGTGTCCATTTTCTAAAACAGTAACCATTACACCACGAACGCCTCCAAACAGATACACCTATTATCTATCTATCTAGCTAGCTAGCTAGCTAATTGCCAGCTACCAAATACACGTAAATGCAAACTGTTCTCATGAATTGAGCACTCAGGTAGCCGATAAGCGTGTATGTGAATAAATATATACGTTAAAATTCCTTCGTTCACGCTGAGAGGGCGATACCTTGGGGTAAGATGTCCGACTGACGTAAAGTCAGCCGGATTTCGTTCCCAGATTGAAGCATCTCACGTGTCTAGCAACACTGAACAACTGTGATACAACGAAACAGTTGATCTGTGGATAAAAATACACACACACACACACACATAAATATATATATATATATATACTGAAATTAAACGGATAATTGTCATAAACAGTTTATTGTAATCTTCTAGTAATAAACTACATGATCATATTTACCCAACCCCTTCGCTCGGGCAGGATATGACACAAGGTCAATTTTTAAGCGGAGTTTAACAGGTTTGAATTCAGAGTTTTCCTTCTCCTAGACTAGTTGCCTCACCAAGGCTGAAAAACCTAGTCTGCCCTACTATTTACCCATAGCTGGAGGGAGAATATTTGGATTAATACCTTTCCCAAGGGTATAAGTGCTATGTGAAATGCAATCAGTCAGGTCCAGGATTTGAACTCGTATCGCCGTGACCATATCCTGCGGCGATAACCATTACACCACGAGCATGATTTACCTTCAAAATTATCCCCCTAGAGTCAAATGGTTCTATACACTACATGAAGGATTCTTCTTGGTTGTCCCTCAGCTTGATCGTTACGGCCCTCTAGATGGCCTCCAAATTTTTAGACATGATCTCCCTAAGTTTAGGGATAAGAAAAAAATCACAGAACAAGATCAGGTCAATAGAGAGGTTGTTTGTTTCTTTACAGCGATGTCCCTCTCGATTAAGAACTGAAATATGCTCAGCACACCCAAATCGATTACTTTTCAGACAAGCCGCAATCTTCAGTGATAATAATCCTCTATACACTGTTTCATCTATGGATCAAATAGAACAAATATAACAAACTATGTGCAAACAAATAACTGATGTTATTTTGCAATACTCGAAAACATTTAACTGCGTGCAAAATATTAAGGGCTCGTTTGTGAATTTTTTCTACAAAATGTGTTTGCAAATCACATATTCATTATATATATATGTATAAACAGAATTTGGCATTAAATAACCAAGAATGGTTGATATCCCATAAAACTCAACCAAACAAAATCATATATATTTGATATATATATGTGTGTGTGTGTGTGTATAAAGAGGATTTGATATTGAATAACCTACAGTAGATGATATGCCATTTAACCCAACCAAACCAAACCAATTCATATTTATGTATATATATATATATATATATATATATATATATATATATATATATATATATAAACAGGTTTTGCTATTAAATAACGAACAATGGTTGATATGCCATAAAATCAAACCTCGAAATAATGACAACCAAAATATAAAATAGCCTTGAAACTGAACCCATGTGAACTTTTACTTATTAAACTTACAGCCAAAATATACCCTATATATATGTGGAAGGAAATGAGAAAACAAAAGATTAATGATCAATAGAATTGTTAGTATTTGATAGGAATACTTCAAACCATTTAACTGAGTTCAAACAAATAATAAATATTGTATAGATTCGTTGTTGTTTGACAGCTGTACTTAAAATCATTTAACTTTATGCAAAGCAATTATTGGTTTGGTTTCTTTGTTTGATGGCATATCAACCTTTGTAGGTTATTTAATGCCAAAGCCATTCTCCTAGAAGAACAGTAGTTGTACTATTTAACCCATAGCTGGGAGGATAAGGGGGTTCATACCATTCCCAAGAGTATTTGCCAGAAAGTGAACGTAATAGCGCGACTGGATATGATATATAATTCCCCAACGGCTACGCGGTTCTGGTTCTTCCTTCTGGCTGTCAACCTACGCATCTGCTTCCACCTGTCGACATGGTTGCCCAGTCGGCAGGGGCTGCAGAATACACTGACTGTACCTCTGCAGAGGGGTAAGACCCCCCCCCTAATGAGTGTCCTGAGTATGACACTAAACAATCTGATGGTGAGGTTCCAGCAATGCTGGAGCTTTGGGAAATGCGAAGTACCCCTTCATTGCCATCGCTCCCAGGTTCACTCAGGCCCGGAGTGGTAGCACCTGATAAGGGTCCTATCTATGGGTTAAATAGAACTACGTGCTTCTTTCACTATACTGATTTTTGCATTTAAACTGCGTATTTATGCTAAACTGAATTGTTTAAAAATAGAACTGTTTTGACATTGGAACTGCGTACTAGTGCTGAACTGAATTGCTCGAAATAAAACTGTTTTTGACGTCTAAACTGTGTACTTATGCTGAACTGAATTATCTGAAATAAAACTGTTTGACATTTAACACTGTGTATTGCCCAGTCAGCTGGGGCCGTAGAATACACTGACTGCACCTCTGCAGAGGGGTAAGACCCCCCTAACGAGTGTCCTATGTATGACACTAAACAATCTGATGGTGAGGTTCCAGCAATGCTAGGGCTTTGGGGAATGCAGAGTACCCCTTCATTGCCATTGCTCCCATGTCCACTCTGGCCCGGAGTGGTAGCACCTGATAAGGGTCCTATCTATGGGTTATATAGAATTAACTGCATACTTATGCTAAAATGAATTGTTTGAGTAAAACTGTATAGTTTGAAATAGAAATGACTTTTATAATTAAACCGTACTTACATTTAAACTGCGTGCTTATGCTTAACTGAATTATTTGAAATAGAACTGTTTTTCGACATTAAAACTGTATTTACACTTAACCGAATTGTTACATACAACTGCTTGAATAGTTAGAAATGGAAATGTTTTGACCATTAAACTGTGTACTTATGAAAAACTGCATTGTTTTAAATAGAACAGATTATTTAAATAAAAATGGATTTGGCGTTAAATAACCTACAAAGTTTGATATGCCATAAAACCCAACAAACCAACCAATTAAAATTCTGTTTTAAACAGGGAAAAAATGCCAGAGAAACGTATGGAATGCTTCAGACTGTTTTGGAGCATCTTGCATGAATCGAGCATGAGTTTTTGAGTGGTATAAGAGATTCCAGGAAGGCAGGGAGTCAGTGAGGGATGATGAGAGGTGTGGGAGGAGTAAGGAAGTCAATACACTTGAGTTGATTGGCCAAAAGGTTAGGGTTAGGGTTACTCTGTTGAGGTTGTAAGGGAATTCAAGAAGAGATTCTTTGGGAAGAGGCCAGCACTCTACAAATCGGGTCAGTGGCATTTCCACCAGGACAATGCACCAGTCCACAACTCCATCCTTTTCACAGATTATTTGACCAAGATGGGCATCAAGACAGTTCCTCACCCTTCCTATTGTCCAGACCATGCTCCTTGTGAATTTTGCTTACTCCCTAAGTTCAGAAGCTGTCGTTATGAGACAATTGAAGGTGCCCGTTGTGTAATGGTTATCGTCGTAGGAAATGGATATGGCGACACGAGTTCATATCCTGGACGAGGCTGATTGCGTTTCACATAGTACTAATACCCTTGGGAAAGGTATAAATCCAATTATTCTCCCTCCAGCTATGGGTAAATAGCAGGGCAGACTAGGTTCTTCAGCCTTGGTGAGGCAACTAGTCTAGGAGAAGGAAAACTCTGAATTAAAACCTGTTAAACTCCACTTAAAAATTGACCTTGTATCATATCCTGCCCGAGCGAAGGGGTTGGTAAATATGATTATGAAACAATTGAGGAGATGAAAGAGGCTGTGACGCTCACACAAGAGGACTTCCCTGGGGCCTTCCAGAAGTTGTCGGAACGCTATAACAAATGCATTGCAGCCGGAGGAGATTACTTCGAAGGGGACAAGAGTTTCATGTGTTTACTATCAATAAAAGTGCCCATACGAAAAAGTCTGGAAACTTATCTAATGATCCTCGTAGATAGATAGATTCTTGGAAGACGTTCATTAAAATCTCTTTCAAATATATTAATCACAAAGTGACTGTGCCGCCAACCGAATTTGTCTCAGCAAAACGATAAAAGAGGCTTTAGATAATAGTGCAATCATATCAATCAATTACTTCTATGTTTTGTCTCTGTGTAAACGTATCTTAGCCTCCGGGTGTATATAGAAGTAATAACAGGTAAAGAGATATAGCAAATATCTTCTGTCGGGACATTCTTCGACTTGTAAAAAGGCATAAACTAAACAATAAAGTAACTTGTAAAAATAATCATATCAAAAACTGACAGAAAACTTTATGAACAAAGATAATATTATTTGTATATACTTCAGACACAAAAGAATCGATGCAATGTGAGAAAATTAAGTTGTGATGAAGCAGCTTGAGTAAAGAAGAAAAACTTATTTAATATCATACAAAGGTCATTTTTTTTTTCTGGGGTGAGTACAGCTTTTATTTTGGTATATCAAGACAAACGGCTTTTCTTGTCAGCTGTACAATAGTTATTGATTGGGTTCTTGGTTGGTTAGTTGGTTGGTTGGTGTGTGTTCTATGGCATATCAACCCTTGTGAGTTATCTAATGCCAAATCCTGTTTCAGCACTCTGGCGAAGGCATTTTCGGCCGCCGCTCGCATAATGCAAAGCTCTTCGAAAGAATTGAGCACTCAGGTAGCCGATAGGGTATAAAAATGTAAAAAAACGGATGCTGCTGCTGCTGCTGCTGCTGCTACATAAATACCTTTAAAATTCCTTAGCCAACGGGGTACGCTTGTTGGCCGAGTGGTCTGAGACTTAGTCTAACGTAAGGTTGGATGGGTTTCGATCCCGGCTTCGAGCGTCCTACGTGTCTAGCCACACTGAAGAGTTCTGATAGAACGAAACAGGTTGTCTGTGGATGACAACATATATATATATATATATATATATATATTTATCATCATGTCATGTCGCTAGCACGGATATCCCTGACCCTCTCTCGCCACTTCTCCCTATCATTCATCACCTCCGGCAGGTCTTCAGGGCTGCATCTCGTATCCTCACATAGCTGCTGTATGTATGTTCGAGCTGGTAGTTCTGCTTTCGCACGGCCATGTGTGGGGGTCCATAGAGGTACATCACTTATGAGCTCGTCCCTGCTTCTCCAGCAGTGTCCTGCATGTCTGGTTCGTCTAGCTTGGATATTTTTCAAGATGGGAGGCAGGTGGCTGTATAGTTTGTGCCTTGTGGGGTGTTGCAGCTAGGACTTGTTCAATATTGCTCGCAACATTCTTGTGTAATTGCCGTCGAGCTTCTTCTTCAGCCGTTTAGCTAGCGTCCAATTGATATACAATTAAACCAAATTACCTAAACTACCTTAACTGTGCGCAAACAAATGATTAATACTCAATAGAATTATTTTGTGTTTAAACGGAATACTTGAAAGAATAATATTATTTATACAACATCGAATTATTAGTGTTAGGTAGCAATACTTGAAACTATTGAACTGTGTCCAAAGATAAAAATAAAGTTACCGACAAACTATTCTGTTCTATTTCGGTTCATTTACTTAATGGCATATCAACCTTCCTGCGTTATTTAATGCCAAAACTATCTTTGTAGAAGTCCAGAAGTGATACTATTCAACCCTTGGCTGGATTGATAAAAAGGTTCATGCCTTTCTCAAGGGTATTATTTCGAAAGTGAACTCAATCGTTTGAACTCTCTTCGGGGATGCTATCCAGTACTTTAGCCATTAAATCGCGCGTACTCCTCTTACACACTGTCATTTTAAAAATCATATATATATATATATATATATATATATTGCCATCCACAGACAAACTGTTTCGTTCTATCAGAACTCTTCAGTGTGGCTAGACACGTAGGACGCTCGAAGCCGGGATCGAAACCCATCCAAACTTACGTTAGACCAAGTCTCAGACAGCTTGGGCAACAAGCGTACCACGTTGGCTAAGGAAATTTTTAAGGTATTATGTAGCAACAGCAGCAGCAGCGTCCGTTTGTTTACATTTTTATACCCTATCGGCTACCAGAGTGCTCAATTCTTTCGAAGAGCTTTGCATTATGCGAGCGGCGGCCGAAAATGCCTTCGCCAGAGTGCAGTTTTGCAGAGGTCATTTGTTTAAACTCAGTTTAGATCTCCAACATATCTATTTAACCGATAGATAGGACCCTTTCATGGTGCCACCACTAAGAGCCAGAGTAGACAACGTGCTGATGCCAATGAAGGATTCGCATTCAACAAAGCCCCAGAATTACTGGAGAGTCTTCATCAGATTGATTAATGTTATATCTAGGACACTCATTAGGTGGGGGAGGTCTTAGCCCTGTGTAGAGATACAGTCAGGGTATTCTACAGCTCTAACCGACAGGGCTAAGTTTTTCTGGTTTTAATCTTTTTCAGTACTCAGTCAAGTTCTTTCAACATAAACTCACCAAGTTTGATGTCTAATCGGCAATTAATAAAATTTTATAGTTTTATCAGTGACTTAAGGAGGGTTTTCAAGCAGATTCTTGAAATGTTCTTTCCACTTCTGCGGTCTTTTTTCTTGGTTGATTTTATTGATTTAGTCTTGAATGTATTCTCGATGTACTTTTTGGTATATGTTAGTACCTTCGAGTCTTTCTTAAATGTCAGGTCATTGGCGTTTTTTTTTTTATTAAATAAGGAACTCTACAACTGGCTCTTGGTTTTGTTAGTATACACTTGGCTGCTGCTTTGGTGTGGGCATTAACAAGAACTTCATATTCCTTATTCAGAGTCGGTGTTTCAGATGTCTCCAGAAGATTATCAAGCTTGTTTCTTACAGTTACCATATATTGATTGCTTATCTCACAATTAGCACGAGAAGCTTTAGCTGATTGCTTCTGCATTGACTCTGGCGAATCATATACCTTGATTATTCTGTAATTGGGAGATACTCTTTCAAAAGAAAGGGATGCCGCACAGTCCAAAGCGCTGTTTATCCACTTCTTCTTTATAAATATATAATCTATATGTGCTTATATATATGTGTGTGTGTGTGTGTGTGTGTGTGTTCATTGTCTGCAAGTAAACTATGCTTAGCAAGTGAGAAAAAAGATATTTTTGTCAAGTAATATGTAGATAGGACATAGAGCATTTAAAATCATTGCTTTTCTTTTCTTTGTCAATGCTAATGGAACAAAAGTATCATCAGCTTGAATTCGAACTCTCTACACCGATTTTATTCATGGAGCCATCTATCATTACACCCGTCTTTCAAAAAAAAAAAAAAGAATAGATGCGAAGGAAAAACAAACAACTTAAAAATGTGTCTAACCCAAGGGTTATACAACACATCGGATAATTATTTATTGATTTTGCCGACTCTTCTTCTTCGATTCCGCCAGCAAACTTGTTTGCTTTTTTTCTGGCCCAGTACTTGCTATTTGTACCATGAAATTCGTCAATTTACATGTGGCTTTTTTCTGCTCTAATAAGCCTGTCATCATTCAGTGTATTTAGCTTGAGGACTTCGAATTATTCGAGGTGATTGCAGATGCTTAGAGTAACTGACTAATATTCTTTGCTTTTTAATTGAGAGTGATATAAAAAGGATGGGATCGTTTGTATTTAGATGAAGAGCAAAGAAAACTAGCGGAAAAGACTCTTTGAAACTTTAATACTATAAAATTGAGAAGCGCTGGGCATAGCTTTTTTCCATACCATAGTCATCTCATTTGTAGGCGGTGCAGTATTTAAGGTGTGTTGTAAGGCAGCAGTCAGTTGTGCACGATTAATAGCATCGACAAGGAAGGTAAAATCTTTATAGAAATGATCAAAGAAGTTCCATAACATTAAAAGAAACCAAAATAGAAATAAAGAAAACTAATATACAATGGCGGAGCATTGAATATCGAGAACAATAAGAAGAGTATCACATGACCCAGAAAAACTGATGTGATTGGTCAGAAGGTTTATTCGTGAGAAAATTACACATAGGAATAGTTTTGAAAAGAATCGGTTAACTAATTGAGCAGAAGGGAGAAAAAGAGGAAGAGAAAAGAAAGAGGGAAAATGAAAAGCGAATGAATTCAAAGAGGGTTAAGTTAGTGAAATTAATTGGAAGGGAAGAGAGTGCCTAATAATCAGTTCAGTAGATGAGGCTGAGCTTATGTTTAGGGCAGTGGTTCAAACCCTGTAAGCGGGATGATTATTTTTCTTCTAGATTGGTTTGTCTTCTCTCAAAGTGTAATATAATGGCCGAGGGATTTCGTTTGATGCCTTTGAGTTTAGTTGTGCTGAGAACCTTTCGGCTCAGTGCATGGGTTACTTAGGTGCAACATTAACACAGGTGTTCACGCGCGCGTGCGGGCAGAGCGAACGTGTCACTCAGAGATGTCACAATAGCCCAGATGGGAAACGGGATTACAGAGTGCGGGTGACGTCGCACACCGGAAGCGCGCGGAGGATCTTGGGAATTTGAAGAAAGTTAGTAGAGTTGAGACTAGACACCGGACGAGAAGGGCTGACTTTCGCTTGCTCGCGGAGACCTTGGGCAGGTGTCGCACGAAATGAGGGGGGGCGGATGAAAAAGCCAGGATAGAAAGATTGTGCCTCTCTCTCCTTATATCGAAAAACCTTTAAACTCAAAGGTAATAAAATTTTTCGTACCTGAACTGAGAAGTCGTAAGTGTTTTTTTGTGTTTCGACATTCTTATGCACTATATGTTATATATATATATATATATATATATATATATATGAACATTATATGTCCATTTTACACATAGCCATATCATGGCTATGCAACAAAAGCTTAAGAGCCCAGTCAGCCCTACCATTTACCCATAGCCGGGAAGAGAAAAAAAATATTCATGTCATTTTGAAGGGAATAAGAGCGAGGTAAAAAAGCTTCGTTTAGGTTTTAAACTAGGCTTGCTGAATGAATTTCCTATAGTGATTACCATTACCTCGACCTCATCTCCATTTGATATATTTTTCGCCGAAACATACAAAGTTGAATCAAAAGTTTTGCAATATTTAGATACACGCTACTTTGTGGCGTGTATATCACGTGACCAGAGTGGTTCAAATCGTGGCAGGTAACCACTGTGCTTGGTATTATCGTGGTAGTTGTGTAACGTAGCCAAGATACTGATACGTGAAATGTACATAAGTTCATAGAATGTTCATAATGCCATAAAACCCAAACAACAACATCAAGGTCACAACACTTAAGGTGGTAATTATTACGAGTATTATTCAGTAAAACTTTTAGATAAAAATTTTGCTACTTTGTTCTCGGGTATTCAATTTATTGACTCTATTTTGAAAACATGTCAAATGGACAATATGGAAAGACGAGTTTATTTCCATTATTAATTTGACTCAGTTGTGTTTTATGTTATATCAGCCCTTGTTGGTATAATGCCAAATCCTGTTTATACATACATATATATATATATATATGTGTGTGTGTGTGAGAGAGAGAGAGAGAGAGAGAGAGAGAGATTTACAAATAGTGTGTTGGTAACATTTTTAAACGAGTCAGTTCATTTATTTGCATACAGATGAATGGATCCAAGTATTGCTATTTATTGCTCACACACAGTTAAATGATTTCAAGTATTCTTATCTAATATTAATAGTTCTATTTGCACACAGTTAAATGGTATATTTGACCCATAGATAGGACTACCACTCCTGGTCAGAGTGGACCTGGGAGAAATGACAATGAAGAGCTATTCCACATTTTTGAAACTCCAAGACTGGAGCCTCATCATCAGATACAGGTTAGTGTCATATCAGGACACTCGGTATTGATATCTTTCTCTTGTATTCTGCAGCACCAGATGACTGGCATATTATTAAGTCACTGACAAATAGATATTTTACTTAAAACCTTGTGTAAATACAAACTGAAACGAACGTTCACTTCATTTTGTTCGCATAAATTATGGATAAAATTACCACGCCCAAAACAGACCAACATGAGAAAGAAATCAAAGCAGATGAAGAATATTATCATAGAAGCAATACAAACGATCACAAAGCCTTTGGCAAAGAGATTGGAATTACTGAAGATCTGAAAAACACAGCACTTTCAAATAGGTAAGTGTATTGAGGAATCGTAAACATTTGTTGCTTCTTAGTCCCAAAGTCTATAAATCCTTGTCCATTATTGCGCTATTAGAACCGTTCCAAAAAATGCAGTAGGCGAGATTTGATAAATTAGAAATTTGAGGAAGCGATGAAAGGAGTGTCTGCACGGATAGTGAGTAAATTGAAGTTGCTTTTTTTTTTAATTCTCGAAATAAAAACATATGCGAAAAAGATTGTTTTTATTTTCCTTTTTCGTTAGAATATAAACACCAATTATAACAATTAACACGTTCTCTTTGATCTGACTACTCTCACAACAAAATTATAAGCGATTATTTTGAACAAAATTTAAAACTAAATGGTTCAAACCATCAAACGAAAAAAGAAATAAATTGACAATTGATTAGTTTACCCCTTGCTAATATCAAATACTGCTGGTTTATAAAAATCCATACTGCTTAGGTTGATTAATTGATTTTTAACGGTATGTCAACCTGTTAAGGAGATTTCACGTGATATTATTGCTGAAGAGCTGGACTGCAACCTTGAAGTAAGTGAGTTCGAACTCAAGTAGCGCATTAACGTTCACTTTCAAATAAATCCTCTTAAGAAAAATATGGACAGGTTATCCATCCTGGTATCGAGTTAAATCGTATCACTTCTGTTCTTCTACGAGCATGGCTTTGGCACTATATAGCCCACAAACCTTGACTTGCCTTTAAATAAGGAAACTGATCCAACTCTTCTGGGAAGTTGTCATCATGGTGTAATGGCTAAACTGCAGCTTTTACAGGATGCAGAAGCAAAATTAGGAATATTCCAGTAAAATGACAAACGATTCTTATATATAACAAGATTAATTTGAATTTAAAAAGATAAACACCAACAGAATATAATACGAGGATCATTAAATAAGTTTCCATACTTTTTTCGTATGGGTACTTTTATTGATAGTACACACATGATAGTACACACATGAAACTCAACTCCTCTTCGAAGTAACCTCCTCCGGCTGCAATGCACTTTTTGTACCGTTCCAACAACTTCTGGAAGGCCCTATGGAAGTCCTCTTGTGTGAGCGTGTCGATGACCGTAGTCACAGCCTCTTTCTTTCCTCAATTGTCTCATAACGACAGCCTCTGAGCTTAGGGAATAAACAAAAGTCACAGGGAGCAATGTCTGGACTATAGGAAGGGTGAGGAAATGTCTTGATGCCCATCTTGGTCAAATAGTCTGTGACAAGTTGTGGACTGGTGCATTGTCCTGGTAGAAAAACTGATGCTCGATTCATGCAAGATGGTCGAAAAGCAGTCTGAAGCATTCCATACGTTTCTGTGGCATCATTTTTTCCAAGTTTAAAACAGAATTTTATTGCATATCGTTCTTCTAATGTTTCCTTTGAAATTCACCAGCTGTGACAATCAGACTTTAGTAGGGTGTATTCCAAATGCTGCTGTAGCTGTTCATTTGAACCTGGAATCATAAAAATTAATCAGTCATTTCATAAGATGTATAGCAATAAGATTCTAAATTTCAAGAGTCTACGACAATTTTAAATGCCTGTACAAAAAAAGTCTGGAAACTTATTGAAAGCACCACGTATGTTCAAAACAGTAAATTTACTCAAAATGACCGCTACTTTTTTCAATTATTGCATCAACACGCCTTCAAAACGATTTGCTTATCTTCAAAATAAATTCTTCAGACGCTTTAATCCATTTCTCCTCAATGGCAGTCTTAAGCAAACTAGTATTTGGATGGGAAATAAGATTTGTTTTGTTTTCTAAAACGCTCCATATAGCATAATCAAGGAGGTTAAGGTTTCGGCTTAAATTTTGTCTAATTGCTGTCCTCTCAGTTTTCTCGTGGACTTTCCATTCATTAGCGTGCTTTCTTATAGATATTGTGTGGTATTTCTTAATCGCCGAAGCGAGTGCAGTTGAAAAACCTTCTTTTCATTTTTTGCACAGTTCTTCACTCTCTCTTTTCCTTAAAAATCCCTTTTTCTGTAAATATTTTTCTTTGCTTTGTATACGGTAAATAAAGAAACTTTGGCCTGGTTTCGGCGTTAAGCAAATCATAGATTCTTTGTCGTTTCTTTTCTTGCTCACTCATGTTGGGCTGAATTTTGATTTAAAAAAAGGGGCTTGGATAATAGTGCTAATAAATGAAAATTTAGATTTATCGCGTTTTTTTTTTTCAAAACTTGGACCTATCAGACAAAAATTGTTTTAAAGATTATTTCATATTTTGCTTCCGTACTCTGTAAGTGAGTTCGAACTCCCATCGCTATGTTACGTTACCTCCTTATCTCTCCAGCTATCGGTTAAATAGTAGCACTGGTGTTCTTCCACAAAGATGGCTGTAGCATTTAATTATTCATGAAGTTTGATATGCGATTAAAGAAAGAAAGTAACTCATCGCAGTTCATTTTATACCAAGAGGTTAGAGAATCACATTCATTGTGCGTTCAGTTTTATGTTTTATGCTGTTGCTTTTTAATCCTTTTTTTTTTTTTTCTTTTTTTTTTCGCTCATGTTCCGACTGAATACGAATAATTTTCAAAAAATTCAATTCATCTTATTGATTAAAACTATAAAGAAGGTGAGTGAAATAGTAAAAATGTCAATGTCTTCTAACAGGTACTACCACCCCGAGTCAAAGCGAAACTGTTAAAAATGCTCCACACTCCATGGAGCTCCAGAACAGGAACCTCACCATCAGATAACATTTAGTGTCATGCTAAGCACACTCCTTTTTGCAGTGGATACAGTCAGCTTATTCTAAATGGTTTACTGCTTATTGTAGAAAACTGACTGTACTTTATAACTGTCCACTTTGAAAATAGATGATACTAAAATAATGTGCTTTATGATGGCAAACCGAGGCATTAAAAGAAATAAAAATCGATATTAATGGGCAACATTCTTACTAAACTCTACAGAAATGAAATTCAGTCACTAAAAATAAAATTGCATAAATAAGTATCAAGAGGTTATTTATATTGATCTTGCTACATATCATATTCATATTTGTGGTTACAGTGTTTCAATACTGTAGAATTTGGTTATAAATAATAGCTAATTATATCGGTTTTTATTGTATAATTATAAAATGATGGTATTATTGGTGTAGAAGAAAATTAACTTTTTAAAAATATTGTTATTGATATACATGAACAATACTTGTGAGGAATAGGATAGATAGATAGATAGATAGATAGATATACTGAAATAGAGAGAGAGAGAGAGAGAAAGAGAAAGAGGAACATACTGAAATAGAGAGAGAGAGAGAGAGAGAGAGAGAGAGACGTACTGAAATAGATTGCTAGAAAGAAACCAACAGATAGATAGATTGAGAGAGAGAGAGATGCGTACTGTGATAGATTGCTAGAAAGAAACCAACCGAGAGAGAGATAGAGAAACGGACCGAGATAGATAGATAGATAGATAGATAGATAGATAGATAGATAGATAGATAGATAGATATGAAGGAACAGACTGTGATAGCGATAGATATGTGACGGCAGAGATAAAAAAAAAATATAGATCGAGAGAGGGGGAAAACGAACTGAGATAGATAGACGGATAGATAGAAAAAAACAACTGAGAGAGAGAGAGAGAGAGAGAGAGAGAGAAACGGACCGTGATAGATAAGACAAGATATGAACAAACAGACTGTGATAGAGATAGATATGAGACGACCGAGATAGATAGATAGATAGATAGATACATCTCTTATGCAAAGATATACGATAGTTGTGTTAGTTAAATCAATTACTGCTTCTTTTATTCACTTTCTTTTGTTTGATCTTTTTTCCTTTCTCTCAGTGCATTATTATTTTACTGTTTGCCCACCATCAAACCGAAAGACCGTCTCTTAATATTGAATCAATACATTCCTTCCGGCCATAAACATCTTACAAAAGAAGAAAAAACAAGTACAGTTATTGTTTTTACTTACAATTCAAGTTGTTGGGTCGGTCGTCAAAGTTAGGGTCACTTATTCGATTTGTCTGTGCCGCGGGTGGAATTTCTAAATAAGTCTGCACGGCGGAAAGAGAAACCTTCAAAAAACGACGTTGAAGATTTTTTTTGTTCTATGTTAAGGATATTTTTTCAAAGTCAGCTTTAAATGCTGTGTGTTGTCTGTGAGCAGAGTTCTAATCCTTAAATATTGGAACAAGCATTCTTATATTCTTACAGGCTTGTACATTTTGTAAATAATCTTATTGACGTTCGTTATATGTTCGATGCTTCTCATTTTATCCATTTATCTATCAACCCCTCCGCGCGGGTAAGATGTAACACAGAGTCAACTTTTATGCCAAGCTTACCAGGTTTGAATTCAGAGTTTTCCTTCTCCTAAAATAGTTGCCTAACAAAAGCTGAAGAATCCAGTCTGCCCTACTATTTGCCTATAGCTGGAGAGAGAATAAGTTAATTCATACCTTTCCTATTGGTATTAGTGCTACGTGAAATACAATCAGCTTCGTCCAGGATTTGAACTTGTGTCACTGTATCCATTTCCTACGACGATAACAATTACGTAACGGATATATCCAATCTATCTATGTATTTCAGTCATCGCCATATCTATCTATCTATCTATCTATCTATCTATCTGAGAGGAGTGTTCCCGAGGCGTAGTGGTTAAATTGCTGGACTGAGACGTCGTTGTAAGCAAGTTCGAACTCCTGTTGAACCTGCAACCTCTTAAGAAGCTTAGGGAACCACCGCCTATAACCCTGACGCTATGTGTCCTGCTGGACAATCCTAACCGCAGGCGAGGAACAATACAGGAATAATTAACACTTGTAACCGGTTATGGCTAACGAACTCAGAACAGGCGACCCCTGTGGATTCAATAAAGGGTGTAATTCGAAGTTCCGTGTAGGTTCCCGAGTTCGACAAACACCTGAAGAAGGCCGGAGGATATATCGGCCGAAACGTTGTGGAAATAACAATAAAGCTGAAGACAATAGTCCAAAAACCCTTAATGATAAAAATCATTAAGTTTCGTCAGAGAAAGTCAGACAACTGAAGTGTGGGTGTTACTGGAGACTTGTCATGATTTAATTGGCTCATTACTAGAATCAACGAAGGAAATAATCAATACAAAAGGTACGACAACAAAGTATTAAGTTGCCAGATACTGTTCTTCAAAAGTCTGTTCCTTTAGTAATTTTCTTGATAAAACCGCCTTTTCATCCTTTTGTTACAATATATAACAATCTTGAAATGTGAAATTTCAAGAAACCTAATTTGTTAGTGAAATACGACCAGCTTATTTTAATGAAGCGGTATGCTGTTCAGAGTAAACTGTCAAAATCTAAACAAATTCGAACAAGAAATATGAAAGCTATTCGCAAAAAAACTGTATATTCCATTTCACTGAATTGTTGTAGTACACAGCTGTGGAAACCTATTTTCAAGTAATTAATGGTAATCAATTATAAACGGTAATAGTTTCAATTAATAATTCTTTCTTTGTTTTTAATGGCATATCAACCTTCTTGGGTTATTCAAATTCAAAGTCATCCTTCTGGAAGTGAAATATAATTAGGGAATCTAGTTGGTTGTTTTAATTATGAGTTTTATCTTTGCGGGATTTATAAGCCAACCACAAGACGATGGAAATAGAGGGACATATTTGAGAAAGAAATACGAGGCCGTCACAGACAGACAGACAGACAGACAGACAGAGGCTATAAGGGAGAAACGAACAGAAAGGTGAATGAGGTGGGGGTCCTCATATCTAGTTTGGGATAGCTGGGGACTCCCGGATTAAATAGAAATGTATCCGCAACAAGTCGGTTGGGAGGTTCTGATTGGCTGGAAGAAACTCAAACGGAAAAGCCGTCAGAAAGTTTTGTTATACAGACAAAAGAAAGGCACGGGGAACACAAAAATGGTTGATATAAAAACAAATATTCAAGTAACAGAAATAAGATACAAGTGAACCGGGTTAAACAGTAGTTAGTTGATAGGAAACTGAGAGTTCAGTGGGGTAGTGACTATCTGTTCCCTACACAAATGGTATCACACGTGAATGTGTCACGCTGATTGGTGAATTCCGTCTGACGCTCTCGTTGACGTGTATTTATGGAGGAGGGCGAGTCCATTATGTAGGGAGTACAACAGAGAGGATGCAGGAGAAAACGGGAAAAGAGAGAGAGAGAGAGAGAGAGAGAGTTAGACACGAAACGTAATGATATGAAGACAAGCCGAAAATTAAATCATCAATTTTGGGTTAGCTCGGTGAAGGGGTCTCACAACCACCGTGAAGATGTGAATATAAACACCCGAACAAGCACGTGCGAAAACTACAACAGAAAACAAGAAAGATGATATCAAGGTCTGTATCTACTCTCTCTCTCTCTCTCTCTCTCTCTCTCTCTCTTCTCACGCTGGTTTATTTCTCTCTATCTATCTAAAGCAGTTGACTCATTTTCATAATCTCTTTCTCTCTTGTTTGCGATCACCAAGAAAGGATGGTAGAAAGTAAACTTCTTATCAAACGAATCAGCAGACGTGTTTTGTGTTTTCGTCATTTTTCTCACAGCAAGGGTACAACGGGGAAGGACTGAAACTTAAGGTACAGTACTACACTCATTGACCCGTTACAATCATGGTGGTATAAATGTCCATGTAGGTTCTGCTTAGAACCGTTGTGATGCAAATGTTTATTTGATGTCGTAGTATCAGAAAGGTTTATTTGAGAACCGTAGCGTTACTGAAGAATAGTAGTGGTAGTGTTTAACCCATAAGTGGAAAGAGAAGTGAGTTATTACTTTTCCAAAAGAGATTGGTCTGAAATGGAAGATAATAGCGTGATTCTAGGTCGAACTCCCATAAGCCTCATTAGCCATGATATCACGGTTACTCTCCCTTTAAGTAACTAGTGTAATTACTAATAGTAAGTAAAGTTAGCGAACTTAATCGAGAGAGACCCGAAGGCTCCCGTTTCAATAGCTACAACACCGTGGTGCAGGGGGGGTTCTACTCCATTTCCTGGATTTCCTCACTTTACCCTTGATCCATACCTTATAGTGCTGAGTGTTAAGCAAGGTGGCATCAAGTACCCTTTTTTAAGTCTTTGGTACGACTAGACCTGGGATTGAACCCGGTCTCCTGGACCAGTGGCAAACACTTCGCTCATTAAGCCAGTTACAAATAATCAATATATGATTCTACGGATTCGAGTAACATTTCTTTTATATAATTTTTTGTACTGTAATATGGTTTCATGTATTCCTATCTAATACCAATAATTCCCTAAGAGGTCTACTTGATCGATTGATGGAACCCTAAGTGCAAGTATTGGACGACCAACAAGACCTTATTTACAATAGCTCTGTACGGACATAGGACGTAATCTAAAAGACCTACTGGAAGTGATGTATGATAGAGACGAACGGCGAGAAAGTCAGGGAAATCTGTGCTAGCAGCACGACAAGATGGGGATATATAAGGTGCAGGAGAAATAACTTTAAAATTTTAAATTGTCACCTGAGTGGTGTATAAGAACTCAGGCAAGTGGTAATAGTAGATCCATTTAGCTAATATTTTATGATTTTTTTCTCAGGAACGATAATGGTTTGGAGCGATAAAAACCACCTGTTTGCTGTTAAAAAGCTTTCTTAAGGCTGGTGGATCAGTAATGGGTACATATGTTACGCATTCTGTTCTGGATATCCATAGTAGTATCGATTTTCTTGTGAAGGGGTCAGTAAAACAATCTATATATACCCTACTAATTCGCTTAATATGTTTAATATAAATAAAAATATCTACACAGTTGTTTTTCTGCCTATTTCTATTTTCAAGCCTTTGTTGGTTTTCTATTTATACCTGTTGCCAATGCCATTACTGACCGTTGTAACTAGTCTTTCTTTGCTCTTTTTTATGTATTCCTCGAGTTCTTGTATAAATACATTGCTGCAATCTTCAGTGCTTGCGAGTCCTCTGCCTTCTTCTTTTCTTCACACATATAGTCTCTGCCATCTCTCGGAGGTAAAACTTTGTGTACAATCATTATTTTTCTTCTCCTTTGGTCCATTTGACTACGTTCCTTTCTTGTCTTATTTAAGAATAGTTCCGAGTATCCCTCAAGAGGGACTACACAGGTTTTTATTTCTCTGATGATTTCTTCTCCAGAGTTTGATTTCGAGAAACTTTCTCATTTGGCTGAGATATGCTTTTCTTATTTTTTTTCTTTCATTACGGCTTGTTTGCGAGTTTTTCACACAACCGTTCGCTTGTGGTCTTTAAGTCGTCTCTGAGAAACAGCAAGTCTCCTCATGTATATAGAATTCTTCGGGGTATTTTAGCCGATCTTAATAATGCTTTAGTCTGGATGATTCTTCCACTGATCTCCAATCCCTCCAGTTTTTTCATGCTTTTGCAGATCATTCCGAGTGACCCTATCACAATTGGCATTACCGTTATCCTCATTTTTCACAGCCTTTTCACATCTTCGTTAAAGGTCTAAGTATTTATTCACCTTTTCGCTTTTATTTTCACTCTGTGGTCCGCAATAAAATCCACTAGACGGCAAGTTTTTTTGTTAATTACCAACAGGTCTGGTCTTCTGGCTGGGATTAAGTTATCCGCTTATATCTCAAAATCCCTTGGACTTCGTTGTCTTGAATAGATTCTGGTTTGTGCATATACTATTTACTGTTATGTTCAAATTTTAGTCTCTTGAACATTTTCCTGTGAATTACCTTTCTCATTGAGTCATACCTAGTCTTCTAGTCCTTTAAAACTAGCCAGATGTATTTATTTGCCATTGTATCGACTGTTTCATCTCAGTGTCCATAGAACCTACACTAGCTTTTTTTTGTTACGTATTATCAATTTTCGCTTTCATCTAATTGGTAGTCTTGTTTTGTGCCACTATTAACATAGAATTATTATAAGAGTTTTTCACATATCAGCTGATAGTCTTTCACTAGAATCTGAGCGGCAGCAATTCTCCTCAAGTCTCCCCAGGACTCTTCTCAGTATTCTAACCGATCTTAATAATGCTGTAGTCTGGATAGTCTCCGCTCGTCCTCTGATTTCAAAATCTTCCAGTCCTTTTACCAAGCCTTTGGGAATGATTCGAAGTGCACCACTTACCACTGGCATCACCGTCACCCTAATGTTCCATAACTTTTTTTAGTTTTCTGACAAGGTATTAGAACTTATCTCTCTTTTCGCTTTCGTTTATTTTCACTCAGTGGTCGGTAGGTTTTCTTTTTCTTTTCTTTTTTTGTTCACTATTACTAGATCTGGTCTACTGGCTGGGATTAGGAGATCTGTTCGTATCTCAAAATCCCAGAGAACTTTCTGCATCTCATTCTCCAGTACGAATTCTTGTTTCTGCCCACATCATTTATTCATATGGTCAAAGAATTATTATCATTATCAAACCATATAAATGCCCAAAAAACTGACCTTGGCATAAAATAACCCATCAAGAGTTGACATGCTGTAAAACCATTAACCAACCAACCAACAACTATATGGTCAGATAATAATAATAATAATAATAATAATAATAATAATAATAATAATAATAATAATTATTATTATTATTATTATTATTATTATTATTGAATAGGAATATTTACTTGAAACCATATAGATGCTTGCCCAGTTGGCTGGGGCTGTAGAATACACTGACTGCAACTCTGAAATTGTATTTACACTAAACTGAATTGTTATATATAACTGTTTAAATAAACTGAATAGTTTGAAATAGAAATGTTTTTGACAATTAAACTGTGTACTCATGCTAAACTGAATAATTTTAAATAGAACTGATTATTTACATAAATTGGATTTGGTGTTAAATAACCTACAAAGGTTGATATGTCATAAACCCAACCAACCAACCAACCAAATAGATTCCCAAAAAACTGGCCTTGGCATAAAGTAACCCATCAAGTGTTGACATGCCGTAAAACCAACCAACCAACCAACCAACCATAATAATATAGGTGGCATATAACTATCACTCTATAGATAACTATATTATTATACTGAGTGTGACAAAAATAGCTCTCACATTTTAAACTGTCACCAGTGTGGTGCAAGTTAACTTAGACAAGTGGTAATGGTAGCTCCATCTAGCTAATGAACTATCATTCTTTTGTTTAATCAGACAATCCCAAAAGATAAGCATGTTTACAGATAGCACAACAGACTCTGTCAAAGTCAACGTTTTCTGGAGTTTGAGTTCTTTGAGGATTTCTATGTGGCTTTCTTCTAATCGATGAAACTGTGGTTTGATAATTCTTAACCCATAGAAGTATAGATTTTCTATCCGGAACAGTATCATTCCGACGTAACGTAAAGGGAACATCAAAGCTTTCTGTGTTGTAATTACAGGGTTACCAATCTTCTAAAACAGTTTTAACTGCAAATGAACGGTGTGCACCGGTTCAATCTATCATCGTAAATGATCGTATTTAATATGATAAATGGTAAAATATTAGCTTGATGGAGCTACCCTTACCACTTGCCTAAGTTCCCTTGGACCACATAGGTGAGAGCTTAAAATGTGGAAAGTATTTCTGTAGCAATCTGTATCCTTATTTCCCTCTCTCTTTATCCATTTTTCTCTCCGTCTTTGTTTCTTTAATTTTCCTCTCTCTCTCTCTCTCTCTCTCTCTCTCTCTCTATATATATATATATATATATATATATATATATATATCCAGAGGAGTTAAAGAACAAATATACTTTCTTCTATTAACATTAGAGGCACTTACAAAATTAGAAATTTGTCTGCCCATCCGCCATAAACCTCGACTCTTCTCCCTTCATCCGACTGGTTTCCTATGAAGCATATTTATCGTTCGATATATTCAGAATTAGATGCTAGAATATAAATCAATGCTCAAGTAGCAAGTCCACTCGTTCTTCTTTGTCAATTATTCGTTTCTTTTGTGACCTGAGCCTCCGAAATCTGACTTTCGAAAACCAAGTTACGAATAAGTAGAATCTATTCAATGCACTTGGGAAAAAGTTCTAATTTAGTTTCTCGCCATAAATATTCGCTAGACTTCACGAAGACTTTGGGAAGGAGTGGAAAATAGAAAGAAAATATGAGCATTAGGAAAATCTAAATCCTGATTTTAATCGAGTCTCAAAAACGTACCAAGAGCAAATAATTGATTGATTGATTGATTGATTTTACCGGCATATCAACAAGTCTGGGGTTATTTGATACCTGTCTTGAGGTTTGGGAACTGCGAATATTTCTCGTTCATATTTATATCTTTTGTATAGTTTCTTTGGGGTTTTTTTGTGTGTTTTTTGTTTTGTTCTATTTTTGTTTTTTTGTTTTTTTTTTTGCTAAGGGTTGTATGATATTCAATATTCTTATCAATCCTGATTCCTTTTCATATATTTTACTTGAATCATAGAGGGGACTTTAACTGGTAACTACTGATCAAAGTGGACCTGGGACTAATGGTAAGGGAATTCAAAAGAGTATTTGGTTTGGTTTCTTTGTTTTAATGATATATCAACTTTCATGGATTATTTAATGCCAAAGCCATCCAAGTAGAAGAACAGTAGTTTTACTATTCAATCCACACCAGAGTGGGGGGGGTAATGGGGTTTCATACTAGTCCAAAAGTAACCGTAATGGCGCGACTAGATTTCGAACTCTTTTACTGTCATCGTCCTAAACGTTAGCCATGATGTCATTGTGACTTTTTCCTCAAGGGAGCATATAGTACTCCTTCATTATCATTACTCCTAGGTCCGCTCTGACCGGGAGTGGTAGTATCCGTTAGAGCCCCATCAATGGGTCAAATAGATCTGTTTGAAGATCCTATTTACCAACCCCTCCGCTCGGGCAGGATATGACACAAGGTCAATTTTTTTTAAGCGAAGTTCAACAGGTTTGAATTCAGAGTTTTCCTTCTCCTAGACTAGTTGCCTAACCAAGGCTGAAGAACTTAGTCTGTCCTACAATTTACCCATAGCTGGAGGGAGAATAATTGGATTCATACCTTTCCCAAGGGTATTAGTGCTATGTGAAATGCAATCAGTCTCGTCCAGGTTTTGAACTCGTGTCGCCGTGTACAATTCCTACGACGATAACTATTACTCCATGTGCACCTCCAAAGATCTGTTTGAAGATAATTCGTATTTAATAGGACCGTATGCATGCAACTACGCAAAAAGGGAAATATGGACGTACAATGAATGCAGTTCCCTAACATCTATGTATAAAAGAGCCCCAGACGAGTTGGCATGTCGTTAAATCAATCACTTAAATATACTTCCCTGATGATATGCAAAATTACTCATGCAACTACGCAAAAAGGGAAATATGGGCGTACAATGAATGCAGTTCCCTAACGTCTTTGTATAAAATAGCCCCAGACGAGTTGGCACGTCGTTAAATCAATCACTTAAATATACTTCCCTGATGATATGCAAAATTATTCATGCAACTACGCAAAAAGGGAAATATGGACGTACAATGAATGCAGTTCCCTAACGTCTATGTATAAAATAGCCCCAGACGAGTTGGCATGTCGTTAAATCAATCACTTAAATATACTTCCCTGATGATATGCAAAATTACTCACCTTTTCTTCAAGCCTGTAAAAGCCGCTCCTTAGAAAAAATTTCAGCCGCACCACCTCTTCATAACTCTTTTAGAACTCTCCAAGTACGAACCAGGATGAGAAATACTGCTGTAAGAGATTCGCCCGGACTTTGGTCCAGAGCGAGACTCCGAAAAGGGACAATGGCAGACTTGAGGCGGTAAGGCCACCAGTTTCAGTTGAGCCACCTTCGGGTGGGTGGGCTGCATTATTGACTCCTTGGGACAAGCTTGGCTGATCAGGCTCTCATTGCACTGAGTCGATGAGCAACATAGACCAGCAGGGTTCGAGCCTCGGCTCGTACCCGACCTTCCCCCCCCCTCCCCTAATCCCCAATTTAATCGACCTTTGTGTCAAGACCTGTCTGGTGGGAGGCAAGAGGCAAATAGTGAGAAATACTGCCGTAATTCATGTCCTTGTACCTTACACCGTGAAACTATCAGTACCGTTTATTGAGTTACAAGAGGAAAAGGGGACTTTAAGAAAGAACGATAATTGATGATGCAGGCCAAAAATATTTGTTCATTTTTACGCTGCGAAACTATTAAATACATTGAAATGGCGGGAAATATTTGTTCATTTTTATGCAGTGAAACTATTAAATACATTGAAATAACGGGAAATATTAATGAATCAGTTGGTCATGTGATCGTGCAAAAAACCTCATTACGGAAGAATTACTCAAGGCTGAATAAGCATGAAAACTATTCAGGAAATAAAAAGAAAATGTCGATATTATCTTTTCTTCGAGGGTCGACATAAGACTTCCGCCTTCCAATCATCAATTATTGCTGAAGAAAACATTATTAATGAGCTGACTGACTATCTGCTAAAATTACTTCCAGGCTGGCTTTTATCAAATATTAACGAAAAAGGAAAACAATTTTTTCCTCTTTCCAACATAAACCTATATTTATTTCAATGCCGGCATTAAGAATTTAATTTAAATTTAATTTAAACTGTACTCGTGAAAATTCCATGGTGTGCGTGTAGAATAATTGCACGAATTTAAACAAAAAAAAACATTCCCAGATAAAGCGTTGTCGATTTTCGATTCGGTTTCGAGTTTGTTTTTTTAATAAATGACATATCAATCATGTCAGTTTTTCTTTCTCTTTTAAAGTCTGATCAAGTAAACAAACTAATAACAACACTTTATCAAACAGGCGTTTTAATCAATATGCTAATATATCCCTCATTAAATGACAAGCCTCTAAAATTTGTTGACCAGTTCATAACAGTACCCCGCTAGCAATATCTCATCTACTGAAAGCGATGTCAACATCCGAATAAAAAAAGCATTGACTGCAATTGACATCTTAACGACTATATGAAAATCTGATTTCACAGAGAAAATGAAACAGGAATTCTTCCAAGCAGTAGCCGTGTCAATACTACTGTATGGTCGCTCAACTTGGACTCTCACGAAACTCCAGGAGAAAAAGCTAGCTAGGAACTATAGAAGAACGCTACGGACAGTTTTGTTGGAATCCTGGAAATA
The DNA here is from genome assembly GCA_963585895.1 of Sepioteuthis lessoniana. NCBI lineage: Eukaryota > Metazoa > Mollusca > Cephalopoda > Myopsida > Loliginidae > Sepioteuthis > Sepioteuthis lessoniana. The sequence goes on from OY757920.1 coordinate 84,184,109, forward strand.
ACACCCTACTAAACAACAGCCGGTCGGCCACTCCTATCTTACAAACCCTCCAAGTAGGGGAAAAACTTGTAAACGACGTCCACCACTCATAGACGTAACGTTAACTCACCGACCCGGCAATGAAGGAAAACCCAGGCATAAAGTTATCCCTAAAATGCGACACAAACGAGTTTGTTGGTTGTTTCATACCACGGTTTATTTATTTCTTTCGGATGATAGAAGTCGCAACAAGAGAGAGCTAGAATGAAAGGATATGTCACCTATTTCGATATTCAGAGAAATATTAAGATCGCGAAACAAGCGACACGCGCAGGCCGACTTCCTTGTTGTTCTCTCGGCATCATTTTTTTTCTTTTTGCGCTGGGTTTCGTTTGCTTTGAACTTTCAACACTCTCACTCTGACGCTTACTGTAACTCAACTGACAAATTTTCAAATTCACTAATTTTTATATATTCTAAAATTGAATATTTCAGCATTAAACTCCAAGTGTGACGTCATCTTACTAAATCATTGCATTATTATTATAGTTATGTTTGATTACCATCAAACTTATGATACGACATGTATCTATTTTATTTACATTTGGGTTTCCAGAGCCCACAACGTTATTTTGACATGAGCTGATATCTTGGTCGACACCTGTCTGACTTTTCCAGGGAATTACACTTAATCACCTTAATTATTTTACAATTGACACACGACTGTTGGCCGTCCAGTAACAACTTACATAAATCAGCTCTGATTGGATTCTGGATGCTGTCTTTAGGACTTACCTAAGTGATGATCAATAAGGACGGATGGCAAGAGAGTGCAAAGGAAATCTGTGCTGTCGGCATGTCTTGATGATGATGATGGTTAACTAATAAATAAATAAATGAACAATAATAATAATAACAACAACAACAACAACAACAACCCAATCAGTGAGGCCTAAAATATACAGACTATATCTCCTGCTGATGAGTACAACTTCCTAAGAAATAAGGGTATTATGGGTATTGCACAAATCTATATCTGATGGTGAGATTCGAGTTCTGGAGATATAGTTAGTGTAGGGTATCTCTTGATTACGATTACTCCCGGTTCGACTCTGACCTGGAGTGGTAGTAACTGTTAGGGTCCTATCTATTGATCAACGATCTTTTTGGAATCCTATCTATGGATCAAATAGCTCTAATTAGGGTCCTATCAATGGATCAAATAGATCTGTTAGAGTCCTGTCTATGGATCAAATAGATCTCTTAGAGTCCTATCTATTGATCAAATCGATCTGTTTAGGGTCCTATTTATGAATCGAATAGATCTGTTTAAGGTCCAATCTATCGATCAAATAAATCTGTTCGGTTGATTGATTGTTTGGGTTTTATGGCGTATCAACCACTGTAGACCAATGCCAAATCCTGTTTATACATATATGTCTAAAATATATGATTTGTAATCGCATATTTGGTAGATAACATTTTTACAACCCAGGGCTCCTTAGTAAGCACACAGTTAAATGGTTCCAAATATTACTATCTAACACTTGTTGTTCTATAAGATATTCGTATTTTGTTTGTAAACAGGAAAGTGGTTGCAAGTATTGATCACACATGAGCCTACATCCTTGATAGGAGGCCGATTCTTTTCAGAAATTTTAATATATTTTCCAAATAGTTCTTTCAGGTTGTTAGTGTTGTAGAACTTTCTTCGAGTGAGATCTGTGAGGGTCCCGTCTGTGGATCAAATAAATCTTTTAGGGCCCTATATATGGATCAAATAAATCTGTTAAGGTCCTCTCTGTGAATCGAATAGATTTGTTAGGCTCCTATCAATGGATCCTATTTATCGTTAAAATAGATCTGTTTGAAAATTATTCCTATTCAATTGGGCCGTAAGCCAAATAAAAAACCCAAAAATCCAAATGAACGCGATTTCTAACCTTTCGGCTCAAAATAACCATAACGCAGCTAACATTTCATTAAAATCAATCAATTAATTAATAATAATAAAAAAATCATGAAATCTTTTGAGATTCGGTTTTGTCAAGAAAGTAACTCAGTTTTTTTGTTTGTTTTGGTATCTACCATATTTTAATGAAACACTTAGATAACTTTGTATTTACAATAAAACTAACATTATTAGTTCGCTAGATCAAGGTTGGTTATATCTGTGTCAAAACTGACAATAATTATGGAAGCAATTAACAAAACAGTCACTTATTTTTTTTTTTAAATAAAGAGTAAGAAAGAGAGAGAATATAGCGAAAGATTTTAAGGGCATGTCAACCGGTCAAAGGTTATTTTATATCTAGAGTTTAAAGAATCGTGCACATTTATAAATGCACTTTTGAATAAGCGTTTTGTAAGTGTTTTTTTTTTTTGCATACAATTATATAAAATCTAATACAAATAATTTGCACACAATTGTATGTTTTAAGTATTCCTATGCAATACAAATAATTTTGAAACATATCAGTTTAATTCATAAAAAGGAATATAACAGATACGGTTGCAGTATTGTTACAGATCTGTGACAAATCTTGACGCATCATTGAATATAACTTTCATTAAAAAGTCCACACGCCATGATTGTTTCTTTTAAATTCACCTTAACATTATTTCCTTCTGTTTGTGTGGTATTGCTGGTCTTAATTTTTCTTTTCTCTTGTAAAATCCAATTTCAATCTCTCTCTCTCTCTCTCTCTCTCTCTCTCTCACACACACACACACACACACACACATACTATTGGATATTGAGTTGGGGACCCGCTTTAAATTGTGTGGGTGGCATACCAGAAGGAAATCGGATACTGGGAGCAAAAAATAACAGGATATGCACCTGGTTCCTAAAATAAGATGGACTCAGATACCCCAGTCGGAATGCCACGGAAATTGTGTGGATGGCATGCTAGACGGAGGCTTGTCCATGAGTAATGTGTAAACAGCAGGTTGGAGGATATATGACCACGAGAAATGCGAGGGCGTCCGGAATATTATATAACCAGGAACATTTTCGACCCGACGACAACGGAGAAGAAAGGTCGGAATGTTTCACATAAGAATCGTAAGGTCGCTCCTATGTGTATTCAAACTCAACTGTCTTCGACTCTCTCTCTCTCTCTCTCTCTCTCTTCATATTCATCTTCTTCCTCTTTTTTTCTGGTCCTATTTCTTCTCCTCACGTAACTCTTTCAGATTCTTTGCCTAATTTTTCTGTTTTTTGTTTCTTTTCTATTTCTTTCTCTCTCACTCTTTGCTTTCCGATCATGCTCATCTTTCTAACTCATGATTTCATTATACAATCATGCTGATTTTATTCTTGTTTCTTGTCTGTACATGGTTTCTCTGCTTTTCTCTGTCTGTCTGTCTGTCTGTGTTTATACATATATATATATATATATATAGAAAGAGAGAGAGAGAACAAATCTAAAAGAAGCAAAAAAAGCATCTCTCTCTCTATATATATATATAATTATATATATATATAGAGAGAGAGAGAGGGAGGGAGGGGGAGGGAGAGAGAGATGATTTTTTGCCTTTTTCACCTTTGTCATCAATTAACTTCTTTGTGATTTAGTTATCTCTCTTTAACTGTTTCGCCATTTTTTCTTAGTTTCTCTCAACATGCTTACCTTCTCTTTGTACCCCTCTCTTTCTCTCTCTCTCTCTTTCTCTCCCTCTCTTTTTCTCTCTCTCTCTCTCTCTCTCTCTCTCTCTCTCTCTCTCTGCTTAACTCTTCTGTCATTTATCTGAAATAACATTGCTTATTGAGTGTCCTTTTCTTTCTGTCAATGCCGCGATAAGAGGTATAGGTATTCTTATCGGCGCACAAGCCCTAAAAGCACTTAATAGCACCGAGAAAATACAACCCAAGATGATGGTAGCCATGTTTGATGGCAACCCCCTGCACAACAATCATCTCCTTTTACAGCCCTACCAATGTCAGTGACAAAACAGATCTCATTGCCTGCTATAACGAGCTATCCTCACTTGTCCGTAGCATTCTGAAACAACGTTCAAATCATCGGTGGAGACATGAATGCCCAAATTGGAAAAAACGTAAACAAATTCAGCTTACACAACTCGTCAAACAGAAATAGAGAACATCTAACAGATTTAACCCTAGAAAATTGATGAACATGCCTCAATACTAAATTTCATAAAAGAAAGGAATACAAAGGATCTACAATTACGCAAATACGCTAAATCACAGCTAGACTACATCCTCATAAATAAGAAATGTAATAATAGCACATTGAATTGTGAGGCATATTCCTCTTTTGAGGTTGTGTCCTCCGATCATCAAATTGTCACGGCAAAGATACGATTGAGCTTACGAAGGAATGCGGCGCAAACAACCGCAGCGGTACTCTATGAATAGTCCCTGCTTAACAACTGGGATATTAACGATAAATATACATTATGACAAAGAAACAAATTCGATGCACTTCAGGAGATATCAGAAACACATACTCCGTGTGACGAATATGAGAAATTCGTCAATACCCACATAAAAGCGGCAGCAGAATGCATTCCAACTAAATAAAGAGCTAAACCTAGAGTCCCATGGGAGACATTAGCGGTTAGAAAAAGCGTGCAGACTTGAAAACCGCATCCCTATGCAATCGGTGGAACCAAACTAATATCAACGCTCAGAAACTTAAGAAGGCACAAAATGAACTAAATAACGTATACCCAAAAGAACAAACAAAATACATACAAAATCATATCAATAAGATTCGAGACACGGTGGAAGATAGACAATTTAGGATAGCATGGCAGACAGTAAACGAAGTGAGTAAAAGGAAGAGTACTGCGAGAGCTAAGCTGAAAACTAACAGCCAAAAAGAACGAATACACTTGTGGAAACAACATTTCGAGAATTTACTTGGAAAACCTCCAAAAGTTACGGATGAACCTCCCACAAAAATTATTAGTAATAAATTAGACATCAAACAAGGATAGTTTACGCAAGAAAAACTTGACCCAGTACTAAGAAAAAGTAAAAATAACGGAACTGCAGAGCTTGATGAAATAACCCCAGAAGTATGGAAAACCAGAAAATTCGACTGGCCCAGCTCACCGGGACATTGGTCCAGCGGTTAGAGTGTTCGCCAATGGCCCGGGAGACCTGGGTTCAATCCCAGGTCGAGTCATACCAAAGACTTTAAAAATGGAACTTGATACCACCTTGCTTAACACTCAGCATTATAAGGTACGGTTCAAGGGTAAAGTGGAGCAATCCAGGGAATGGAGTAGCGCCCTCCCCTACACCTTGGTGTAGTAGCTATCGAAAAGGGAGCCTTCAGGTCACCCTCGACTATGGTCGCTAACTTTACTTACTTACTACTCCGATACTATAACGCCGTATATAACCGGACTACAATAGACAGACGGACAAAGGGATGCATCCTTCCTTTCCCTAAGAAGGGTGAGCTCGGAATTGTCAAGACTACTGAGGTATAACCCTTACTTCCATAGCGGCCAAGATCTACAATGTTCTGCTACGCAAACGCGTAGAACCTAAAATAGAGAAAACACTTACGAAGAACCAAAATGGTTTTCGGAGAAATCAATCCATGACATCACAAGTTTTGACTATCCGTGTACAAGGAGTTTGTGCAAAAAAAAAACAAACTCGAAGCAACAATATTATTCGTCGATTTCTCCAAGGCATTTGACTCTATACACCAAGGGAAGATGGAGCAGGGGGGTATCCTCGTGGTGTAATGCTTAAAGCGATGGACTGCGGAATCGTAGTAAGCGAGTTCGTACTCCAGTCGAGCTATTATGTTCACTTTCGGGCAAATACCCTTGGGAAAGGTATGAACCACCTTATCCTCCCAGCTATGGGTTAAATAGTACAACTACTGTTCTTCTAGGAGAGTAGCTTTGGCATTAAATAACCGAAAAAGGTTGATATGCCATTAAACAACCAAACCGAAACCGAAACGGAATATGGAGCAAACACTACTCGCCAACGGTCTCCCCCAAAGAAAATGTCGCAGCCATTATGATGCTATATAAAAACACGAAAGTAAAATTTCACTCACCGGACAGCGATACAGACTACTTCGACATTGTAGCGGGTGTGCCGCAAGGAGATACATTAGCCCCATTCCTGATTATTATCTGCCAAGACTATGTGCTTCGAACGTCTATAGATTTAATGAAAGAAAACGGCTTCAGGCTGGCAAAGCGGAGAAGCAGGAGATACCCCGCACAAATAATTACGGACGCGGACTACGCCATTGACATTCTGGCAAATACACCTGTCCAAGCCGAATCCATGCAACATAGTCTGGAACAGGCAGCAGATGGCATGGGACTCCATGTGAACACAGACAAAAACGAATACATGTACTTTAATCAAATAGGTGACATTTACACTCTAAAAGGTGGTCCTCAGAAACTAGTGGACATATACACCTATCTAGGAAGTAACGCCTCGTCAACCGAAAATGACATCAACACGCGACTAGTAAAGGCATGGATAGCTATCGATAAGCTATCGGTCATATGAAAGTCAGACCTGTCCGTAAAAATAAAAGCAGCGGTTGTATCAATACTGCTATGTGGATGCACCACATGGACGCTAACTAAGCGTATGAAGAAAGAGCTTGACGGCAATTACACAGGAATTCTACGATCTGTATTTTACAGGTCCTGGAGGTAATACTGCACAAAACAGCAGCTGTACGGTCAACTACCACTCTCCACTAAAACTATCAAAGTTAGACGAATCAGACCTGCGGGACACTGTTGGAGAAGTAAAGACGAACTCATAAGCAATGTACTCCTGTGGACCCCCTCACATGGACGAGCAAAGGCTAGACGGGCAAAGATTGGACGACCAGCTAGTACCTATCTACAGCAGCTCTGTCGATACCTGGAAGAACTGCTGAGAACGATGGACGAAAGAGACAGGTGGCGAGAGAGGATCAGGGAAATCCGTGCTAGCAGCACGACATGATGATGACGATGATGAAATTTCACTGTCTGTAAACAAATTAATATCAAATAGAATTTATATATATATATATATATATATAACAAAATTTTGTTTGTTTGTTACTGTTTTATGGCATATCAACCTTAGTAGGTTATTTAATGTCGAATCCATTTTTATACAAATTACCAATTTTATTTTAAACACTTAAGTTTAGTATAAGTATAGATTTTGGTATACACACTTAAAAGTGAAAACTGTTCTATTTCAAACAATTCAGTTTAGCATAAGAACAGTTTCAATGTTCGAAACAGTTCTATTTCAAACAATTCAGTTCGCAGTTTAGTTCTATTTGACTTATAGATAGGACCCTCTCAGGATCTACCACTCCGGGTCAGAATTGAACTGGGAGCGATGGCAATTAAGGGGTACGCCACATTCCCTAAAGCTCCAGCATTACTGGAACCTCACCATCAGATGGTTTAGTGTCATATGCAGGACACTCGCTGGGGTAGGGGTTCTTACTCCTTTGCAGAGATGCAGTCGGTGTATTCTACAGCCCCCCACCACCAGTCGAAAATTTGGCCCTAAATAACCAACAAGGTTTGATATGACATTTTAAGAAATAACCAAATGACTAATGGATCTGAATGCAAACACAATGTGTGTGTGAATAGAACTTATCATTGATAATAATAGTTTTATGTCAGTAACTCTTATTTTTACTTCATCCATAATATTTTATTACTTCCTCATAACAAATAAGGTTGTAGAATACACCGACTGCACCTCTGCAGAGGGGTAAGATCCCCCCACAACGAGTGTCCTAGGAGCAATGGCAATGAAGGGGTACTCCGTATTCACCACCAGTCGAAAATTTGGCCCTAAATAACCAACAAGGTTTGATATGACATTTTAAGAAATAACCAAATGACTAATGGATCTGAATGCAAACAAAGAATTAATATAAAATAGAATTATTTGTAGTAGGCAGCAATACCTGAAATCATTTAACTGTGTGCCAAGAAAAAAATGAACTCTGGTTCGTTTAAGATTAATACTGCCAACAAACTATTACCTTACAATTAATGTATGTGTGTGTGCGTGTGAGTGTGTGCATGTGTGTGTGTGAATAGAACTTATCATTGAATAGCTCAGAAGGTTTGAATAATAAAATAGAATTATAAGTATTAGATAGCAATAACTGGCTTATTGGCATAGTGGGTAGAGTGTTTGCCAATGGTCCGGGAGACCTGGGTTCAATCCCAGGTCGCGTCATACCAAAGACTTTAAAAATGGTACTTGATACCTCCTTGCTTAACACTCAGCAATACAAGGTACGTATCAAGGATAAAGTGGAGCAATCCAAAGAAACACCGCAGTGTTGTAGCTATTGAAACAGGAGTCTTCTGGTCGCCCTCGACTATGGTCACCAACTACAGAGGATTACTTGAAACTATTCAACACTTTGAAAAAAATCGATCATATTAAACAGAATTTATATATATATATATATATATATATATGATAGGATTTGGTGTTAAGTAGGTTATTTCAAATAAGGGTTGATATATCTTTAAAGCAAATGACAAAATAACCAATGCATGGAATTCAGACGGAATAAACTCGCAACCGGCTATCGGGTATCATTACTTTCTCTGCGCAAGTCTGTCAATTAAAATGTCTGTCGTCATAGATACAAGTTTGTTCGATTTATTTACATATGACGAAAGATATTTTATTACAATGATAATTCAACATCGAATGGACAAGAAAGACTGCATACTTCTTTGAGGCGCTATAAGTGTGACAATTATCCTCGTATGAAATGGAATCGGTGACCCGATTTCAAACTCCTTGGCGAGGCTGTTTGTTTTTCACTTCGTGCTAATGCCTTCAGAAAAGGCATGAATCCATCTCTTATCCTGAGTTATAAGTAGGGTGGAATGACTTCTTAGATCAACTTGAAAATATGACTCCCGTTTAGAAATGTTAAAATTTAACTTTTTGTATATGCTTAGACAAACTTGAAAGATTTAGTTTTGTAATGTCTTCACATTAAAGATATTCTGCTTCATTGTTCCAGGCATGATTTCGCGATATTGGGTTAAATACATGAAAAGGATAACTTGTTGCTAGCAGTAATCTGAAAAAAGAAAGAGAATTAAGTCAACTGGGAAAATCTGATTTGGTTTAGTTTGGTTTGGTTTGGTTGGGTTGGGTTTGGTTTGGTTTGGTTTAATGTCTTATCAACCATTATAGTTAATTAATGCAAAATCCTTTTTATACGTATGAACAGTTCTATTTCAAACAATTCAGTTTAGCACAAGTACATAGTTTAAATATCAAAATACTTCTATTTCAAACAATTTAGTTTAACATAAGTACACAGTTTAAACGTCAAACACTCCTATTGAACCTTTTGATAGGACCCTCTCAGGATCTACCTCTCCGGGACAGAGTGTACCTGAGAGTGGTGACAATAAATCAGTACTCAGCATTTTCCAAAGCTCCAGCATTATTGGAGCCTCACTATCAAATTTTTTGTGTCATATCAAGGACATTCGCTGGGTTGGGGTCTTACCCCACTGCAGATATTCTGTCAGTGTATTCTGTAGTCCCAGGCGATTTGGCCAGGAAAGATCTGAGAGGTCACGGCTTTGTTTCACCAACTGAAACACGCTGTATTTTTGCTGTCATCTAACATGGGTAATAATAGTTTTATGTCAGTAACTCTTATTTTTACTTCATCCATAATATTTTATTACTTCCTCATAACAAATAAGGTTGTAGAATACACCGACTGCACCTCTGCAGAGGGGTAAGATCCCCCCCACAACGAGTGTCCTAGGAGCAATGGCAATGAAGGGGTACTCCGTATTCCCCCAGCCCAAGCATTACTGGGACCTCACCATCAGACTGTTTTAGTATCATATCCAGGATACTCATTGGGGGGTCTTACCCCTCTGCAGAGGTGCAGTCAGTGTATTCTACAGCCCCAGCCGACTGGGCAAATCAAGTTGTGAACTAATGCTAAACTGAATTGTTTGAAATAGAACAGTTTATTTGTATAAGAATGGATGTGGTATAAAATAACCTTCAAAGGTTGATATGCCATAAAACCCAACCAACAAACCAAATAATGAACTTGGTATAATTCCAAATCCGTGTCTTTTTTCTTTTCGTTTACCAGATTGCTGAGTTCTGGCCTTTGGTAATTTTTCAAATGGATCTCCTTGTTTTGAGAATTTAATAACTTTAGGAATATATTTTATTATTGATTTGATCTTTTTATTTAATTCTTCCCACGTTTCCTTAAATGGTTAAAGCGATGGGCTGCGGAATCGTAGTAAGCGAGTTCGTACTCCAGTCGCGCTATTACGTTTACTTTCGGACAAATACCCTTGGGAAAGGTATGAATCCCCTTATCCTCCCAGCTATGTGTTAAATAGTACCACTACTGTTCTTCAAGGAGAACGGCGTTGGTATTAAATAACCTACAAAGGTTGATATGCAACAAACAAACCAAACCTTAGTACGAAGAGTATGAAAAGTGGAATTCCAATGAATATTATCTCCATTTTCTAACATCAACTCCCCGTTAAATTAGACCAGTTTCTCTTATTTCTGATTATATAATTAACATTCGAATTCATTTTAATTTCTATTTCAATACATCCATGATCAGATTTACGTAACTTAAACTTACCTCTCGTATTAAACATTTATTATTTCAAACCCCTGATTTTTATCTAATTTATTTCCCACTAGTTTATTATCTTTTTTTAAAACAATAAAATCCTTTTGTTTTAAACAAATCTAAATATTTGCTTTTTATTCAAAAGTTTTGACTCATTAAATTTACAGGAGACACATATCCATATTTGGTAAATTTGACCATTAAAATATGTTCAGATTAATTTGACGTAAAATGCACCTAAGTCAATTATTACTCAATTTGGAGATCTTTATGTACGTATTATATAAACAAAAACTTCGTTATTAGAATCAGTTATTCTTAAGATCAAAGATTCAGTTTTTTCGAACCAATTCAGTTTAAATATTTTTAACGCGTAATCTTTATAAATAGCAGATTCCTAGACTTAATAGTATTTTTCCTATCTTCTCGAATTAATTTCAAATTTGTTATTGCTATTTCCGCTTCTTTTTACATTTTCCGCAGACAAATTTGATTTTGTAATACAAATCATTTGATATTTGTTTGCTGTACTTAATGTTACTTCTAATATTTTGTTTCTCAATGAACTAATGTTTATTTACTATGTTTAAAAACTTTCTATTTTACTTTAAACGTTTAAATTTTCAGTGACGTTGATAGATTTTCTGCTGTTATTATGATTTTCTTTTCTTTTTTTTGCTAGTTTGTTTGTATTTTAAAATGTTTCTTGTGTTTTTTTTTTCTTATCTCTAATTTGATTTTTTTTCAAAAGCAGATTTTCTTTCTGTCCTAGTTAAGTTTGAATTAATCCATATATTTTCTTCCCCTTCATTTTTGATTTTCTTTCTAAATCTATAGTTGTGAAAAGTATTTACCATATTCTTCATCTCTTAGTGAGACCAGGTTTTTTTAGAAATAAAACTCTAAATTTAAACCAACCGTTTTCCAATCAAAATTGACTTAGGCAGATAGATAATAGATAGATAGATAGATAGATGCGAGCTTAATAACCGATCAGCCAATAAATAAAAGAGAAAGACAGGAGAAGATAAACATAGATAGATAGATAGATAGATGGGAGCTCAATAACCGATCAGCCAATAAATAAAAGAGAAAGACAGGAGGAGATAGATAGATAGATAGATAGATAGATAGATAGATAGATAGATAGATAGATGGGAGCTCAATAACCGATCAGCCAATAAATAAAAGAGAAAGACAGGAGGAGATAGATAGATAGATAGATAGATAGATAGATAGATAGATAGATATTGAAGCTATTCGGCGAAAATATGTCATTAATGCTAATGCATTCAGAGTCAATATGCAGATTACAACAGCATGAAATTGTTCACAAGCTGATAACAAATCAGCATTTGTTTTTACACCGAACAAAATTGGTAGCTCAGTCGATAATATCCACAGATGTCGCCTGCGAATATGATGGCCGACCAATTCAATATCAGTGAGACGCGTGTTTGATGTACGTTCATCTGTTCATCGCTTACTCATAACTTCGTCACATTGTGCAACTCTTCGAAGATTCACTCTGCATGAGAAATATGCACAGGGTAATCGTTGGCTTTTATGCAACGTAGAGAGAATAGAAGATTAGAGGGGAAAAGAGAAGAGGGGGAGAAAAGAAGAGGAGAGAATACGGAAGAATAAAAGATAAAACGAGAGAAGGGAGAGAATAGAAGAGAAGGAGGAAGAAAAGAAGATAAGAGAGGAGAAGGGGGAGATGAGGAGAGCAGAGAAGAGCAGAAAAGAGAAGAGAGGGGAATAGAAAGGGAGATAGGGGAAGATAAGAGGAGAGAAGAGAAGGTGAGAGGGGAGGAAGTAAGAGAGGAGAGCAGAGAAGAGAAGAGGAGAGGAGAGAAACAGGAGATCAGAAGATAAAAGGAGAAAAGGAGAAAACGAAAGAAAAGAACATATGAGGGGAGAAAGATGAGATAAGGAGAGAAGAGAAGAGTAGAGAAGAGCAGAAAAGAGAAGAGAGGGGAATAGAAAGGGAGATAGGGGAAGATAAGAGGAGAGGAGAGAAGGTGAGAGGGGAGGAAGTAAGAGAGGAGAGCAGAGAAGAGAAGAGGAGAGGAGAGAAACAGGAGATCAGAAGATAAAAGGAGAAAAGGAGAAAACGAAAGAAAAGAACATATGAGGGGAGAAAGATGAGATAAGGAGAGAAGAGAAGAGTAGAGAATACAGGAGAATAGAAGATAAAAGGAGAGGAAAAGGGATACAAGGAGAGAATAGAACACAGAAGAGAAGTGAGAGGAACGAAGAAGAAAGGGAAGGGGACAAGTGAAAAAGAAAGAATGCAAGAAAAGCTGGAAGAAGAGAAGATAAAAGCAGAAAAAAGAGGGAAAAAGAGAATTGGAGATAAAAGGGGAGAAAAGAAGAGGGAGAAAAACGACGGGTGATGAGAGAAGAAGAGAAAAGAAAGAAGAGGAAAGGAAAGAAAAGAAGTGAAAAAAGAAAAGGAGGGAAGAAGGAGGAATAGAAGAAAATAAGAGAAAAGGTGGAAGAAGGGAAAAGAAGAGGAGACGAAAGAAGAGGAGAGGAAAGAAGAGGGGAGAATGAGGAGAAGAGAGGAAAATGAGAAGAGGGGAGAAGAGAGAAAAGAAGAATTGTAGAGAGAGATCAGAAAAACTATTGATCCAACAGCAAATATACGGGCTTCTTGATACATAAAAAAGTCAGTTGTAAATTTGCATTTAAACAATAAATAGAAATAAAAATAAGGCAAATTTCTTTTCAGATTTGCAGTTTTACACCAATAACGTGTCTGTTTATGTGTATTTCACTTGTAATAAGAAAACCTGTTTGGTTGCAAAAGCTGAGAGATTTCGGCTTACTAGATGGTTTTGGTTGTGGTTGGGAAGGACTTAAAAAATTTACACATTTTGGAAATTCCAGTTGGATGCTTGGAGAAATATCTGCAAGAGATTATAAGGATTCGTTTCTGTCTATGAAGACAATGTACATATTGAACAGCTTCTTTCTTCTGTTGTTGTGTGATCGTCTGGGTGGAAGGAAAGGCTGAAAAGGATAACGACGAATCCCTTTTTTACAAGTTTGGAGCCTTTTGTCTAATTTTGGTTTGTTTGGTTGGTTGTTTGAGTTTCACGGCATATCAACCACTATGGGTTATTCAATGCCAAATCCGGTTTACATATATGAATTATATATGATTTGTAACCATTATTTTTAACTCACTTTTTTTTCATAAACTCACTTTTCTTTTAAATTTATGTTTTGACCCATTCGACCCACAAGCACCATCACTCCGGGTCAGAGTGGACCCACTACAAGTTGTAATTGTTGAGATTTATGGTTTTGCATGGGGTTATTTGACAAAACTTTTTTTATATTGAGTTGATTGGTAGGTTGATCCATTGAATATTTCGGATTGTAATGATGTATTATATTTAGGTACAACTCTGCTTCTTTTAAGAAAGAGAGGACATCATCCATGTTGATGTTCTCAAACAAGTCTTTCATGTTATCTGCTTTAAAATGTCGCTCTCTGACGGTAGCTAGTACACCACATTCCATTAGGATATGTTTAATAGTGTAAGGCATCTGGCATGTCAAACACTGTGGTAGTTGTTCCAACTTGAGGATGAAAGAGTGGGTGAGTCTTGTATGACCTATACGCAGTCTGGATATAATGACCTGTTCCATTCTTGATTTTCGAAATGCTGGTCTCCATTCACCCAAAGTGGGCTTGATTTGGAATGCTATCATTCCAGCATTGTTGCCATTTTGTAAAAAAGAACCTATTTATTTGTGGTTTCAAGTCAGTATATGGGATACTGGTATTGTCAAGGCCCAGATCAAAGGCTGATTTTGCTGCCGAGTCAGCTCTTTCAGTGCCACTCACTCCAATTTAGCTTGTGCTTTCTTTTCTTCCGAGTGTGTAAAAGTGAACCATCTCTCTATAGCAGACGAGAGCAGATAGATAAATAGATCGATAGATAAATAGATCAAAGAAATATCGACCAAACATAGATAGATAGATATTAAATGACTGAGATAGATAGATAGATAGATAGATAGATAGATAGATAGATAGTGTTATGTCTTCGAAAAAGGGCATAAAATAAATAAGACAAACACGTAGAAGAATTATCATCATGTCAGGCCGTCAGCTCAGATATCCCTGGTCGTCTCTTGCCACCCGTCGCTATTGTCCATTGCTCCCAGAAGGTCTTCAAGTCTATATCACTGTATAGGCACTGAGCTGTAGTATATAGGTTCTAGCTGGTCTTCCTGCCTTTGCTCGTTCATTGAAGGGGTCCACAGGAGTATGTCGTCTAACTTTAATACTTTTCGTGGTGCGTGGTAGGTGGCCGTACAGCTGCTGCATTGTTGGGTGGCTCTTCCAGGATTTGTTCAATACGTCCGCACGGCTACGGGGCCCAGCAAGGCCCTAGCCTTTCCTCGACCTCGACACTCTTGCAAGGTACAACACAGTCCACGTAACGACTCGCTGTTACGGACTGTTCTACCACTGCAACAACTGGCTCACGTACGACCCGCTGTACGAGCCAGAAACCAGGCCGACACACCCCCGGTTAATCCAACATATCGTCATAACCGAGGATGTCGATCTACCGAACTCGACGCTCCTGCAAGGTACCACGCAGTCCACGTAACGACTCGCTGTTACGGACTGTTCTACCAGGAGCGTCGAGTTCGGTAGATCGACATCCTCGGTTATGACGATATGTTGGATTAACCGGGGTCGAGGAAAGGCTAGAGCCTTGCTGGGCCCCCTAGCCGTGCGGACGTATCGGACGGGAGTGAAGGCTTTGTCGTGTCCAAAGCCGTGCGGACGAGAGCGAAGGCTTTGTCGGGTCAAAGCCGTGCGGACGAGCGGGCGGGAACGAAGGCTTTGTCGGGGCAAAGCCGTGCGGACGAGCGGACAGGAACGAAGGCTTTGTCGAGCCAAAGCCGTGCGGACGAGCGGACAGGTGCGAAGGCTTACCAGCATCCAACACCTAGCTAAACTCAACGCCTCGACCGACCTCAGCTTACCAGCATCCGACCATCTAGCTGTACTCAATGACCAGCACCGACCATCTAGCTGTACTCAACGACCAGCACCGACCATCTAGCTGTACTCAACGACCAGCATCGACCATCTAGCTGTACTCAACGACCAGCACCGACCATCTAGCTGAACTCAACGACTCAACCGACCTCAGCTTACCAGCATCCAACGTCTAGCTGAACTCAACGACTCGACCGACCTCAGCTTACCAGCATCCAACATCTAGCTGTACTTGACGACTCGACCTACACCAGCGACCCTCGCCGAACGCCCAGCTGCACACATCTATAACTCGATCATACCAGCTACCAACATCGTCCATCTAGCTGAAGATCACATACAACCGCCACGGACATTTACATTCACGCTTGTAAATATGACAAAATAAATTGTCACTTGTTATTATCGTTACCTCGCCTTTGTTCCTTCATATTGCTTTGGCTGTTCCTCATTCACATAATTCATTTGCGGGGTCGACATACATATCGGCTCCGCAACAGGAGGACTCGTACTTTTCCCAAGATAATACGTTTGAAAGTGAACGTAATAGTGCGACTGGAGTTCGAACTCGCTAACTTCGAGACTGTAGTCCAACAATTAAGCCATGATGCCAAAAGTCATCCCACATTACTTCCTCACCTTGTACTTAACCTAATTTAATCCTCTTTTTTTTTTCATCTGTCCTCCAATTCATTTCCTTGTCTATCCTATTCTTTCCTAACCTTCCTTTTTTTTCTACCACGGAATATTAAATAACAAATACACACAATCTCTCTCTCTCTCTCTCTCTCTCTCTCTCTCTCTCTCTCTCTCTCTCTCTCTCTCTCTCTCTCTCTCTCTTAGTTTGGCTCAAGGCTAGAAATATTAGCAGCTAATAAGAATCAAATTCACTAATTTACTATCAGTTGCTTCGCCGCCATAAAAGAATGACTAAATAGCAAAATAGTCTTGTGCCAGACTACAATTCGTAGATACTACAAAGAAACAGCAGGCACCCGGTGATTCAACAAAAAAGAAAGATGGCATAGATCAATACCAAAAAGCCAAAAACTTTTTAAAATAAATTCATTGTTTTTTTTTTCATTTTTGCTTTTTTTGTTTTTTGTTGTTAATTTTTTTTTTTTTTTTTTTGGTTTGTTTGTTTTTTTCATACGAGTTAGTTTTTATTTCTTTCTCATAAATTTAACAATAACAAAAATTCACTGAAGGTGGGTTTTTTCCAGCTTTTTTTCTTCTTTTTTATTTTTTTTTTTAATTTTTTAATTTTTTTGGTAAGAAATAGACTTTAATCAATTTGAATTGTAATTTGGGTTTTGCACGAAGCGTAAAATCGCTGTATCATTGATCAACGCATCAGTACAAGACGCTAAGTGAAGATGAGAAAACAAAAATAGCGAAAGTCTATTTGAAATTTAAATCTCTCACAAAATTAGAAAAGCAGATGTTGAGAACGAAAAATGATAACAGACGTTTTCTTTTTTAATTATATTTCTCAACATTTTCTGACGTTATGACTTAGAGAATCAATTGTTACAATGACATTAAAAATGAAGCTATGGTATGAAGTGAAAATAAAGAAGAAGGAAAATATGAGGGCGTAAAGAAGAAGAAGAAGAAGAAGAAGAAGAAGAAGAAGAAGAAGAAGAAGAAGAAGACTTGAGTTTAATTGTTCTAATGTCATATCTACTCCTTATGAGTTATTTAAGGTCGATATTTAATTCATTTTTATAATTGCACTTTTTTTTTCATACTGATATAGGAACCCAGTCGGCTAGGACTGTAGAATACATCGACTCCACCCCTGATATGGAGTAAGAATCCCCACCAACGAGTGTCCTGATTATGACATTAAACAATCTGACAATTAGGTTCCAGTAATGCAGGAGTTTTGGGAAATACGGAGAACCCCTTCATTGCTATCGCTCCCAAGTCCACTCTGACTCGGAGTGGTAGCACCAGACAAGGTCCTATCAACGGATAAAAAAAAAACTGTTTGACATTTTAACTGCGTGTAAACAAATGACATACGTTAAATTGAATTGTTGGAAATAGAACTGTTGGATCATTTAACTACGTGTAAACAAATGACTGATGTTTATTTAATTGTTAGTAATACGTTGCAATATTTGGAACCATTGAACTTTGTTGACTTATGCTATATCAAATTGTTAGGAATAGAACTGTTTCATGTTTCATCCTTTAACTATGTGTATTTAAAATATGTGTTTATAAATCATTTATTTTAATCTACTAGTAAAAACAGAATTTGGCATTAAATAATCAACATTGGTTGATTTGCCAGAAAACTAAACCAAACCAATCAGATATAGGGTATAAAGTATACATTTGTATCGTTTCAAGAATACCTATTTAATAAACAATGTCTATACACAGTTTTAAAGTTTAAAGTAAATATTTCTATTTAATAAAAATTATTTGTTTAGTTATATAGTTTCGAGTTTTCCAATCGAATGCTAATAATTTGCAAACCAATTTTATTGATATACTCTACCACTCCGGGATTGGGTGAACAGGGTAGTAGTAGCAATGAGTAAGTACTTCACACTCACCAGAGCTCCAGAACTGGAGCCTCACCATCTGTGATGCAGTTTAATTTTATATCCAGGATACACTCTCCAGTAATCGGGGGAATCTTTTTGCTAAATCATAGACTGACTGAACCTTTTATTTGGCCGACAGAATTGAAATAACCGTTAAACAGATTGAAGGATACCGTGGGTCAACTCAGTTTAAATGACAAACAACGACCATTAAGGGCAGTTGAAAAGTTGACTGTCATTGGAGAATTATAAAGTCAGGTGACTAAAATCCAAAAACTTAGAAGTTAGATTTCAACTTTAAATTGGTTTTTTGTCAGAGTAGTTGAAAGCTTCAGACCTAATTTCCATCAGTGCTCCAATGGCTGACTCCCGGCTTGTCGTAAGTGTGCCAGCAATAAAATAAGGCTTTACATTTGCTATTTATCCCATGGAAGAGAACAGAGCGGCTAATAAAGAATGACCAACGAGAAGAGAAGACAAGCCCAGGCCGAAAAAGAACAAGACGGTTATACAACAAGACGGCTATACAACATTATTTCTCTGCAGAGAAAGCAGTTGGCGTATTCAAAATGCACAAGTCATTTATTTATAGCTATGAAGGCTTATGTCGTAACAGTTAGATATTGTAAAATGTATAATAGCAAAAGAATGTGGTCCATATTTCCAAATAACACACATCAGGTTTTTTATAATTCATTGTTTTCCTACCAAAATTAGATTGCCCAGTTGGCTGGTGCTGTAGAATACACTGACTGCACCTCTGCTGAGGGGTAAGACCCCCCCGCGACGAGTGTCCTGGATATGACACTAAACAGTCTGATGGTGAGGTCTTGGGGAATACAGAGAACCTCTTCATTGCCATTACTGTACTTACATTTAAACTGCGTGCTTATGCTAAACTGAATTATTTCAAATAGAACTGTTTTTTGACATTGAAACTGTATTTACACTGAAATGAATTGTTTAACATAGAACTGTTTTGACATTTAACTGTGTGTAAACAAAATCTGTACTTATACTAAATTGAATTAGCTGAATTAGAACTGTTTTACTAAACTGAATAGCTCGAAATAGAAATGTTTTTCACAATTAAACCGTACTTACATTTAAACTGTGTGCTTACGCTAAACTGAATTATTAGATAAAGTGACTACTTAAACTGTTGTGTTCTGGTTAGTGAACGCTTGTAATATAAAATAAAGGACAAACCACGATATGAGAGGAAATAGAGATATATTCTCATGAAAAAGTATATACAATAGAGAGACTATTAGTAGACAAGAACATAGGATTAGTGAATACAGAATAAAGATATAGTCCAACGATAGTACTGGCTTCTGTTATTACGGTAGCAAGTAAGGTGATCTAGGGCGATCTCCAGTCTCTAACGCTCTAATACTATTCCAATAAGAAGCTGCTCTTCACCTTCTAGTTTGCCTGGTATTAGTAGCTACTGCTATATATGACAGATGGACTAGTTCATTGGGTGGAAAAGGTGGGTGATACCCAACATAAACTAAACTGAATTGTTATATATAACTGCTTGAATAGTTTGAAATAGAAATGTTTTTGACAATTAAACTGTGTACTCGTGCTGAACTGAATTGTTTGAAATAAAACTGATTATTTACATAAAAATGGATTAGGCGTTAGATAACCTACAAGGGTTGATATGCCATAAAACCCAACAAACCAACCAACCAACCAACCAAAATTAGAGATTCTAGCCCGTTCTATTTCATCAACAGCTGCGAAAGATACTCATGATGATAGAATATACATGGATGGAGGAAGAACCACAACAATTCTTTAGGAAGATATATACATCTCACACTATATTCTTTAAAGGGGTTGAAGCTTCTGTGGTGTGTGAGAGGGACAGAGACAGGGATAGATTAATTCAAATTGCTATACCGACACATAACTTCCTCTTCTCTTGATCATAGTACGCTGTGTTATTTTTAAGACCCAACTTAGCCCTTTTCCAGCGTCTCGGCCAGAGTATGCTCATTCATAGGCCCGGTGTGGCCCACAGGAACTAGGGGAGCGCTCTCAGTGACTGCAAGCTGGCTCTGACTCGACCCTCATTGACTAACTGAGACATCAGTACATATTATTTCATAACGCTTCCGATGGATCACGTGACAGTTTCCGCTTATTTACACTGGTGCGTCTCTAATTGAGGACTTGATCAAGGGTCAATATGCAACACTCCCCATCTTATTTTTCAAAATATCTACCTGTGGACATTTTTCTCACGTCTTTCTCCATCTCTGTTCACACTCACATCTTACAAATGATGTTTACGAACAACATCAGCAAAAATATAAAAATACAAAAAATACAACAATCATTACACATCTTAGAGGGCGACCTTTTAATCATGCGACAATTAAACCGTTCTCGTCCTTATCTGAATTATTTCTTTATTCTTTCCTGACGCAGTTTGCTATCCAAAATGAATTTATCAAAATTACAACACAATTACATATCCCATTCAAAAACACCATAGAGCATTCCTCTGCAATTCCTTGAGGGAACTAAAAACACCACAGGACCAACACTTTGGTTCCCAAAATCCCGGTCACAAACCTCGTGACCCTGGTCATTTCAGCAATACATTTTGCCTGATTTCCTTATGGTTATACACCAGTCATCCACTCTACAGCATCCTACCATGCGTAACAGGGAGATCTCCAAAAATTCTACAACAAAAGTCATCATGGCCCCAAACCAATAACTCAAAATGGCATAATAAATTGAAATGCAAGCAACAACCAAAACATACCACACAAAAATATTTATCAGGGATTGATTTTCTTCCGAATCAATTATTGCTTCCAGCGATTTAGCTTCCCCTGCCAAAAAAAATAAAAAATTTAAATTCATGAAATGAGTCGGTGAAAAAAATTCAGAAATGTCGTCTTAAATTCAAACAATTATTCCCTTCTAAGCTTCACAGTGGTTGGAGAGAGAAAAATTTTTCAAAAACACCTAAGTCAAAATGCAATTGTCAAAACAAAATGTCCAACCAGAAAAAAAATTGACAACCGAAAACATGTCATAAAAAAGTTCAGAAAAAATGTTCATGCTTATGACAGATCTATTTTTTAAAAACATGTCTCTTCCTCTTCTCTTTTCGACTGTCTCTTTCTCTTTTTTTTTTCTTTCCTCCCCACCCCCGCAAAAATTGTGGCTTTTTTTTCTTATACTGAATATCCTTGTCCTTTTTTTTCAATTCTCTTTTCTTTTCACGGCAATAATTTTATACACACACACACACACACACTCACACACACACACACACACACACACACATATATATATATATATGCGGTACAATAGCTCATTCTCTGGTTTGTTTTTTCACGAATAACCGAAACTAATATTGGTTCACGTGTGCCCTTTCCATTTTTTTTCTAAACAAGTATCCACTCTTTTTCTTATTCAGACTGAAACAACACCACGCAAGTAACCTGTTCACTTCAGAAGGTGAGATGAATTTCCTGGGAGTTCTTTTCCTAATCAACCCAAACCTTTTACCCTTTCCACTACTCTTTCCACTGCCCGACAGTCTATAGCCTTTCTCTTTTTCAGTAGTTGACGAGGGTACTTTATTTATTTATCTATTTGGTCAAATACATTTCTTCCTTAAACACGATTCGAAACCGAGTCCGTAATTTTCCAGTGCATACCAAGAAACACGTCAAGATTTTGCACACATACTCCCTAATTTCCAATCCCCTGTTTCAAAATATCTTCTTCAACACAATGGTCTGGTCTCATAAAAAAATTCTCGACCACAGTTTGGCCACGAACCAGCACCTCACAAAATCTCAACCCCACAAAATCCTGGTCTAGCCACTAAACAGTACCTCAAAACTCTCGACCCCTGGTATAGCTTCAACCAGTACCTAAAATATCCATCCTATTTTAAGTGTGGCTTCACAGAACGCTTCCAATTTCCACTACTTTTCCAAACATTGAACCCGTCCCACTGACCTAACAACGGATCCAAATGTACATGAGCATTTTCTCCATAACATATCATTGTTGTCCAAATCATTCCGGAGCTCGGATAAAAATCCTAATGCTGAATTACTACGCGTTACGATAGCATCCAAGCGTTAATAAAAAATTTCATTCACAATTCATTTTGTTTACTATCAAAGTCCATTCAGGAAAAGCCTCAAATTCTTATTATCCCCCAAATCGAAACTTGTTTTTACTACCTGTCACATTTTGACAAATCACAGAAACAATACTTTCTGTTTCTCTCTCTTTTTTTTCTTCTTCTTCTTTCTTTACCCTCTTGATTCACCGTCCCCAAACATACCAATAATCTATGCTAAATTGAATTGTTTTTTGTTTTGTTGTTTAATGGCATATCAACCTTCTTGGGTTATCTAATGCCGAATCCATCCTTCTAGAAGAACAGTAGTTTACTATTTAACCCATAGCTAGGAAAATAAAGGATTTATACCTTTACCAAGAGTATTTGTCCGAAAGTGAACGTAATAGAACTACAGGAGATCGTACTCGCTTACTATGGTGCGGCTGTCCAGCGCTTTAATCATTAAACCAAGAGGATACTTTCATTGAATTGTAAAAAAATAGAACTGTTTAATCATTTAACAAATGACTGATGTTTAAATGAATTGTTAGTTATACATAGCAATACTTGGAACGATTTAACTAAGGTCTTCTAGCCATCCATATCAAATATATATGTACGTATAAAACGGATTTGGCATTAAATAACCTAGAATGGTTGATATGCCATAAAACCCAACCAAACCAAGTCATATATATTTAGTATATATGTATAAATTGTATTTTGCATTAAATAACCAGCAATGGTTGATATACCATAAAACCAAACCAAACCAAACCAAATCATAACAGAAAATCAATGTAATATAAATCAAGAAAAGAAAAAAAAAGAAAAAGTAGATCACTAAAATAAAGAAAGTCAAAACGAGACAAAAACACAGGAGGAAATTTAACCCTCTTTTCTTTGATAATCCCCTGTGGTGCAATAGCGATCTAGGCTACCAAACCATTGCTAATGAGGTCTGTTCTCAGTATGACGCTTTCCTAAGGGGAAATTTTGACACATAATCTCTTTAATAAGATGGGAACAATCACTTAAGCGTGAGAAGGGCTAAAAATAGCCCCAATCCTTGCAACTAATATCACGAAAATTAGACCCGCCGAGTCCTTTCTGTCAAGTCTTGAGTTAAGGCTAGAACACGACTGTGAGAGATGAACAGATACTAAATTTTTATCCCGGCCCAAACTCCGGGATGGGGAAAGCTCTGCTATGTCGTAAGGGAGAGTGAACTCTTGTCACGTTATTAGTCTGTCTGATTTAAACTCTTGAAAATGGTAGGGAGCTTCTTATTCCCCTAGCTATGGATTAAATAGTATCACTACTGTTTTTCAAGAAGAATGACTTTGGCATTAAATAACCCAAGAAAGTTGATATGCCATTAAACAAAGAAATCAAAATCGAAAGCCTGGACAACATTACCTATCTACCAGACAATGACATAATAGCAAAAGAAAAGAATGAAGAAGTTTACATTTAAAAAAAGAGAAAAAATTAAATTATCAGGTCAAACCAAAAGTTTTTCAGTATTTTGGATTTGTTTGGTTTGGTTTTATGGCATATCAACCATTGTAGTTTATTTAATGCCACATCCTTTTTTACATATATATTAAATATATATGATTTTGTTTGGTTTGGTTTTATGGCATATATACCATTGTAGGACATTTAATGCCAAATCCATTTTATACCTATAAACTGCTATTTCAAACAATTCAGCTTAGTTTAAGTATAGTTTTTTGTTTACACACAGTTAAGTGTCAAAACAGTTCTATTTGAAACAATCCAGTTTAGCATACACCAACAGTTCCATGTCAAACAATTCAGTTTAGTATAAGTACGCAGTTTAAATGTCAAAACAGTTATATTTCAAACAATTCACTTTAGCATGAGTACACAGTTTAGTTCTATTTGACCCACATATACGACTTTATCAAGTGCTACCAGCCTGGGCCAGAGTGAACCTGTGAGTGATGACAATAAGGGGGTACTGCACATTCCCCAAAGCTCCAGTATTACTGAAGCCTCACCATCAGATTGTTTAGTATCATATCCAGAACACTGATTGAGAGAGTCTTACCCATCTGCAGAGATGGAGTCGGTGTATTCTACAGCCCCAACCGACTAGGCAAGCAATATTTTGGTACGTCTTAGTTTGTGGCGCGTATATCATGTAATCAAAGCATTTAAAGCCATGGTAGCTTCCCACTGGGGTTGGTATTATCGTGATGACTGATGCGATAATACGTTGTGTATTGCTTCACTCAGTGTATTAATCACAAAGCTACGCAGATAAACATCTATCTAAAAGTGATTGATTAATTTTGATAACATGTCGGGGTTTTTTATGCCTCGAGATTAGGGAATCACGTTCATATATAAAGTTTTATATATGTATTTACCAACCCCTTTTCATGAACA
Source organism: Sepioteuthis lessoniana (assembly GCA_963585895.1). Lineage (NCBI taxonomy): Eukaryota > Metazoa > Mollusca > Cephalopoda > Myopsida > Loliginidae > Sepioteuthis > Sepioteuthis lessoniana. The sequence goes on from OY757920.1 coordinate 84,208,868, forward strand.
GAATGTGACACAAGGTCATTTTTAAACAGAGCTTAAAATGTTTGAATTCAGAATTTTACTTTGCTGGGACGGGTTGCCATACAGAGGTTAAAGAGCTTAGTTTGCCCTACTTTTTATTCACGGCTGGACAGCGAACGATTGGATTCATACCTTTCCTAAGAGTATCAAGTCAATGAGAAATGCAAACAACCTCATCCAGGATTTGAACTCTGTTCGTCGGTACGACGATAACTGTTACACCACGAGAGACAAATTCACCTACCCAGGACGCAGCGTCTCATCAACAGAAAGACATCGAAACGCGGCTAACGAAGGCATGGACAGCTATCGATAGGCTATCGATCATATGGAAATCAGACCTGATCGATAAAATGAAACGCAGTTTCTTCCAGGCAGCGGTCGTATCGATACTGTTGTAAGGATGTACTACTTGGACGCTAACTAAACGACTGGAGAAGAAGCTAGACGGCAATTACACGAGAATGGTGCGAGCAATATTGAATAAGTCCTGGCGATAACACACCACAAGGCACCCCACCAACTATACGGCCACCTACCTCCCATCACGAAACCTATCCAAGTTAGACGAATCAGGCATGCAAGACACTGCTGGAGAAGTAGGGACGAGCTCATAAGTGATGTACTCCTATAGACCCTACATATGGCCGGGCAAAAGCAGGATGACCAGCTCGAACATACATTCAGCAGTTATGTGAGGATATGGGATGTAGCCCTGAAGACCTGCCAGAGGCGATGAATGATAGAGAGAAGTGGCGAGAGAGGGTCTGGGATATCCGTGCTTGCGGCACGACATGATGATGATGATGATGATGATGATGATTTGAGCCATAGAGTCGACTCTAAAAAGTACTAACATTTTCGGTCAGAATGGGCCTGGGAGTAATGATCTCCATAACTGGAGTCTCACAATCAGTGACTTTTTAGCGTCATACTCAAGACACATTCTTTTGGGGAGGTCTCTTAATCCTCTAGATACAGTCACTGTGTTCTGGTAACATGGAGATCTTTGACAGCATGTTGTGGATTTGTAAACCGGATATCGCACCTGATTCTTAGGATAAATAAAGGGGCAACGGAAATAAATCTAGTGAATTGAGACCCTGAAGGAAATGCAAGGGCAGTAAAAATACTTTGTAATGAAAAGAGATTCGCCGTCGATACGCAGAGATTCGGTCAGATTCGGAAAACAGCTAGCAAGTAGCCGATACACGCCGTTTTGGGTGCCATCCACGGTGGGCGGTGGCCCCCGGCTGAGAAGCAAAAGTAAGGCTCTGAATATCTGTCTCCAGCGCAGTGTCAAAGATAGCAGACCTTCGTCAGTCTTACTCTCTCTCTCTCTCTCTCTCTCTCTCTCTTGCAGCCATTTCGACCCTTTTATGACAATAAAGAAGAAAGAGAGATTTTTATAAAGAATTGTTATGGTGTCTGCATTGTTATACAACATTCTAAGTTCTGTCAACAGGACATTCTATCAATCAGTATTATTGTGCTGTCTATATCCGTTGTATTTTTCCATGGAAAAAGACAGGAGGCATTACTTTCAAAGCGCCTCTTGTGTTTAGTACTTTTCTTGAGCAAAGATTGTTATTCTTTTATTTATATGGTCGACTTTTACTCTCTTTTGAACAAACACTTCAAGTCATACGCTTTTTGTCACTCAGTCTCATCGTTCAGGGCGACGCATTTGTCGTTAAATATCTGACTACAATAAATATGTTGACAGCAGAAGCAACAATAATCAATGCCATTAACGAACGCAGACACATCATTCTTTAGTCTTGTGATTTGCTCGACGTTCCTTCTAACGTCCACCATCTTTTTTTCTCTTTTTATTGGCATTTGATTAAACTTTGTTTTTGACTGATAAGACATGTTGCGCAAGAGAATTATAAAGATATTAAACAAGATTATCTTAGTCTGGCACAAGGCTATGATTATATGGTGCTTGTGATCACTGAAGTCACAACACGAACTAATCGTCTGCTCCAGACTCGAACCTTGCAGAATACACTGACTAGATATCTTGAGAGGAATAAGACTTCCCCAACGAGTGTCTTGGATATTATACTAAACAATCTGATGAAGTAATGCTGGAGCTTTTGGGAATGTGGAGTACTTCTTTATTGCCATCGCTCTCGGGTCTACTCTGGCCCGTAATTGTAACACCTGATAGGGCCCTATCTACGGGTCAAATATAACTAAACTATGAACTCATGCTAAACTGAATTGTTTGAAATAGCTCTGTTTATATGTATAAAAATAGACTTGGGATTAAATAATCTATAATGGTTAATGTGCCATAAAACCAAACCAAAGCGATCGAACATTGCCCTGTCGACGAGCTAAATATACGCAAATTAAGAGAATTTTCTAAAACTTGTTCAATATTCATTTCTGTGTTAATTTGAGGATAAATCAAACTACGGAAAGAGAAATTTTGGCCAATGTAGTAATTTATATATATATATATATATATATATATATATATATATATATATATATATATATATCATCAGCCCAGTCAGCTGTATCTCTGAAAAGGGGTAAGACTCTCCAGCCTCAACGAGTGTCCTGCATATGACAATAAACATCTGATGGCGAGTCTCCAACGTGGGACTTTGAGGAATGGGGGGTACTCCTTCATAACCATTGCTCTCATTTCCACTCTGATCTGGAGTCATAGCAGCTGATAGGGTCCAATCAATGGGTCAAATAGAACTGTTTGACATTTAATCTCTGTGCAAACAAATGATTTATGCTAAATTGATTTGTTAGAAATAGAACTGCTAGATCATTTGGCTGAGTCTTAACAAATGACTAATGTTAAATTAAATCATAAGTGATATATAGCTATAATCGTGACCAAATCACTAAGTGCAAACAAATGATTTATATTGAATGGAAATATTTGTGTTAGATAGCAATAATTTAATCCATTTAACTGTGAAGAAATAATAGCGGTACTAATGTGCTAACAAATTAGTTCTAACTCATTTGAAAAGGAAATTACCAAGAAACTGTTTGTAAAGAAATGTACTTGAAATCATTTAAGAGTGGGCCAAAAAATAAGCTCGTTTAAATATGTTATCTACAAAGTGTTTACAAATCATATATATATATATATATATATATATATATATATATATATATATATTTCTTGATATATATATATATATATATATATATATATATATTTCTTGATATATATATATATATATATATATATATATTTCTTGATATATATATATATATATATATATAATATATATGATATATATTTCTTGATATATATATATATATATATTATATATATATATATATATATATATTTCTTGATATATATATATATATATATATATATATATATATATATATTTCTTGATATATATATATATATATATATATATATATATATATATATATATATATATATATTTCTTGATATATACATATATATATATATATTTCTTGATATATATAATAATATATATATATATATATTTCTTGACATATAATATATATATATATATATATATATATATATTTCTTGATATATATATATAATATATATATATATATATATATATTTCTTGATATATATATATATATATATATATATATATAAACAAGATTTGGCATTCGTTTGTTAGTTCGTTTGTTTGTTTATTTAATGGCCTATCAACCTTTTTGGGTTATTTAATGCCAAATCCATCCTTCTAGAAGAACCAGTAGTGGTACTATTTAACCCATAGCTGGGAGGATAAGGGAGTTCATACCTTTCCCAATGCTATTCACTCGAAAGTGAACATAATAGCGCGACTGAAGTTCTAACTCGCTTACTATAATTCTGCAGTCCAGTGGTTTAACAGATTTAGCATTGATTGCTTTTGGTTTGGTTGGTTGGGTTTTATCGGCATATCAACCTTTGTAGATTATTTAACGCCAAATCCATTTTATGTAAATAATCAGTTCTATTACAAACAATTCAGTTTAGCATAAGTACAACAGTGTAATTGTCAAAAACATTTCCATTTCAAACAATTCAAGCTGTTATATGTAATAATTCAGTTAAGTGTAAATACAGTTTTAATGTAAATACAGTTCCATTTCAAATAATTCAGTTAAGCATAAGTACGCAGTTTAAATGTAAGTACGGTTTAATTGTCAAAAATATTTCTATTTCAAGCTATTCAGTTTACTCAAACAATTCATTTTAGCTTAAGTATGCTGTTAGTTCTATTTAACCCATTATAGGGCCTTATCAGGTGCTACCACTCCGGGCCAGAGTGGACCTGGGAGCGATGGCAATGAAGGGGTACTCCGCATTCCCCAAAGCTCCAGCACTGCTGGAACCTCACCATCAGATTGTTTAGTGTCATATCCAGACACTCGTTGGGGGGTGTCTTACCCCTCTGCAGAGGTTCAGTCAGTGTATTCTACTGCCCCAGCTGACTGGGCAAATTTGGCATTGAATAACAATGGTTGATATACCATAAAACCCAACCAAACAATGTATATCATCGTTTCTTAAGCTACTAATAACAGTAATACTCTTTTTTATTATTCCGTTCTGTTGGTAGGTCTAAAAATACGCAGACTGCGTCATCTGCAGAGGGGTAAACCATTATCATTATCATCATCATGTCGTGCCATCAGCATGGATCTCCCTGACCCTCTCCTGCCACCCCTCTTTATCGTCAATCGCTTCCGGTAAGTCTTCGAAGCTACATCCTATATCAGCACAGAGCTGTTGTATGTAGGTCCTAGATGGACGTCCTGCCTTTGCTCGTCCATGTGATGGGGTCCACAGGAGTATGTCCCTTATAAGTACGTCCCTACTTCTCCAGCAGTGTCCCACATGTCTAGTTCTCCAAACTTTGATAGTTTTCGTGATGGGTAATAGGTGGCCGTACAGCAGCTGCTTTGTGGGGTGTTGCCTCCAGGACTTGTTCAATACTGCTTGAAACATTCTTGTGTAGTTGCCGTCAAGCTTTTTCTCTATACGTTTACTTAGCGTCCATGCAGTGCACCTATACAGCAGTATTTACACGACTGCTGCTTGGAAGAAACTGCGTTTCATTTTATTGGTCAGGTATGGGCTTTAATTAAATAAGCGACAAAATCAAGTATAAACCAAAAACTAACTGAATATTAAATTACAAAACGTATTCAATTTATATGCGTTTCATACAGGTTGCTTGAGAAAAGAATCAGTTAATTATGAATTCAAACACACCTTTAATATGTTTGGTGGCCACTGAGGAGATCACAAATATTAGATTGTAGGTTTGTGAATTTGAACAGTAAATTACCACGTTCTACATTGAAAGTCAATCTCGTTTTTCTTAGTAAATAATGCGTGTGGCAAAATCCTGATTCAACCATATACGATCTTGGAAAAGTTAGTAAATTGGCCTCAGCAGGCTCTCAAAGCCTGGAATATTTTGCTACAGATTTTGTCCTCCTGTAATATTCAATTTATAAATCCATTCCCAGTGAGCCCCTATATTTTATTCCCTCTGCTAAAGTTTTAACCTCCAGGGATCAATATGAACTTCTTTAAAGAGGCTAGAGAGTAATAAGGCTGATATTTGGGGAACGTTCAAATAATATAACTACAATTTTTATAATAACTACAAATTTTATAATTACAATTTTTATCACTATCACCTTCGGAGCGCCTATGGTAGTGTTATGGTTAACAAGCTCGACTAGTAAACCTACACGAGTGAGTTCGAGTCTCACTGGGTGCCACTTTCAAATGGCCTTGTGCCACTTCTGAGCTAAAAGCTTTGTAAATTACCTCTATCACCTTCATGTTCTTCAGCTTTTTCAACTCTTTAGCAAGGTCCAGGTATTTATCAATGTTTTAGCTTTCTTTTATTTCACTCTCCAATCCATTAAAATGGTAACATCTACCAAATGACAATTTCTTTTTAGTGATCTGTTTGTATCTCAAGACCCAAGAGAATCCTATGCCTCTCATTTTCTTGGAAATGTGCAAGAAATTAAAACTTGACCCTACTATCAAATGTATATGTTTAAAACAGAACATTTCCAAGAAAAGAGACCCATCGAATTCTCTGTGATTCTGAGATAACAAACTGATTACCAAATCCAAGCTAGAATGATAGACTTAGTTTTATATATTAAAAAACTTCCATAGAGCGGATTTTGTCATTCCGACAGACCTCAGAGTGAAAATAAAAGAATGAAAAAAGATACACAAATACTTGGATGATGCCAGTGAACTGGCAAAAGAACAGTAGAACGTGAGAGAGATGGTAATACCAATTATTGTTGGGAAAAAAAACTTGAAAGACTGGAAATTAGAGGAAGAATAGGTACCTTTCTTAACATCGGATAGAATACTGAAAAGAATCTTGGAAATCAGAAGATACTTGCTGTCACCCAGACTCCAGTGAAGAACCACCTGCTAACACTGGCGAGAAAAACTTGCAAGAGTGAAATATTAAAAATAATGGAACATTAGGATGACTGTGATACTAGGTCTAGTTAGAGCACTTGGAACGGTCCCCAAAGGCATGGAAAAGAAGCCAGGGAATTGGACATCAATTAAAGAATCGAGTTCATCCAGACTACAGCATTGTTAAGATCAGCTAAGATACTCAGAAGAGTCCTGGAGACCTGAAGAGACTTGCTATCACTCAGACTCCAATGACATGCCACTGATTAAATCTGGTGTGAAAGACTGGCAAAGAATTTGGAAGTTGGCGGACGATTGAAGAACATCCAAACTACTACATTATTGACCAGAATACTGAGAAGAGTCCCGGAGACATGAGGAAACTTGCTTTCACTCAGACTCCAGTGAAAAACCATCAGTTAAAACTGATGTGAAAAACCCTAATGAGTAAATAATAATAATAATAATTAGAAGAAGAAGAAGAAGAAGAAGAAGAAGAAGAAGAAGAAGAAGAATATTCCGGTGGACTTTGCTATCCAAACTGATAGAAAATGAAGAGTGACAGACAAGATATAGTTGTCAAGAACTAAAAAAAAAACATGCCTTCTAATTGATATATCCGTGCCTACAAATAATAACATATCAGTCAAAGAATACAATGCATTCATCATCATCAAGTCGTGGATTTCTCTGAATCTTTCTCCATTCGTCCCTATCATAGGCTGCTCCCGGCAAATCTTCCAAACTATATCCTGTGTCTGTTGTGGTTGAGTTCTTGCAAGTCGACCAACACTGGCATGTCCATGTGAAGGGGTTCATGAGAGAACGTCACTTATGAGCTTATCCTCGCTTCTACCGCATGTCCCCGCTTGGATGGTTTTAGAGATGGGAGGTAAGTGGCCGTCCAGCTGTTGTTTCATGAGTTGTTGCTTCCAGGATTTGTTCAATATAACTCGAAGCATTCTTGTGCAGTTCCCGGCTCGCGTTTTCTCAATACGTTTTGTCAGCGTCCATATGGTACATCCGTACAGTAGTATTGACACAACCGCTTCTTAGAGAAAATCCCGTTTTATTTTATCGGATAGATCAGATTTCCATAAGATCGATAGTCTATCGATAGCAGTCCACGCCTTCGGCAGGCGCATATTGACATCACTTTCAGTAGATGAGACGCTGCTATCCATGAACATAAACTTGACAAATAATTTCCGAGGACCGCCACTTAGAGTGGAGATGGCTCCTTCTCGATGAAAACACATGTACTCCGTTTTGTTTGCGTTTATGTAGAGGTTAATACCTCCCTCCTGCTGTTTGTTCCAGTTTATTCAGCTGGGATTCGGCTTGGGTAGGTGTATTTGCAAGAAGCGCTCTATCATCTGCATAGTCTGCGTCTGATATTATTTCTGTGGGATATCGTTTGTTTCTTGCATTTTAAGTGTAAAGTAATTTTCTATTAGATTTATCAACATTCGAAGTATGTAGTCTTGGCAGATTATAAACAGATATGGTCGTAATTTATCTCCTTGCAGAACTCCCGGAACACTAAACACTGGAAGCAATGAGAAGCAGCATGGTGGATGTGAAGTAAGGTGAATTAATCCGAAGTTCAGTCAACAGTAAGCTTCACCCGATGCTATGCAGAAGAAATTCCCGGTCAACAGCTAGGATCGAATAGTTCAGTCAAGAAACTACCGCCACTCACAGATTAGGGTGGGATCTATTGAAGAGATAAAAAAAAGAACCAACAAAAGATTACCATAACAGTACAATAAGTTAATACAAAGACCTGGAAATAGAAATTGAAAAGCCGTGGCAACTTAAGAGACTTAGCGATAAAAACCAATCACTTAATTCAGGCAAGAGACCATATCAAATATTTCCGATATAGAGAAGTTGCCATCTTGTGGATTTTGTTATACCAGCGTCATCATCATCATCATCATCAAGTTGTGCCATCATCACGGATATCCCTGACCCTTTCCTGCCACCCTTCTCTATCATCCATTGCTTCCGGCAGGTCTTCAGGGTTACATCCCGAATCGGCACAGAGCTGATGTATGTAGGTTCTATCAGGTCGTCCTGCCTTTGCTCGTCCATGTGAAGGGGTCCTCAGGAGAACGTCACTTACGAGTTCGTCCTTACTTCTCCAGTAGTGTCCTGCATGTCTGGTTTGTCTAATTTTGATTGTTTTGTGATGGGTAATAGGTGGCCGTACAGCTGCTGCTTTGTGGGGTGCTGCCTCTAGAACCTGTTCAATATTGCTCGCAACATTCTTATGTAGTTGTCGTCAAGCTTTTTCTCCATACGTTTTGTTAGCGTCCATGCAGTGCATCCATACAGTAGTATCGACACGACTGCTGCTTGGAAGAAAAAGCGTTTCATTTTATCGGTCAGGTCTGACTTCCATATAACCGATAGCCCATCGGTAGCTGTCCATGCCTTTGCTGGTCGCGTGTTGATGTTTGTCTCGATTGATGAGACACTGCTTCCTAGGTAGGTGAACTTGTCTACTAGTTTCAGAGAGCTACTGTTTAGTGTGGAGATGTCGCCTCTTTGATTAAAGCACATATATTCCGTCTTGTGCGCATTGGCATGGAGGCCTATGCCTGCAGCTGCTCGTTCCAGACTATTTAGCAGGGTTTCGGCTTGGGCGGGTATATTTGCCAGAATCGGCGTAGTCCGCGTTCGTAATAGTTTGTACCGGGTATCTTCTGCTTCTTTCCTTTGGTAGCTTGAAACCGTTTCCTTTAATTTTATCAATAGATGTTCTAGGCACGTTGTCTAGACAGATGATAAAGAGGTATGAGGCTAATGTGTCTCCTTGCAGTACTCCTGCTACAATGTCGAAGTAGTCTGTGTCTCCATCCGGGGAACGGACTTTTACTTTGGTGTTTCTATATACCAGCGTACCACCGAGTAAAATTGAAGGAAAGTGAAAAGCGGCACAAATATCTGAGTTGTGGTTGTGATAGCAGTTCATTTTGATCACGGCATATACTGAGAAAACTCCAGGGATAATAAAGAGCGGATCCTAAAATGTTGCCACTTGATCTCAAGTGATGAAAGAAATGGACAAACACGCATTTCAAAATTGGTTCCCATGTTAATTTAAATTTTAACAATTCAGTCCATCCATCTCAATGAGTATCTAAACCATCCCTCATAAAGAGGAAGAAAGTCTTTGCATCGTCTTAACGTCTCTACCGGGAGAGGCTTCTAACTGACGTTATTAAAAAAAAACAAAATAGCTCTGCTGTCACCCAAAACACAAAATTCCCCACTTTCAATCGAAGTGACCTCGAATTTCAATATACATCAACGCCTCCACGCTTCTTGTGGCTGGGTGTTGGGTGTATGGAAGTTATTACAAAGCAATATATTTGTTTGAAAAAAACGACTATATTTGGACTTCTGATTTTATTTTTATTGTTATTTAGTCACATGTGTCTGACGTACATCCAGTTTCAAAAGTCAGTCTTCTTCTAACGTAGTAAATCATTTAAACAGCCACCCGAAAAAAAACAACATTTGATTCGAGAAATGATCGATAAGCTGTCATACATGTCTAGGAGCTGTTTATTTTTTGTCCTTCATAAAAGCAACTGACAAATATTCGGATGTAATTATTTCGTTTCCATGGTTATTTTATTTATTTTATCTTCATTTTTTTCTAAAATATTCTTTTTTATCTTCATTTCAGTGTTCTCATTTTTCTGCCTACGACAACTTAATAAAATCTTACAGGTCTAGAATACATTCTGTATTCACCAAACACCTCCACCACCAGCAGGATGTGGCACAAGGCCATTTTAAGTGGAGTAAAGCTAGTTTGAGTATAGAGTTTTTATTACTTTTTTACGATGGCTTCCTAGCCAAGACAAAAGGATTCAGTCTGCCCTACTATTTACCCATAGCTGGGGGACCAGCAGATTGATTCATGCTTTTCTCAAGGGCATTATTGCCCAGTCGGCTGAGACAGTAGAATACACCGACTGGATCTCTGAAATGGGGTCAGATCCCCCACCCACTCAACAAGTGTCCTAGATATGGCGAGGTTCCAGCAATGCTGGAGATTTAGGGAATGTGGCGTACTCCATCATTGCCATCGCTCTCAGGTCCACTCTGGTCCGTAGTGATAGCACCTGATATGGTTTTATCTGTGTGTCAAATAGAACTAAACTTTGTTTAAGCTAAACTGAATCGCTTAAAATAGAACTGTTTAGACATTTAAACTGTGCGTAATCAAAAACTATACTTATACTAAACTGAATTGTTTGAATTAGAACTGTTCGACTAAACTGAGTATCTTGAAATAGAAATGTTTTTGAGAATTAAACTGTATATATGCTTGTTAGATATAGAACTATTCATTTGTATAAAAATGGATTTGGCATTAAATAACCTACAAAGGATGATATGCCATAGAATATAAACAAACAAACAAATCAAAGGCATTAGTACGAGGTAAAACCCAGACAGGTTAATCGAGGAATCGCACATCGTTTGACGATTTCATTTTCTACGACACTAACCATTACACAAAGCACGACTCTTACAAATATTTCAATCTGATACTTAAAATTCCTAAGTAGATCAGTTTAACCCAAAGATGAGACTCTAACAGTTTGGGTAACAGTCTGGGGCTTAGAATACGTGGTCTGAGAACTTTTTTGGCAAAACTTATAAACGCTCATTTCTGTGATTACATGTGGATAAATCAAACCGCTGAAAGGAAAACTTTGGAGAATTCAATATATATATATTTATATATATATATATGATGTTATGAAATAGCCGAGGGATTTCGGTTCATGCCTTTGAGTTTAGTTAGGCTGAGAACCTTTCGGCCCAACACATGGGTTGGTTGGGTGTAAGATTGAAGCAGGTGTTAACGCGGGTGCGCGCGAGCGGATGGAGGTGTCACTCAGATGTCATAACAGTCCGAGATGATACTGGGTGACAAGGTGCGGGTGACGTCACGCACCGGAAGCACGCGGAAGTTTGTGTGAGAATTTGAAGAAAATAAGAGTCGGGTTTTGGACGCCGAACGAGAAGGATCGATTTTGGAGCTCACAGGCGCGAGGCGAACGTGCGCCCGATGGGGGGCCGCTCGAGTTGGGGGCCAAATGAATAAGACAGCATAGAAGATTGTGTCTCTCCTCCTTACGTCGAAACCTTTAACTCAAAGTTAAAAAGGTTTCGTACCTGAACAAAAAGTAGTTACGTGTTTTTGAGATTCCTGTTCTTTATATATTCTATCGTTATGAACATTACATGTCTATTTCGCACATGGCCATATTCGTGTATATGGCTACGCAACATATGGGAACTCAATTGACTTCCATATTTAATTGTTAGTATTTGTGCAAAAAATAGGCTCAAGAATCTGTAATTTTTGTAACTGTATTTTTACATTTATTGACCAATCAACGCATTCGAGCAAGTATTTAACTAGCCGTAAAAAAATTTGAAGAATCAAAACCCAAAATAAATCTAGGAATCATTTTAGTCCAAAAATATCAAAAATACAATTTTTTAGCCAATTTAATGCATTGATAAGTCATCAAATTCTTTAGCTAATTTTGGGCCTACCTTAAGTGTATAAATAAACTAACATTGAATCGTGTATACCAAACTAACAAACAGTGTGTAATGAATTATTACTTACTAAAATATAATTCCGTTACTTTTTTTTTAGTGAAAATCAACATTTTTTTCTTTCAAAAATGCATTTCATTTCAACTCAATTTTTCTTAAATTAAATAAATGAATACATTTATATTAGCATCAAAAGATTTTATCTGTCCCCTAATGAATATAATATCATCAGCAGTTCATATACATATTTTAAGGTATGAATAGATTTTCTCTCTCACATACTGATATAAAATAATTATCACATAAAATATGTCTCTTTATTTTCGACTAACAATTATTTCTTTACCTTATTGCACGAAACTTAACGATATCTCTCAAAATCTAACTTTAATTCTACATACCAGAAAAGATTTTGTACTTTTGTTTTGGTGCAAATTCTTCGCTCGTCTTAAAGAAATAAAATTTTAAGATGTGTGGATCTGATTTTTATTTATTCATTTTCTTCTTTATCCGATATATATATATATATATATATATATATATATATATATCGTTTCTCAACCTACTACTACTACTACTCTTTTTATCGTTCCACCCTGTGGGTAGGCTCAGTTTACGCTGACTGTAATTTTCAGTGAGCGATGGACTGCAGAATCGTAGTAAGCGAGTTCGTACTCCAGTCACGCTATTACGTTCACATTCGGGCAAATAGTACGACTACTGTTCTTTAAGGAGAATGGCTTTGGTATTAAATAACCTACAAAGGTTGATATGCCTTTAAACAAAAAAAACAAACCAAACCAAACCTCACACATAAAAGAGGTGCCCGAGGTATGACATTAAGCTTTATCAGAGGATGAGGCTTCCGTTCTGGAGATCTAGGGAGTGTCGAGTATCCCCCTATTCCCATTGCTCCCAGGTCCACTCTGACCCGGAGTATTAGTACCAGTTCGGGTCCCATCAATGGGTCAAATGGATCTGTTTTAAAATTACTCTTATTTGATTTAACCATGTGCAAAAACAATTTTACGAAGCAATTACACATGGAAAGCAAATATAAACGTATAATGAACGTGATTCCATTGGTTAGGATTGTGCCAATACCCACCGGCTGACCCCACTATCTCAGCTCACTTTAACTACTCATGGTCAGTGATTTGTCTCGTAGTATTTTCTCATCTCCGGCTAGGGGTATTTCACATTTCCGTACGTATACGCTAAACACAACCGAGGGGGTGGAAGAAAAGAACAAACAAACACGGGCTTGGGTCAACTCCAAGTGTCTGTGACACTTTTGTGCATTCTGTGAGCTAACACAAGCGTGTACTCGAGCGAAAACTCTCACCAAGCCATTAGCAATGCTGACTTAACTTCTTGCGTAGGCCACCCCGGAATGTGTGGGTCAACAGGTCCTAGCAGCCGCCTTTCTGACTTCTGTTGACTGGCCTCATCTCTGTCCGACTCTCATTTCCTGACTGACCTGTTCTATCGACTGGTCTCTGCTGCTCCCTTCTGCTGACTGCGTCCTTCTCTTGACTGCCGTCTCCTAACGACTGATCTCTGGGACCTTCCATTCCTCGTCCTTCCGGTCTCGTGGGAGATCTCGCGCACAAGCCCTTGTGCGGGTTTCGCGCCAAAACAGACAAAGGGATTCTCTGACTGACATTCACACACATAGAAACGGATGCCACCCATAGTGTCACAGGATTCTATTTGATTTGATCTGGATTTAATGGTAACAAAGGAATGATTCCACTCTCCTTAAAACTACAGAACTGGAGCCTCACCACCGGATGCAGTTTAGTGTCTCTCGCGACCTAAGGAAAAGGTTACTGAATGAGAAATAGCCCTAACGAACATGGAAAACGATATAGAAATCTTTATCTTTATAACATTAACAAAATACAATAGTCACCAGTGGCGTGAAGAAGGTAGCTGCTGCTAGTTGTAACTACTTAGCTAGCATTTATTACCCGCCTCACATTATTTATGAAGAATAGGACATACCCATTTAAGTTCATAGGTAAGGTATATAATTGTGTCATACCTAGAATATCGTCTGTTATTATTTGTTATGTTTGTTTGTTTAATGGCATATCAACCTTTATAGGTTATTTAATGCCAAAGCTATTCTCGTAGAAGAACAGTAATGGTACTAACCCATAGCTGGGAGGATAAGGGGGTTCATACCTTTCCCAAGGGTATTTGCCCGAAAATGAACGTAATAGCGGGACTGGAGTACGAACTCGCGTACTACGATTCCGCAGTCCACCGCGTTAACCATTACACCACGTGATAGATAAACGTATGCATCATGTGGTAGTTTTATTTCCTCGAAATGAATAATGAAGGGAGAAATATACTCGTGAAATTCTTTTTTAAACTTTTCGAAAAACATTTTTACGAACTTATGGAGTGGATCATTTTGGGCAGGGCGCAATATCATGAAATCGTAGGGAAAAACATGTCGATGGTCCCAAGTCAACGGATAACGATCGCATTGTGAATATTTAGCAATGCACGAGAAAAATCCAATCCCTATCCGGCTAACCGTTCTAAATTGGTCCCGTCACACCCTTTTTTTTTTTTTGCTTTGTTTTTGTTTTTTTTTTTTGGTGGGTGGGGTTCATCTCAGAACTAAAATTCTCTCTGAAATATCCTCGATTTCGAAAGATAAGAGAATGCATCACAAGACCTTTTCACAATAAATAATAAATTCTCTAATAAATTCCAGAAGGCATTCTACAATTTTAAAAAAATTATCGGTATGATACTTCAACAGGGAATAAGCACTATTTTTATAAACTATTTTACTTTGTCTAATTGCCGTCAAGCTTACATAAAAATGCTGCAAGCACTATTGAACAAGACCTGGAGATAGCACCCCACAAAACAGCAGCTGTACGGCCACCTACCACCTATCACGATAACTATCAAAAGTAGACGAACCAGACATCCGGGATACTGCTGGAGAAGTAAGGACGCGCTCGTAAGTGATGTACTCTTGTGGACCCCTTCACATGGACGAGCAAAGGCAAAATATCCAGCTAGAACATGTATACAGCAGCTATGTGCTGTTACTGGATGTAGCCCTGAGGACCAGCCAAAAGCAATGGATAATAGGGAGGGGTGGCAAGAGAGGGTCAGAAATATCCGTGCTGATAGCACGACATGATGATGATGATGATGATTTTACTTTGAAGATAAATTTTTAACTTTCTCTAAATATCTGAATGATTTCTTGATTTTAACGGCATGTCAACACGTCTAAATTCATTCTAAGCCTTTGAAATTAGAGAATCACGTACATTGAAGGTTTATATTTACATTTTTTATGTAGATATTTTTAAGGAGTTCTGAGCACGGTCCTATACAAGTCGAAAATCTTTCAAACAGATCTAATTGATACGTAGATAGGACCCTGACAGGTATAGCTACTCCAGACCAGAGTGGACCTGGGAGTAATGTCAATGAAGGAGTACCCTGCATTTTTCATATTCTTAGAACTTGAGCTTCACAATCAGATGCCGTTTGATGACATACCCAGAGCACCCCTTTTGGGGTTGAGAGGAGGTTTATCCTCAGCAGAGAATACAGTAAGTGTATTCGAAGCCTTGCCAACGGGGCTGGCTCAATTTCACTGTTCACTGATCTCGAACCAAAGTCCTATTCTTGTTTATGTTTCGGCTGCTCAAACTTCTGAACTTCTTCAATATTTTTTTGTCATATTCAATAACCTTCTGGGATTTTTAAACTTAACCCAACATTCAATCCTCAAATATAGTCTGTAAAGAGAAACGTCGCAAATATAAAAAGAGTATCAAATTACAGTTAGTGAGAGCGATTTGAGAAATTACGAATGTTCAAGTGGGTAGAGTATTCGCTAATGGCCCAGGAGACCGGGGTTCAGTCCCAGGTCGAGTCATACCAAACACTCAAAAATGGTATTTGATACCTCCTTCCATTATAAGGTACGTTTCAGGGGTTAAGTGTAGCAATCCAGGAAAAAGAGTAGCACCCTCCCCTACACTTCGATATAGTAGCTATTGAAAAAATGATACTTCGGGTCACCCTCGACTAAAGGGAGACAACTTTAGTTACTTTAATTGAAAGAAAAATGACAGATGATCTAATTAAAACTTTTAAAATGATTAATAGAATTTCTAATTACGGTAGATATTTTTTCAAATTTTTTCCTCGAACCGGAAATTTACAGTCAAGACAGATTAAAAAAGATAAGTCTACTAACCAAAGGATTTTTTTACATTAGATGTAATATATTTTTAAAACAAATTGGCTAATTAGATCAAAAATAGCTATGGAGTAAAAAAAAAAAAACAGTAGAGTCTGCTGATCAATCCAAAAAATCAATTCAAATGACATTCACAAAAAATTTGAATAGATAACTAATATCGACTACACTTGAACACAAGAAGATTATTTTAGTTCATAATTTTTTAATTTTCTTTTTAAAATGATCCTCCTTTGTAGCTTAACCAACAGATTTTTTTTAGTGAAAGTATTTTTAGATTCCTGCTTAACTCGATTTAGCATAACCCCTACCTGTAGAGTGAAGAAGATTTCGGAAAAAAAATAGAGACAAATAGAATTTAACGGAGCATTTTAGGGAATTATCAAATGAATTACTCAACAGAATTTGAACTGTTTATAGATATTGTATTGATAGTGCAAATGTTCTGTGCAAAGATTTTCTTGGATGATTCGAGAAGATAGGGAAAAAAGCGGAGATACCCAAGGAGTCATAGCAAACACACAAATGAACAGACCAATTGTGATTGGTACTTTTGGTACAGTAACTAAGGGATTATTTAAGGGACTGGAGGACTTGGAAGTTAGAGAACGAGTAGAGACTATCCAAACTACAACATTATGGAGAACGGCCAGAATACTGAGAAGAGTTCTGAAGACTTGAAGAAACTTGCTGTCACTCAAACTCCCGTGAAAAACTATCAGCTAAAACTGAAGTGAAAAACTCTCAATGAGTAAATAATAATAATAATAATAATAATGAGGCAAATGCGGCTAATTAGCGCAAATAGAGTATATGGTCAATTCACATAGCACTAATACCTTTGGGAAAGGTATTAATCCAAATATTCTCCCTCCAGCTATGGGTAAATAGTAGGCCAGACTAGGTTCTTAAGCCTTGATGAGGCAACTAGTCTAGGAGAAGGAAAGCTCTGAATTCAAACCTGTTAAACTCCGCTTAAAAATTGACCTTGTGTCATATCCTACCTGAGCGGAGGGGTTGGGTAAATATAATCCACTGGGAATTGTGCCAGAAATCTAAATTTGACCATAAAAACAAATGGTATATGCCCAAACCAGAATCCGTCCTGGAGAATGAGACACAAAAATTTCTCTGAGATTTTGAGATACAAACGGATCACCTAATCTCGGCCAGACGACCAGACCTTGTGATAGCCAACAAAAAACAGTGAACCAGTCAAATAGTGGACTTAGCCATCTCGGCAGACCACAGAGTAAGATTAAAAGAAAGCGAAAAGAGAGATAAGTACCTAAGCCTTGCTTGAGAGCAGGAAAAAACTATGAAATATGAAAGTGACGGTGATACCAGTTGTGATTGATGCGCTTGGTAAAGTCACCAGTGGATTGTTACAGGGGCTGGAGGACTTGGAAATAAGAGAACGAGTGGCGACCATCCAAACTACAACATTCTTAAGATCGGCCAGAATACTAAGAGTCCTAGAGACTTGAGGAGACTTGCTGTCACTCAAACTCAACTGGAAGACCATCAGCTAACACTGGTGTGGAAAAACTCTCAAAGGAGTAAAAATAATACCATTTGATAGAACAGGTTTTCAGATAGATAATTATAATCTACCCGCGTGGTTTGAATAAAAGTTCAATTCAAAATTCTTAGGAGGTAACAATTATGACAGAAGGCACCTGAAGAAAACCGGACTTTAAAATGGTCGAAACGTTGTCAATATGACAACGAAGACGAGGAAACTAGTTTTAGATGAGAAAATAGTATAAACAACAAATTTCTGCTTGCAAAAGTTCTGTTTATTTTTTTAACAATCGATGTAAATAGTAAAATGTAAAGAAAATAGAAATTAATTTTAAAATCAAATTAATTTTCATTAGGTTAGGTTATTTGGTTTAATGACATAACAACCCGTCGTAGTTATTTAATGCCAAATCTTGTTTACATATATATATATATATATATATATATATATATGGACTGTCCTCGAGATCGTTTGTAGGCAAGTATACAGCTGCTTGTAGGCAAGTGTACAGCTTTTTTTTCTATACGCTTAGTCAACGTTTACGTGGTGCGTCCATGCAATAGTATGGACACGACCGCTGATTGGAAAAATTGTTTTATTTTATCGGATAGGTCTGACTTCCATATGACCGATAGCCTATCGAAAGTTGTCCATGCTTTCGCTTGTCGTGTATTGATGTCATTTTTTGTAGATGAGACACCGCCACCGAGTTAGGTGAAATTGTCCAAGACAACCCAAATTAGACTAACAAAACTTGCGGGACACTGCTGAAGGAGCAAGGACGAACTCATAAACGAGGTTCTCCTAGGGACCCTTTCACATGGACGCACAAGTGTAGGACGACCAGCTAGAACTTATCTACAATAGCAATGTATGGACACAGGATATGGTCTGGTTATCGTCGCAGGAAATGGACACGGCAACACGAGTTCAAACCCTGGACGAGGCTGATAGCGTTTCACTTTGCACTAATACCCTTGGGAAAGGTATGAATCCAATTCTTCTCCCTCCAGCTATGGGTAAATAGTAGGACAGACTGGATTCTTCAGCCTTGGCAAGGCAACTAGGCTAGGAGAAGGAAAGCTCTGAATTCAAACCTGATAAACTCCGCTTAAAAATTGACCTTGTGTCATATCCTGCCCGAGCGGAGGGGTTGGTAAATATGGATATGGTCTGGAAGACCAGCCGGAAGCGATGGATGATAGAGACAAATGGCGAGAGAGAGAGTCAAGGAAATCCGTGCAAGTAGCACGCCATCGTGATAATGATTATGATGATGATTATGATGATGATGATATATCTACATATATGATTTGCAGATGAATAGTTTTTTGGTAACTTTATTTTTAAACGAGTTAGATTTCCTTTGTTTGCACACAGTTAAACGATTTCAGTTATTGCTATTTCAAATTAGGAATTCTATTTATCAAGTATTCCAATCCGATTTATTATGAATTATTTGTTTGCACACAGCTGATAAAAGTAATTATTTGTTTGCACACAGTTAAATGGTTTCAAGTATTGATATTCAAGCTTAGTAATTCTATTGGTCAAGTACTCCCATCTGATACGAATAACTTACACACAGCTGTGTGGTTTCAAACAACTAATAATGATAATAATAATGATAATTAAACGACTAATGAACACCATCTCACACAAGAAAACCTGGACCTGACTAAGAAAAGGAAACCTCAAGAGAGAAACAGAATCCCTCCAAATAGCAACACAGGACAACGCCATAAGAACCATCATATTAAAGCGAGAATAGATAAGACACAACAAAATAGCACAGAAGGAGTTCAAGACTAGACACGACTGAGTCGGCAAGGTGATCCACTGGGAAATGTAAAAGAAATTTAAATTTGACCACACTAACAAATGGTATATGCACAACCCAGCACCTGTCCTAGAAAATGACACATAAACTCCTATGAGACTTTGACATACACACGGATCACCTAATCTCGGCCAGAAGACCAGACCTTATAATAATCAACAAAAAGGAAAAAAAATTGCAAAATTGTCGACTTTGCTGTCCCAGCTGACCACAGAATAAAACTGAAAGAATATTAAAAGAAGGATAAGTACTTCGACCTTGCTAGAGAATAGAAAAAGCTGTGGAACATGAAAGTGACAATTGTACCAATTGTGATTGGTGCTCTTGGCACAATAACTAAAGGATTATTAAAAGGCCTGGAAGACTTGTAAGTGGGCGGACTATCCAAATGATTGCATTATTGAGAACGGCCAGAATACTGAGGAGAGTCCTGGAGACTTGAGGAGACTTGCTGTCACTCAAACTCCAGTGAAAAACCCTCAGCTAACACTGATGTGAAAAACTCTAAAGGAGTAAATAATAATAAAATTTAGAAAAATATAAAGAGAACTTTTGACATTATGCAACAAAATCCAAATAATTTCCCCCGTGATTAAATTTAGCGCGCGTTTTTGTTTTTTGTTGATACTTTTTTTTATTTTTACTTTTCCATTTTTCTAAATATATTGTTAATGAAAATGGTGATATCACGGGTAGGATTCATTATCTCAAAATGTTCAAGCCTCTGTCGGTGGTACTTACTGACTGTATCCCGTGCAGAGGGGTAAACCCCCCCCCACACACACACACACGCACACACCAAAAGAGGTTTCCTTGGTATGATCCTGAATTGCATATGGTGGTAAGGCCCCTAAAAATAAACCATCAGTCCGCATTCCACAGATCCCCAGAACTGAACCTTCATCATCAAATGCAGTTTAGCGTCATTCTTACGACACCTCTTTTCTTTTTGTTGGGTGGGGTGGATTTTTACCCTTATGCTGAGGATATATACACCGTATGCTAAGCCCTGCACACGAGACGGGATTAAAAGTGAATAAAGATGATTAATCTAAAGAATACTGAAAATAAAATTATAACTTAGGCTAAATATTAAACTGAACTGAAAAAACAATTCTTTTTATTTTTTGCTTAGTTAAGTATTTACCAAATTCAGTCTATTCTGGCATAAGGTATTATTTACCGAGCACTTTGCAAAGATTGCATTGTCTATTTTAGAATCCGGTTTGGCGTACATCCGTCAGTTTTTCTATGCATCCTTCCGGCAACTGTCAGATAAGATGTGCTGCTTTTGATGACCCACAAGGGTTTCTTGTAAGACTTCTCGTTATTTGTCTCTTCGTCTCCTATCATCTCCTTGACAATGTCAAGTGTTTTCTGAATGAAGTTTAGTAGTTACTCTTGCTCGTCTCTTGGCGCTGGAGAGTCAGATTTCAACCTAAGTGTAAGCAAGTGTGTTGAATTGATAAGTTGTCGGCAATTTTGCCAACTCAACATGACGTCATTCGACTTATTTCTTCTTTGCTAAAATTTATAACAAGCCAGGAGCGTAGAGATTCCCTGGGGGTTGATGGTAATAGGTTCTGCATTACCTCATGTCCCTGTCCTTCTTTCTCCATTTAACTTTTATCTTGTCATTTACTCCTGCCTCTCCAATGTTGGTTGCCCTTTCTTATTTTACCGACTTGTTATACAGACATGGACTAATTCCGTATTAATTCTATTATTGGATGTATTACAACGAGGCGCTTTTAGGGTAATAGTTATCGTCGTAGGAAATGGACATAGTGACGCGAGTTCAAATCCTGGACGAATCTATTTGTATTTCACGTAGAGCTGATACCCTTACGAAAGGTATAAATCCAACTATTATTATTATTATTATAAAAGTCAAAATGCTACTGCTATTGAGCTTTAAACTGGAAGTGGCAAATGAAAAACGACATACGTCACTTCCCTTCCAGTCGCGACGAGTTAAAATGGGAAACAATAACTTGCTCGTCTTCTCCTCCTGGATCTTGTCGGAGTATACTCACACGCATTGAGGAAAGTTCGGTCCAAGATAACAGGTAAATTCCTACTCGGGCATATTCGGTTGGTAATATATATATATATATATATATATATATATATATATATATATATATATAATCGCGCAAACTAAGTGTTTACGATATATATATATATATATCATCATCATCACGTCGTGCTGCAAGCATGGATATCCCTAAGCCTCTTTTGCTATTCCTCCCTGTCGTTCATCGCTTCTGGCAGGTCCTTAGAGTTACATCCCGTATCCTCACAGAGCTGCTGTATGTAGGTTCGAGCTGGTCGCCCTGCTTTTGCTCGGCCTTGTGAGGGGATCCATAGGAGAACATCACTTTTAAGCTCGTCCCTGCATCTCCGGCTGTGTCCTGCATATCTGGTTCGCCTAACTTGGATAGTTTTTGTGATGGGAGGTAGGTGGCCATACAGCTGCTGCTTTGTGGAGTATTGCCTCCAGGACTTGTTCAAAATTGCTCTCAGTATTCTTGTGTAGTTGCCGTCAAGCTTTTTCTCCAACCGTTTTGTCAGCGTCCATACAGTGCATCCATATAGCAGTTTCAACACGACCGCTAATGACAATAAGTAAATAAAAAAGTAAATCATGAAATATACTCAACCAGACAGTCGTAGTAAGACACTGACAGCCATAATTCTACGAGCAGATATAATCTTAGAGAAAAACAAATGTTGTAGAATTCACCGACTGGACCTCTGCAGTGGAGTAAGACCCCCGCCAACGAGTGTAATGGATATGACACTAAACAATCTGATGGTGAGGTTCCAGTGATGCTGGTGCTTTGGGGAACGCGGAGCACCCCTTCATTGCTATTGCTCCCAGGTTCACTCTGGCCCAGAATGGTCACACCTGATAGGGCCCTATCTATGGGTTAAATAGAATTGAACTGCAGCTCTACTAAACTGAATTGTTTGAAATAGAACTGTTTGACTAAACTGAATAGCTTGAAATAGAAATGGTTTTGACAATTAAACTGTGTACTTACATTTAAACTGCGTACGGAACTGTACTCACGCAAAACTGAATTGTTTGATATAGAACTGTTTTGACATTTAACTGTGTGGAAACAAAATCTATACTTATACTAAACTGAATTGTTTGAAATAGAACTATTTGTATAAAAATGGATTTGGTGTTAAATAACCTACAAAAGTTGATATGCCATAAAACCCAACCAACCAACTAACCTTTACGTTTTTTCTTTGTTTTTTATAGGAATCTTTGTACAAATGATTACATTCAATCATATACATATATATGTACATTGGGAAACTAAGTCTTTTCTTTGTTTCCTCACTCTTATTTACCCACCTCCCTTCATTTCCTTTTTCTTCCAACCCCGTTCTATTTTACTAAGTGTATGGTGGAATATTCGAAGAATTTTCTTTAACAGACTGTGAGGCAATAATCAAATAATCACCTCTAATCTCTACTGCAATCAACTTCGTCGTTTGAAAACAGCTTTGAACAAAAATCTTTCATTTTTAGTCAATAGAAATTGAGTCATTCTCCATCACGGTAATACCAATCCTCACACCGCTCACTTGATAAAAGATTACTTCGAGGACCTCGATTGGGGAAATTTGCTTCATTCTTCATATTCTCCTGAACTTGTTCCTTCTGATTATCACTTGTTTAGGGAATTCCAGAAACATTTGGATAGTCTTTGGTTGACAGTAGAAGAGGCTAAACCCATATTGGTTTCATATTTTGCATTATAACCCTAATAATTCTAAAAGCGTGGTATGTATAAGCTTGCTGACTAATGGGATGAGGTTTGAGGAGGTAATGGAGATTATATAAATGTTTAGAGATTTCTGTAGGTATCACCAGTCTTTTTAGTTTTTAATATATACGTGGTATATTCAATAAGTTCCCAGACTTTTTTGTACTGTAGTTGTACTATTTAATTCATAGCTGGGAGGATAAGGGGTTCATACCATTCCCAAGAGTATTTGCCAGAAAGTGAACGTAATAGCGCGACTGGAGTTCGAACTCGCTTACAACGATTCCGCAGTCAATCGGTTTAACAATTACATCACGAGGATACCCACCTCAAAGCAATTAGTTGTAATGTCTCATTTAAAAGGAAAGTAAGCTATATATAAGTGTGTGTGTGCGTGTGTGTGAACGGGATTTGACATCAAATAACACACAAGGGTTGATATGCCATAAATACTAACCAGGCATCAGGGTGGTTTGAGCTTAATTTCACTTTTAGAAAGAAAGAAAGAAAAAAAAGAAAGAAATAAAGAGACTCTGATCGATAGATAGATAGATACGTGGAGAATCCAATAAGTTTCCAAACTTTTTTATACCAGCATTTAAAATTGTCGTAGACTCTTGAAAATTCACTATGTTATTGCTATACATCTTATTAGATGACTGATTAATTTTTATGATTTCAGGTTTAAATGAACAGCTTCAGCAGCAATTGGAATATACCCTACTAAACCTGATTGTCACAGCTGGTGAATTTCAAAAATGCAATCTGGGCGTGAGGACACTTTAGAAGAACGATATGCAATAAAATTCTGCTTTAAACTTGGAAAAAATACCATATATATGGGTGTGTAAAAAAACCAGACTGATGTAACAAACAAACTACATCGCTTTCATTTCAAAGTTATGCCCCTTGAGTCTAATGCATTTTTCACGGGCATACTTCTATCTATGAATTGCTGGAAGAATTCTTCATATGTACCTTTCAGCTCTGTTGTTCTAGTCCTGTTGGTGGGCTCCAGGCCTTTAAAGCATGTCCTTCTTGATGATCCCCCTAAGCTTGAGGAAAAGATACACGTTACAGGGAGCCAGATCAGAGGGATAAAGAGATTGTTCCAGTGCGGCGATGTTCCTTTCACTTAGGAACTGCCCAGTGCTTAGCACACCCAATCTTATTACTTTTCAGACATGCACAAATCTTTGGTGATAATCTTTTTCATGTTTAGCTGACATGTAATTATTCGAAAAGTCATCTGACTATCGCCACCCACTACCTGCCTTACCCACTCGACATTTACCTCAGTTCTACTTGTTGAACGCCTTCCACTCCTGAAGTCATCTTTCACCTCCTCGCATCACTTTTTAAAACTGTTGTTGTGGCACTCAAAAACACGGTTGTGCGAAATGGTGTGATCCATAAATTTGCTGAAGCATTTCAAGTAACGAAATTTTCTCCAACCGGGTAAAAAATGCAGGTTCATTTGACCCTCAGTGCTCACAGATGAACAACCCGAAAAAAAAGTGGTGTAAACAAAAGCAAAGGAATAAAAAAAATGAATCTTTGCTGAAAGCTAAAATTATGGTAATTGTTGTGGACCAATAAAGGGTCTGGACGAATAACACAACTCGGGTTTGCGTGGAACAAAGTATATTAACGAAGTATAATACAACATATGTACAAAGTGTTAGAAATCAGTCCGACTGCCAAGTTTTCGCCGGGAATAAGAACAGAGTCCAGTATTAATAGTCACAAAAGAGTTCATTACCAACCGTAGGTTGGGTACCATAACAGTTATGTACTCCCAAAATATCATGCTAGATATTAGATTAGAGGTGATTATTTGATTATTGCCTCACAGTCTGTTATAGAAAATTCTTCGAATATTTCTTGATCACCAATAGCTCACAAAGAACACCCAGTCCCGTTACATTTTTAGACAGAACTTTTACATATATATATATATGTGTGTGTGTGTGTGTGTGTGTGTGTGTTCTTGATTAAATAGGGAGACACTTCGAGTCTGCCTATTTTATCTTTCATCCGTTAAAATGAATTCAGTTAAACACTATATTTTCCTACGTAATTTCGGCCCTAACTGGAGCTATCTTCAAGAAAATGAAAAGTGAAATGATATATATATAATGTTAGAAATTACCATGACAAGAAAATCCGGCAAACACCTACATGCGAAGCACTGAACAGCTGTTTCGACCTTATTAGGTCTCATCAGCAGTACACACTGTGATCTCCACCACTGGAGATCGAACCAACAACCACAGTATGCAGAATCCGAAACTCTACCACTGGGCCACCGGTTCATGCCACATATAACCCATGCCGAATTAACATTGGTGGAGATCACGGTGTGCACTGCTGATGAGACCTAATAAGGTCGAAACAGCTGTTCAGTGCTCCGTATGTAGGTGTTTGCCGGATTTTCTTGTCATGGTAATTTCTAACTTAATATATCAATTCCTCCATTCAAAATCATATAATTATATTTCCCTGCCCATGAGGTTTATGTTACGAGGACTCATAACTCCGACTTGGGAAGACGTAGTCCTGGAGATGGCTGTGTCCGCTGTAGGGAATACGTACCTATAAAAAAGACACATTAGGTCAAGTGGTCGCGCAATTTACTATGACTTGTTAATCCGGTATCGTTTATATGTGGCATGAACCGGTGGCCCAGTGGTAGAGTTTCGGCTTCTGCATACTGTGGTTGTTCCTCTATTCAAAATTATATATATAGAGAGAGAAATATTTTGTGTGTGATTTTTTAAGACTGTTTTCCTCATTTTTATTGTTATTCGTTGTAACAAAATGTTTCAGCCGCTGTATCCTCTGACCTTCTTCTGGTGTCCCTTGTTTATCTGGGCATAGAAATGATTCAACTTTGGAAATCATTTTTAAAGTTTGCTGGTTGATCAAACAAGGCGTTCAAGAAATATGAACATGTTATTCAAAGAATGACGTCATTGTCTTCCACGCCTATCAATCCGAGAATCATCTCTAGAAGTTTCTCGAGAAACGTCATGAGATGAATTTGAAACCTAAAATCCAATGGCATCAGTTATTCTTGATAATTTTAAAATGATTTTCTTTAAAAACATTTTGATTTCTCCTTTTCAATTATTGGTTCCTAGATTGTATTCATTTCTATACTTGGTCTACTCAAAAGATCAACATGACCCAACATGTGCAGCTCCTTCTTCTTTTCCAATGTCCTTCCCTATCGATTATTTTAACTTTATACCACAAGGGTAGATAGTTTCCCTTTTCTTTCCATATATGGTCAGCCATACCTGACTTTTCTATTTCCCTTCGTACTACTGCTTTTCGATGTTTCTGTAGATTTACTCTCAGAAGACGGCATGTCTTGCCTTTATATACTTGTCTTCCCCATGTCAAAGGCTTGGTAAAAAAAATTCTAAATTGGTAGTCCATATGATATAAGGACAACATTCAGAATTGGCTCAACTCT
Organism: Sepioteuthis lessoniana; assembly: GCA_963585895.1. NCBI lineage: Eukaryota > Metazoa > Mollusca > Cephalopoda > Myopsida > Loliginidae > Sepioteuthis > Sepioteuthis lessoniana. The sequence goes on from OY757920.1 coordinate 84,235,800, forward strand.
TCGTAAACATCTCCTCTGAGTCAAATCCCCAACAGAATACAACATTCACCCAAGAATTGCGTATATTCCATCCCATGCAGCTGTGGCAAAGTATACAAAGACGAGACATCATTTACGACTAGCGCAGTAGAAGAGAGATTGAACACTCAACCCGTTAGTCATTTGCTCATAATATAACAACTAACTTTGAATTGATGTAAAAGTTTTGACGATCAGAAAAATAGAGTATAAACTTTTAAACGTCTGCTTATTTGATAAGAAAAACTGCACTTCCGTACAAGCAATGCTCTTTGTGCATTAGATATAAATGTGAGGCGAAATTAATGTCTGTATCTTCAAGCGGAAGACTTTATAAGAATGACAAAGAAAATGGAAGCCAGATATTAGCTGAAAAGAGACGGGAATTGAATGGAGAAAGAATGCTGATCCGAACGAATAATTAAACAAGCGTTATTCGTGTGAGTGCAACCTGTTGATTTGATTAACAAGCACTTGCTAAAATATGGCTTCTTCATGGGTTCTTCAGCGTTTCTACATTTTACTTTGATTTACGCATGATATTTTTCAGTACATTGTTTCAGCTTTCACAATTGTACAGATTTCCACTGTCACGCCTAGGTATTTTGTATCTATATATATGTGAGTCTACGTGAGTGAATTATACCATCATCATCATCATCAACGCATGCTGACAACACAGGTTCCCTAAACTCTCTCTCTATCTCTTTCTCTCTCTCTCTCTGTCCCCATGGGTTAATGCTCTTAACAAGTCCTCTAAACGGTATCCAAAGTCCCTACCAAGCTGCTAATTTATGCGATATTTTTCTGGTCGGCCAACGCTGATGTGTCCATATACTGGAGTCCATAAGAGAACGACGATTAAGAGTTCATCCTTACTTCTCTAGCAGTGTCTTGCTCGTCAGATGGCTTTGTGAGAGGGGGTGGTAAGAGGCTGCTTTTTGTAGAGTGCGGCTTCCAGGATTTTATTAAAAACAGCACGCAGCATTCTTGTTCTCGGTAGTAACATCTCATCGATCGAAAGTGATGTCAACTTAGTCCTGGCTTTTTTCCTCGGCGTTTTGTAAAAGTCTAAGTGGTGCAACTATACACTGGTACTTACATGCCAGAAACCTGGATGAATCCCGTTTCATTTTTTTCTGGGGTACAGTATATTTACCTCGACCTAAGAAGCTATCTGAAGTAGCTTTCATACAACATATATATATATATATACTACCCCTAGCATTGGTTTATTCCATAATATTTTCATTTGTAAAGCTTAGAAAAACTATACAATTAACTTCAATGGATTAATCTGGTTTATCTAAGGATTATTTTTTTGAAACCCAAACGTTTAGTTAACAGGTTAAAATGTCTTACGTCTTATTTGTTATTTGTTCATTTACTGCTAAATGAAAAAGACTAAGTGAACATACTCTTAGTCTACTACTTCCATAACTTTTGCTCGTGGTACTATATATGTGTGTGTGAGAGAGAGAGAGAGAGAGAGAGAGAAAATATTGACATAGCAACTTTTAACGTTAGGATTTTAAACATCACAATAAAGGTTGAGAAGCCATTAAAGAAACGAAAAACCCTTTAAACACAATAAACCAGCAACCCGTTGTCTCCTCATCTGCGAAGAAAAAATACTGCTACAGGAAGTGTAGAAATGCTTCCCAATCCTCATGCTTTAAAATCCCAAAATAGCATCGAGAGGACCGAACCGTGAATTATGTAAGCAGCATTTAATAGCAGCGATCGACTTTTGCTATATTGCCACCCATGTCAGTAATGTATTGGATATTACAACTTTGTATGACGGGCTATCTTCCCTTGCTCGACACATTCCCAAACACAACGTTCTAATCATCAGTAGACACATCAATGCTCAAATAAGCAAAGATGAAAATAATTTTGCTTACACGCCAAGCCAAATAGAAATGGCTAATATCCAGCAAATTTTTTCACTCGAGAACAGTCTTTCATTCCAAGGCATGAACTCAAAAAATCACATAACACCAAAGCACACCTAGATTATATCTATAAACAAGAAATGGATGAATGGCGCTCTAAACTCCTCTTTTGAAGGAGTATCTCCTGATCACCAAATCGTCTCGGTGTAACATATTGGCCCTCGACCGAGCTGTCAATTAAGAGATGCACCTGTGTAAATAACAGATGCATCCGGTCGAAGATATCGGGGTATCACCTTGACCAGTGGACATGGTAGAATTCGGTGCAGACGCCCACAGGAAACAGGTGTACGTCAACAATTATATGGCCAGGTGCCAAAGACGGCTTGAGTTAGTTAGAGTCAGTTGCAGCTGGAGTTCGAGTTGCAGTTCGAGGCAGTGAGAACAAGCTCCAGACAGAGGGCTTGCAACCCTCAGTGACCCCCGGTTGAGCATCCCAGCAGAATGAGAAAGAAGTGCTGCTATAGTCAGAGGAACTCTGGGTCAATATGTTGCAGTCTCTCTCCGTCTCAAACTCACCTCTCACGCACAGCCCTTTCACAACCCTTTCGAGAATAAAGTGTGAGAGGTATATTTCTCTAAAGAAGTGTGTTCGTTCGTCATCATTGTTGATTATGTTTCTGCATATCTATGTATACGTATAGTTGTATCACGGCTATACAACATCGGCAAAAATACACCTGAGTCTACGCAGAAATTAGTTACAAACAGTCAAAAACCACACATTAAGACTGGTTCTAAATTACCAATACAGATATAAGCAATAAATATATGGTAACTTTAAAAAAGAAATTTTATACACTTGAGGTGAAATCTGAAATTCATTCTCTGCATGTTGAATTTATTACCGGTTTCATGGAAGCAGCTGCAGCAGAGTGCATGCCAACGAAACCAAGAGCCAAATATCGGGTTCCATGGTATCCACTAGTAGTTACGAAGAACCGATATAACCCGTGGTGTAATGGTTATCGTCGTAGAAAATGGACACGGTGACACGAGTTCAAATCCAGGACGAGACTGATTGCATTTCACATAGCACTAATACCCTTGGGAAAGGTATTAATCCAATTATTCTCCCTCCAGCTATGGGTAAATAGTAGGGCAGACTGAGTTCTTCAATCTTGGTGAGGCAACTAGTCTAGGAGAAGGAAAACCCTGTATTCAAACCTGTTAAACTACACTTAAAAATTGACCTTGTGTCATATCCTGCCCGAACGGAGGGGTTAGGTAAATATGGATATATTAGAGCAAAAAGTAGGGTAGACTAGGTTCTTCAGCCTTGGCGAGGCAACTAGTCTAGGAGAAGGAAAACTCTGAATTCAAAACTGTTAAACTCCGTTTTAAAATTGACCTTGTGTCATATCCTGCCCGAGCAGAGGGGTTAGTAAATATGGATATAACTTTAAAAAATATCCTCACTCAAAAAAAGGAACCTAAAAATGCAAACGCGCTGAAACTTAAGAAAGTCCAGAGATAACTAACCAGGACATACCAAATAGAGCAATTAGAATATATTCAATGCAAAATCGATAAAATTAGAAATTTGATAGAAAATTGTCACTCATGAACAGAAGGGCAGACAGTAAATAAAGTAAACGGAACGGAGAGTACCCCTAGAGCAAATTTAAAAGCTGCCAGCCAAGAAGAAAGACTTCAGAAGTAGAAAGAATATTACTAGAATTTACTCGAAAACCTTCCTTGAAAACATGGACAAACCTATCAAAAATTATTTATGTCTAACTACACATTAAATCTGGACAGTTTACTGAGGAAAAACTTAACGAAGTATTGAAAAAAATCAAAAACAGAAAAGCTGCAGGCTTTGACGAAATCCCCCTTGATTTTAGGAAGACAACAAAAATTGACAAAATAATTCTCCGATTTTACAACGCTGTCTATAAACAATAAGCAATAAACCAAAATAGACAAAAAGTTGCATCCAACCCTTCCCCTAAATAGGCCACTTCGTAATCACTAAGAACTCTTACTGCTATAGCCTGTTTCTCAATTGTATCCAACTCGAAATCAAGAAAATTCCCGGGAAAAATCAGAATGGCTTTCGAAGAAATTCATCCAGAATCTAACAGATTCTGACAATCCATTGAATCATTGAAGGAGTACGAACAAAAAATATCAAGGCAATACTACTGATCGAAGACTTCTACCAAGGTATTTGATTCTATATACAGAAGAAAGATGGAGCAATTGCTTCTTGGATATGGTCTTCCAAAAAAAACTGTTACCGCTGTAATAAGGCTTAAAAATGCACAAAAACAATGATTCGTGACCCGATGGAGAGAGACATCTACGACATAGTCACAGGAGTCTTGCGATGAGATACTTTAGCATCATATATGTTTAAATTCTACCTAGATAACGTACTTCGTACATCCATAAACATCATAAAAAGTAGTTTCACATTGAAAAGGGCAAAAAGCAGACGATATCCTGAAAAAACAATGACAGACGAAATAACGCAAACGACATAGTACATCTCGTAAATCCACCAGCCCAAACTGATTCCATACTGTAAGCAGCAGGGGTCACTGGCCCCTACATGAGTGCGTTTGAAATATTAAAAAAATGGCCATCTCAATTCTAAACCAAGACCTAAAATTAATTGACCATTTCGAATGGCTCGGTAGTAGAATCTCATAAACTAAAAGTGATATCAACATAGCTCTAGCGAAAGAGTAGAATACCATTGAAAGGCACATCGATCGTATGGAAATCTAATCTATCCGATAGAAGAAAACGGAATTTCTTCCAATCTATAACTGTGTCCATACTATTATATTGATACACCACACGGACACTAACAAATTTCGTAGAAAAAAATCAACATAGTAACTACACAAGAATGCTGTCTTGAACAAATGCTGGAAGCAACAAACCACAAAACAATAGCTGTACGGCTACTTGTTTCTCATCTCCCAAACTATTCAAGTAAGACGAACAAGACATGCACTGATGGAGAAGTAAGAACCAAGTCATAAGAGACGTCCTTTTGTGGACTCCTAGCCATTGGACGTGTCAGTGTTGGCCGACAAACAAGAACTTGCATACATCAGGTCTGTATCGACACATGATGCAACATTGAAGACCTGAAAGGAAGGATAGATGATAGGGATGGGTGACGAGAAAGATTTAGGGAACTCAGTGCTGTCAATGAGACTTAATGATGGTGATAATGATGATGGTATATGATGGACTCTCACGTCGATCTGCCCAAAAATACAGTTAAATACGTGAACGCAGGTGACGGCCTATAAAGAACCAGACACATTTTTTGGATAAACAGATCCTCTTGAACAACACATTTCAGATTTTGAATTCAGTTGTTTTTTCTGAACAGAATTTTACTTTTCAGAGGCTGGAGAGCACTGTCTGTCCCACTAATTTTACCCTTACGTAGGAGATATGGATTGAGAAGAAATGGCTTCATACCTTTTCCTTGTACAAAGGCCCATATTTGTGAAACTTTATATACAGGGTGTCACAATATACATGGGACCCAAGTGACAGTCCTATTATTTCTGCTCACTCAGTATATATATATATATATATATACAGGGTGTCTCAATATACATGGGACCATGTGATTCACATAGCTTTACTAATGATAACGATGTGTTCTTTTTTGTTTCAGATTTGAAAATAGTATATTATAACAACCATTAATCCTCAGTCGGAATGTCTTGGCCAAAAGAGGACAAAACATTTCACTTCACGACTTATTTGGAGACAAAATCATTCAAAACTGTCTCAAAATAGATGCAACTTATAAATATAATAATGATTTATTTTCTGGGATAAGAAACTCAAAAAAAGATTACATGTCCTTGAAGCTGATATAATAAGAATAAAAACATCTTGATGTCTGTAGCTCAAATGATGGATTTTTTACAGGACGTATTCCAAATGATCCCCATTGCACTTGTAATAAATCAATATCATATAGTAGGTTGCTTCTATTTTGAGACACCCTGTATATATATATATATATAAGAAGCAAGCATTCACTTAATATGGGTATAAATCTGTAAATGACCAAGCAGCCACGGTTATTTCGAAGAATATTCTGCCGATTCTTAGTATGCATCTTCTAATAGGATAGCTCAATGTCAGGTATCCCCAATACAAGACATTATATGAGGGTCAGTTGATATATTAAAATACTGTTCATTCAACTAGGTTACCTGTTCATTTTTGTCGCTTCTTCACTCTTTTTAAAACTACTTTAGAAACTGTCAAAAATCTTTTTTCAAAAATTTTTCTCTCTGATCGTCGAAACTATTTGAGAACAAACAAACGATAAATAATACAAAAGAAACTTAACTATTTGTCAATTGTGTTCATTTTACATACACACACGCAGACAGACTCTCATATATATATATATATATATATATAGAGAGAGAGAGAGAGAGTAAGGTATGAGGTTTAATCAGACAGATATATTGTATAAAGAAAATGGAAAGAAAAATACATTCGGATAAGAAAAGATGTATTAATTAATTGGTTTCACATTAATTTTAAATTCATAATTCCCACTCTGAAGATGACAAAAACACTTTCTACCGGAAATTTTCGTGATTTCAAGTCTTAAACAATCCTGTCGAAACGCGTTGGTGGAACTAATTAATTAAAAAAGCTTTTCTCATCCATTTATATGTATTTTTCTTTCCGTTTTCTTTATACAACACACACACACACACACACACACACACACACACACACATATATATATATATATATATAATGCTTTCATTTATGCAGCATTATATGACAACTAAATAATCAGTTGTAACGAACAAGACATACTTCCAAGTAAGTAATATTTAAAAAAATATTGCTTCTATCGGTTTTTCTGCAATTTGCAAATAAGGACGTAACAATATTTTTAAATACAATATCTCATGTTTGCTAAAACATTAGTGAAGACCTTCAACAGCATTGAACTATACAATTTCTCTTTCAGATTACTATGTTTTCGGCAGACATGGTTGATGACACAAGACATTTTTTTTCTTCTAAATGTCATAAGGTTTCGGTTTTGTGTTGGAGTAAAGCATTCGATATTTTTCTTTTTTGTTTTTTGTTGTTTGTTTCTTTCCCCCTTTTTTCTTTTGTTAAAATTCTTACTGTTTTCTTCCTTTCTTTTTTTTTTTTTAGCGTATATGTTTATGATTAGCAGTCATTCAACTTTTATTATCCTTCTATTTGTTGTCCATTGTTTTCTTTCTATCACTATATGCCGAAAAGAAAAAATGGCGGGAAAAAAATCAATGCGTGGGAAATAATTTTGATCATGAAGTTGTATTTGTTTTTCGTTCTTATTCTTCGAAATAATTATCATCATTATAATTATTTTCTCAGACGCATTTTACTTATTCCTTCAGATTCCAAAAAAGCTTTTTTCTTTTTTCTTTTACGTTTTATACTTGCTTTTGACTTTTTATGTCATTCATCTTTTTGTTTTTTGTTTTTTTATGCGATTTCTGCAAATTTTCTTTCTTTCTTTCTTTCTTTCTTTCTTTCTTTAACTCTTTGTTTTTTTCTTTCTTCCGTCTTTTGCTTTCTTTATTTTTTTAAAACATGTATCCTGGCAATAACATTAAACTACATCTAATAGCAAAATCTCCAGTCTTAGAGTTTAGGGAATATGGAGTATCTCGTTATTACTTTTACTCTCTTGTCCACCCGGACCAGGATTGGTAGCACCAGTTAGATGGTTGTTTGAGTTTCACGGCACACCAACCACTATGGGTTATTCAATGCCAAATCCGGTTTACATGTATGAATTATATATGATTTGTAACCATTTTTTATATGAACTCACTTTTTTCTACAGCACCCGTTAGAGTCCCATCTATTAATCAAATATAGATATTTAATCGATTTGTATACTTAGAACCACTTAACTATGCGCAAACAAATAAATAATATTGAATAGAATAATTAGTGTTAAATAGCTATACTTTAAACCATTTACTTGAATGCAACCAAACGATTACTGTTAAACTAGATAGGAATTCTTGATGAATAATTTTTTTTATGTTAAAGTGAAATACTTGAAACCATTTAACTTCGTGCAAATAGAACTGTTAGAGTTAGATAGGAATACTTGAACCCATTTAACTGTGTGCCAACAATAAATAGCAATAATTGAAACCATTTTACTTTGTGGAAACAAATTAACTCTGGATAGTTTTAAAATTTCACCAGCGACCTATTCATTTACGACTCAAATATATAATATATATGCATGAACTAGATTTGGTATTAAATAATCTATAAGGACTGATATGTCATAAAACCAAACCAACCAACCAATTTTAACACTTAGCTTTCTTTTTCCATTTTCTTTCTTTCTTTCTTTTTTTTTTTTTTTTTTTGATTTCTATCTTTCTTTCTTTCTTTGCTGATTCACTTCTTTCTTTCATGCAAATGATGTTCTTTGATGAATCGTAGTGGATTTATTTGTAAATATATCCATTTCTCATCGCCTAAGCGTTTGTGACGTAGCTGAGTTTTTGTGGTTTCCATTTTACTCTTCACGTTCTTTCTTAAATTCTTCATTCTTTCTTTCTTTCTTTTTTTTCTTTCTTACTTTCTTTATCTCTTCTCTTCTCTTTCTTTATTTATTTCTTTCCTTTATGGCTTTCTTTCTTTCACTCTTCGATTTCTTTCTTTCTTTCTTTCTTTCTTTTTTTTCTTTCTTACTTTCTTTATCTCTTCTCTTCTCTTTCTTTCTTTATTTCTTTCCTTTATGGCTTTCTTTCTTTCACTCTTCGATTTCTTTCTTTCTTTCTTTTTTTCACTCTTCGCTTTCTTTCTTTCTTTCGTTCTTTCTTTCTTTCTTTTCTCTACACTTTCTTTCTTCTTTTCTTTAACTCTTCGCTCCCTTTCTTTCTTCTCTTCTTGCTTTAACTTTTTTTTTTCTTTCTTTAACTTTTCACTTCCTTTCATTGTTTTCTTTTTTCAGTCTTTCTTTCTTTCTTTCACACTTTTCTTTCTTTCTTTTTTTATTCTTCACTTTCTTTCTTTTTTTCTTTCTTTCTTTCTTTTAATTCTTTTCCTGTCTTTCTTTCTTTCTTTCTTTCTCGTAGCTTCTTTCACTGTTTATTCTCCTTCACTACAACAATATATTGACATTATCAAAGCCTCGATACATATAGGAGATAGCTTCATCAATCTTGTTGAAATTGACATTAGACAAATCAACGTGGCGTCTGTAAGAAGAGTCTCATCATTCGTTACATATATAAACATGTGTATGTATGAATCTTACCGTTGTACAAATCTGATTAGTCTGTCGAATATTGTACGAAGAACTAGCAGCATCATTTAACTGCGTTCACACCTTCACCATATTATCTATTTTCTAGTTTGTTTTTTTGTTTTATTTTTTTATTTTTTTTTTTTTTGTTTATTTGTTGTTTTTTTCAAGTATTCATAACACCCTTTTACTGAAATGTTTCCGTATCTTATTCCAAGCAAAAGATGAGTTTGTTTTCTGTTTGTGTTGCAGAATGACTGATACAATACAGTGAACTATCAATCAGTGACTATTTTGGTCAAGTATGTTCTTTCGGACATTGGCATAATGGTTAGAGTGTTCGCCAATGGCCCGGGAGATCTGGGTTCGATCCCAGATCGAGTCATACCAAAGACTCAAAAAATGGTACTTGATACCAACTTGCTTAACACTCAGCATTATAAGGTAAGGATCAAGGGTAAAGTGGAGCAATCCAGGGGAAGGAGTAGCGCCCTTCTCAACACCTTGGTGTAGTAGCTATCGTAAAGGGAGCCTTCCGGTCACCCTTGACTATGGTCGCCAACTTTACTTACAACAACTATGTTCTCTGGTTTGTTTTGGTTTCTTTGTTTAAGGGCATGTCAACTTTCGGGGATTATTTAACACTAAAATCATGATTGTCGGATTTTTTAAGTGATATTATTTAATCCATAGGTAATGAAGTAAGAGGCGTCATACATTTACCAAGGTTATTAGTCCCAAAGTGTGGGTGCCTCGGGTGGTGTAATGGTTAACAAGCTTGACTAGCAAACCTGCACAAGTGAATTTGAGTCTCATTGGGTGCCCCATTCATATGCCCTTGTAGCACATCTAAGCAAAGTGCTTATTAAATTATTATTAGTCCGAAAGGGAACGTAATAACGCGACTGGGGTTCGAATTCGTTAACTACGATGTCATAGTCAGGCATATCGACCACTATGCCAGGGAGACTCTCCCCTCTACGTTGTGTTTCGATCTGAGCCAGTTCACAACTACCTATTGTTTTCTAGAAGCAGAATCCTGACTGCGATTGACTAGGATCCATCAACAAATCACAGTATAATATTATGGCCGAGGGATTTCGTTTCATGCCTTTGGGTTTAGTTAGGCTGAGAACCTTTCGGCTCAGTGCATGGGTTACTTAGGTGCAACATTAACACAGGTGTTCACGCGCACGTGCAGAGCGGACGTGTAACTCAGAGTTGTCACAATAGCCCGAGATGGGAAACGGGGTTACAGAGTGCGAATGACGTCACGCACCGAAAACGCGCGGAGGATTTGGGGAATTTGAACAAAGTTAGGAGAGTTGAGACTAGACACCAAATGAGACGGTTGACTTTCGCTTGCTCGCGGAGACCTTTGTGGCGGGTGCCACACGTGTTGTGGAGCCAGATGAAAAAGTCAGAATAGAAAGATTGTGCCTCTCTCTCCTTATGTCGAAAAACCTTTAAACTCAAAGGTAATAAAATGTTTCGTACCTGAACTGAGAAGTCGTAAGTGTTTTTCGTGTTTCGAGATCCTATGTTCTATCTTTATGGACATTCGATGTACGTTTCACATATAGCCATATCATGGCTATGGTACAACAGTTATCGGGTATGGAACGAGTCCATTCATCTCCTACTATTTGAATCTGATTGATTGATTTTAAAGACATGTCAACCCGTCGTGGGTTAGTCTATACCTAGAAATTAGGGAATTGTTTTCATTATAAGTTCCTCTTAACATTTTTGTGTAGTTGTTTCGTAAAGGTTTTTCTTTTGCACGCTCCTATCGAATACAAATAAGTTTAAAACAGATCTACTTAATCCGTAGATGAAATATTATCAGGAACAAACATTCTAGCCAGGATGGACTTCAGAACAGATCTCAATTTCGGAAGATTTAACCTCAGATGCAGTTTGGAATCATACCCAGGACACCCATTTGAAGGAGGCCTTTACCCGCTGCAGAGGACACAGCTAATTTATTCTGGGCCTCACCGGAAGAGCATAAAACCTACGTTATCAATATCAGTAGAGGTCATCATCATATAACAGATTTGACGAATGCATATTTTTAAAATCAATTTAATAATAACGTTAAAATCAATCAATTTAACGTATGTTTATGGGAGAGATGCGTGCCAAGGTTACCTGATTGACAAGTGATACACTTAACAGAGATGTCTGCTTTTAAAAGGAATGTCGTAAATGAAAATTATAATTTCAAATATTTTTTAAACCTGAGAACAAACAATATAAAGTTAACAAAAGGAAAAGCTGAGATTACTGATATGTTATTTTTTTTAAAAATGCCATAAACTAGTGTACACGTTTTCTTGTAATAATTCATCCGGTCATTCTAGAGAAAAATTAATGAAGAAAATCATGATCTAAAAGTTTTTTGTTTCTAATGTTTAGAACCAGAGATTTAAATAATTTGACCTCTGGTTTGGTTTAGTTTGGTTTTATGGCATATCAAACATTGCAGGTCATTTAATGCCGAATCCTGTTTATACATATTTATCAAATATATGTGATTTGTAAACACATTTTGTTGATAAATTTTTAAACGAATTGAGCTCATTTTTTTTATACTGTTAAATGGTTTCAAGAATTTCTATCAAATATGAATTATTATATTTGCTACTAATCATTTGTTTGCACACAGTTAAATCATTTCTAGTATTGCTATCAAACAATAATAATTCTATTCAATAGAATTTATTTGTTTGCACACAGTGAAGTGATAACGAGTATTATTATTTACCACTGATAATTCAATTCAACATTACTCATTCGTTTGCACGCAGTCAAATGGTTCCAAGTATAGCTATGTATCACTAACAATTCAATTAAACATCAGTCATTTGATTACACACAGTTAAATAATCAAACAGTTCTACTTCTAATAATTCAATTCAACATAAGTTATTTACTTGCGCACAGTTTAAATGTCAAAAAGTTATTTTTGACCCATAGATAGGACCCTATCAGGTACCAGAGTGGACCTGGGAGCAATGGCATAAAAGGGGTACTCCACATTCCCCATATCTCCCAGGATGGTACCTCTTCATAAGACAATTTAGGGTCATATCAGGACACTCGTTAGGGAAGTCCTACCTCTCTACAAGTATGCAGTCGTTGTATACTACAGCCCCCAGTCGACAGGGCTGAGTTGGTTTTGGGTCATATCAGGGCGACTCGTTCGGGGAGTCTTACCTCTCGGCAGAAATTTTCTCAGTATATTCGACAGCCCCCAGCCAACTAGGCTGTATTTGACCACTGATTAATATAAATGATCTCAAAGAGCATAAGTGAAGATCTTATGGAGGTGCCCGTGGTGTAATGGTTATCGTCGCGGGAAATGGACACGGCGACACGAGTTCAAATCCTGGACGAGACTGATTGCATTTCAAATAGTACTAATACCCTTGGGAAAGGTATGACTCCAATTATTCTCCCTGAGTGGTGACACCTCATAGGGTTTTATCTGGTGTAATGGTTATCGTCATCGGAAATGGACACGACGACACGAGTTCAAATCCTGGACGAGACTGGTTGTATTTTACAATTTTTACAGCTACGGGTAAATAGTAGGAGAGACTGGGTTCTTCAGCCTTGGTGAGGCAACTAGTCTAGAGGATAGAAAACTCTGAATTCAAACCTTTTAAACTCCACTTAAAAATTGACCTTGTGTCATATCCTGCCCGAGTGGAGGGGTTGGTAAATATGATAAGGGAAGATCTTATGATTCTTCACGTCAAGAATATGTCACAACTTTTCCCACGTTTTAATGAGAAAGCACACAAACGAGATACATTTTCATTACTGTAAATAGAATTGACTTATACTACACCAGGCAAAATTATGGAATTAACACACTTAAAGGATATCCACTTAACGTTTCTTTTTATTTAGTACTAGATAAACTGATAACTCTGTTGATTTGGCAAATGAGTAGTGTGCTCGCCAATGGTCCGGGAGACCAGAGTTCAATTCCAGGCCAAGTCATACGAAAGACTCAAAAATGGTACTTGATACCTTCTTGCTTAACACTCAGCATTATAAGGTACGTATCTAAAGTAAAGTGGAGCAATCCAGAAAAAAGAGTAGCACCCTCTACTACACCTTGGTGTAGTAGCTATTGAAAAAGGAGCCTTCTAGTCGCCCTCGATTACGATCGCCAACTTTGCCTAAACTGATAACATAAGATTTAAAACATTTTTTCTTTAATAATCTGGTTTCATAGAATATACCTTAAATTAAATTTATGGTATAATTATTCGAAACCATGAAGAAAGTATTATATAATAACCCATTGTTAAGAAAAAAAATTGGAATTCATTGACAAAAAAATTAGAATTAGTGCTTAGCTGCCCCTATTCAAGCCTTGATAGCAGCTTTTATTCTTTTAGTTGTGGATTTCACTAACATTCTTTATTTTGTTCCATCTTTTCAAATGGCAATTAATTGATGTTTGGTGAATGAAGCCTTCTAATAGACCATTTATAAAATGTTCACTATAATTTTTCAATTGTTTTTAGATCCGAACTGTTCATTGGCCAAGCTATTGATTTTATATCAACTTAGCCATGTGACAAGATGCATATCGTCCTAAAACTGACTTCATCACCGAACCAATTTTCAATGAATGGAATTAGAAAATTATCCAGGATTTCGTTGTAACCATGTGCATTGATTGTTGTGGTAATGGTTACCATCTCCATCTCCACTGGTTCTTTAAATGACATGTAACTCCATATAAGGAATGTCTGGTGAAATTTCTTTTCCTTCGAGCAATCATCTTTATGTTTCACTTAAATCGCACTAAATAAAGGTTCCAGCACCTTCGCCTAGGCCAATACAGATTCTTGATTCATCACTGTATATTACTTTCATATAATTGTTCACATACAATGGTTGTTTGTCTTTATTTCACTTTAACCTTGTTTTTTTTCTGTTTGTGTGTTAGTGCTGGTTTTAGTTTCACTTTTCTGAACATAAATCCTATTTCCTTCATTCAATTGCTTACAATTCTGTCACAGGAATGAAATCCTGTTTTATTTCATTTGTTTTTTATTTGTTTTGGTGTACATTCTTTAAATGCAAGGCATATGCCATGAGATTTCGATCCCGGTATTTTGATGTCTTTTCTTATTTACCAATGTGTTTTACTTTTTTGAAATACACCATTTTTTATATTCGCACCCAAATTTCAAACACTACGGATTGGGAATAACCAACGCCTTTCAGCGCTCTCCACGGTAAACTGTCTTTTTAAAAGACATTTACGATCGTTTCCTTTGATTCATTGACTTTTGTTCGGGCTGTTTCCTTTCATTTAGTATCCTTTTCTTTATTTCAGTTCACTGTTCTTTTTGTTAAAGATATGTTTCCTTTTAATTAAGATCCTTTTCTTTGTTTCAATTGACTGTTCTTTAATTGGAGCTATGTTTCCTTTCAGTGACGATCCTTTTTTTTTTGTTTCAATTCAGTTCTTTTGTTCGAGCTATGTTTCCTTTCAAATAGGGTCCTTTCCTTTATTTCAATTGATAGTTCATTTATTGAAGCTATATTTCCTTTCAATTACGATCTTTTTCTTTGTTTTAATTGACAGTTCATTTGTTGGAGCGATGTTTACTTTCAGTTAGGTATAACCCCTCACTGTTGAGTTCAGCAAGAACTAATTTTTAACTGCAGACCGATTTGCATATTTTGGCTTCCTTTGGTATTTTTTTGATAAATTATAGATCATTCCCTGATCCTTTCCTCAACATTTGTTTATTCCATAATAATTTCCTTTACATAGCTTGAAATAGTTATTATAACATTGATGTAGATAATCAAATGTTTGTTTAAGGAATATTTTATGAAGCCAGAATGTTCAGTTATTAAAGAAAAACATGTTTTGCATTCTATCTGTAACTAGTTTATTTACTGCTAAATAAAAAAAAGCAAATAAACTTGCTTTAACTGTTATAATTCCATATTTTTTTCCAGGGGTAATCAACATCGTCATGGTGCGCTTATGTCATAGATTCCCTTGACTCACTCTCGCCATCCTTACCTATCGCTGTCGTACTTGATATGTTCTCTTGTTGGCATCCAGTGTATGCTCTGAGTTGAGGAAGATAAGTTTTTATTAGTCAGCCAACACTGATGTGTCCATGAGTAGGAGTCCATCAGATAATGTCGCTAATGAGTTTGTTTTTACTTCTCCAGCGGTGTTTTGTATGTTTTAGATGGTTTGTAAGACAGGAGATAGGTGGCCGTATGTATGTTCTTTTGTAGTTTGCGTCAAAACAGCACACTGCATCCATGTGTTGTTCCAATCTAGCTTTTTCTCTATGTGTTTCGTTAGAGTTAAGTGGTGCAACGATACAGTAGTACAGGCATGGCCATATGTTGAAAGAAATCTTGTTTTATTTTATTAGAGAGATTAGGTTCCCATATGATTGATAACCTTTCAACAGCAGTCCATGCTTTACTTTTTTATATGTTAACTTCGCTTTCAGTCGATAGGGTATTGCTACCGAGGAATATAAACTAGTCTACTCATATCAGAGACTTGCAGGCGCCTCTGGTGGTGTAATGGTTAGCAAGCTCGACTAGCAAACCTACACGAGTGAGTTCGAGTCTCATTGGGTGCCCATTTCATATGGCCTTGTGCCACATCTAAGCAATAAAGCTTAGTAAATTTCCATATCAGAGGCTTGCCATTTAGTAAAAAGATGGCACCACCTTGATTGAAACACATGAACTTTGTTTTCATCTGAGATCAAATTGGGACTAATGCCTCTTGCCGCTTGTTTTATATAGAATTAATGATCTGATTTTTTATGTATGTTACTATAACTGCAAAGACGGCAAATTGTACCGACATTTTTGTCGGTGCAATAGCGTTAAAATGCGCTTACAGAATAAAGCAATTCCAGTTCAATTTGCAATTTACCAGGAAATTCTAAGCGATTTTATTCGGGAGTGTTTTCTTTTCTTAAGTTATCATCTTTAAAAAAATGAAGTTCAACTAAATTATAATCTTAATCATAAGATATAATTAATAATATCGCTAAATACTAAATAACTTTACTTGCAAATACAGGGGGAGGGGAAAAGGCTAACGTATTGGTCTGTGACATCGTAGTAAAAGAGTTCGAATTGTTATATTGTCATCTGCTGATTCATTCAGAAATATACATATATATGCTGGATACATACCGACGCAATGATAACAGACGCAGTAATAAACGACGCACGCAGAAAGACGCAGGAAGACTTCTTTATAAAATATTTTACTTCTCACTTTATTTGTAAGGTTTCGAAAAGGTTGTGTGGGGTTTTACTGTGAGAGGGAGCTGGAGACCGAACATAATTGAAATATTTTGACCCCAAAGTTATGGCCGTCAGCTTTGTGTCTTTCTCATTCTCCATGGCTGCTCAACCGGAGCCCTGGAGTTCACGCTCCTGGGTGCTGGCTTTCCCTACTCCATCTCGTCTCTCTCCGGCTCCCACTGTACTGCTTCCCTCTTCTGTTCAATTTGTCGGGCTTATATTACCTTCAAACTCCCACGCGGTGATATGGACACGCCTCCACGCCTCCGCAACTTCTTCCGATATCTAGCGACCGGGATGTGTCACTTCCGCTACCTTTGGAATGGCCTGTGTGATCGTCATCGAGCGGAAATAACTGTCATGCAGTTCAGAGGTCTCTCTCTTCCGGTGCGTCAGTCTATGAGAGTACCATGGGATTTTTTTAGCTCGTCCCATTTCATCAGCCAATTTCCGCCCACGCGATTTCCTCTCATAACTGCCATTAGAATGTGTCACTTCCTTCCGGTGCATCACCCTGAATGGCATTTTTGGCCAGGGCAAAAGGTCAAAACATAACAGAACTCCAGTCACGCTATTACGTTTTTTTTTCGGACTTTTTTTACCCTTGGGCGAAAGGAATAATCCATCCAGGTGTGTGTTAAAAAGAACCACTACTGTTCCTCTAAAAGATTGGTTTTGGTATTAAATAACCCACAAAGGTTGATACGCCATAAAACAAAGAACCCGAAATCATCAAATACAAAACAGTTTTCTTATATGAGAGAGAGAGAAATTTGTACAAGGAGAGATCTGAATTTCCGATTGATTAACAAGCTAATTGTTGTTCTGCGTAAATTGCTTCTCAAATTTCGCTGTCAAAAAGTGTCGGGGGCCGAGGCAAAGAGGCAGGCAAAGGTCATGTCGTGCATTGCAGTTGAACGGGTGACGACAACTTGAAATGGAAAATAACAAAACAACAACGGCGAATAGGGTTAATACAAATAACATCTTAAAATATTAACAGCTTAAAATTACAAGAGATAAAAGGTGCAGATGTTTAATGCAAGCCGGAATATTGGATAAAGGGATATTATTATGTTATAAATCGTACAAGATTAGGAGTTATTTCCTCCTCTCCGCACCCACCTCTCTCTCTCTCTCACACACACACACACACACACATACAAACACGCACACACTCTCTCTCTCTTTCTCTCTCTCTCTCTCTCTCTCCATTCTCTATCAGTTTTCTCTCTCTCTCTCTCTCTCTCTCTCTCTCTCTCTCTCTTTCCACTATTTCTCTCTCCCACCAGCTCCCTCCTCACAATCTCTATCCATTCTATATCTTTCTCCTGCACACGCACACACAGTCTCTCTCTCTCTCTCTCCTCTATCTCTCTCGTTCCATTCTCTTTCCACTCTTTCTCTCTCCACGATTCCTCTATCTATTTTGACTCCTCTCTCTGTCTCTCTCTCTCTTTCTCTTTCTTTATCTTTCTCTCTCTCTCTCTCTCTCTCTCTCTAATCCCTATCTCCCTCCACAATCTCTCTCTCTCTATTATCTCCCTACAAAATCTCTCTTTTTATTATCTCTCTTCCCCATCTCTCCTAATTCTTTCTTTCTCTATTTCTCTTCATCATCTCTCGCTCCTCTCTCTCTCTCTCTCTCTCTCTCTCTCTCTCTATTTTTACTTTCTGCTATCTCTTTCATATATATATATATATATATATATATATATATATCCACTGTCTCTCAACACTTTTTTTCTCTCTCCCTCTTCCTCATTCTACACTCTCTTACCGCTATTTCTTTACTCTCTGTCTTTCTCTCCCCGCTATCTCTCTCACCACTCTCTCTATCTCTCTCTCAACTGTCACTCTCTACACTCTCTTTCTCTCTCCACTATCTGTCTCAATCTCCTTCACCATTCTCTCTCTCTCTCTCTCTCTCTTTATATATATATATAAATGTGTGTGTGCATGTGTCGGGGGTGCCAATCTTATAGAAAAAATCTGTTCATTCTTTATAATCCACAGAAAGCTCAGAAAAAATATACTGAAGTAACAGAAAACTCCTGGAAACATCATTTAACAATAACAAAAAATACAAACGCAGCGGAAGATTTTCTGGATATATATCAAAAATCAAACTGGCCAAGTCGGTTGGTGTTGCTAAATGCATCGATTGCATCTCTGCAGAGGAGTAAAACTCCCCCAACGAGTGTCCTGGATATGACACCAAACAATCTGATAGTGAGGTTCCAGTAATGTTGGAGCTTTGAGGAATGCGGAGTACCCCTTGTTTACCATCACTCCCAGGTCCACTCTGGCACAGAGTGATAGCACCTATCTATGGGTCAAATAGAACTAAACTGCGTACTTATGCTAAAATGAATTGCGCGAAAGAGAACTGGTTTGACATTTAAACTGCGTACTTATGTTAAACTGAACTGTTTGAAGTAGAACTGTTTTGATATTTAACTATGTGTGGACAAAAACTATACTTATACTAAACTGAATTGTTTGAATTAGAACTTTTTGACTAAACTGAGTTGCTTGAAATAGACATGTTTTGACAATTAAACGGTGTACTCATGCTAAACTGAATTGTTTGAAATAGAACTGATTATTTGTATAAAATGAATTTGGCATCAAATAACCAACAGAGGTTGATATGCCATTAAACCTAAACAACTAACTATACAGAATAGTTTGAAATAGGATTGTTTATATGATTAAAAATGAATTTGGCATTAAATAACCAACAGAGGTTGATAAGCCATTAAACCTAAACAACTAACTATACTGAATAGTTTGAAATAGGACTGTTTATATGATTAAAAATGAATTTGGCATTAAATAACCATCAATGGTTGATATGTCATTAAACCAAACCAAACCAAACCAGAACTCACCAAATATCACAATGAAGGTAAAATAAGTATCCCCAGCTCACAAAAACGCCTCAAAACACCGCAACCTTTGCTTAGAAGAAAAAAAAATAGCAATAATTACCTTCCCAGAACAAAACAAACTTCAAATCTAGTCATGAAAAGAAATTCCTCCTAAATCACTTCCTAAAATGTCCAACTAACTCGATCCCACTTCTTAACATGCTCTACACAACAATCTATAAAAAGATATCCACGACGGAGAAATCTCTTGGGTGGAGCCCCGTGGCCTATTGATCAACATACTGGACAGCGACATCGTTGTGAACGAGTTGGAACTCCAGTCCGCCAAAAAAGTTTACTTTCCGACAAAGACACTTTGGAAGGGTAGGAATTCTTTTATCGCCCTCTCATATATGAGTTAAATACTATCACTATTCTCCTTCTACAAGGATGAATTTAGCTTTGAATTATCCACAACAGTTGATATGCCATTAAAACAAAGAAAGCACACCAAACCAAATGGAAAAGTTTGGGTCTGATTATCCCATATTCGAGAAACTGTCACCAAACGCCGTCGATACAGAATCTGCGCTCTTTATTTATGAACAGAGGAATGACACGCACAAACTCCTGTAGGACTTTGATATACAAACGGATCACCTAATCTCGGCCCGAAGGCCAGACCTTATAATAATCAACAAAAAAAAAAGAAAATCTGCAAAGTTATCGACTTTGCTGTCCCGGCGGACCACAGAATAAAACTGAAATAATCTGAAAAGAGAGATAAGTACCTGTACCTTGTTAGAGAATTGAAAAAACTATGGAACATGAAGGTGACAATTATACCAATTGTAATTGGTGCTTTGGCACGGTAACTAAAGGATTATTAAAGGAGCTGGAAGATTTAGAAGTTGGCGGCCGAGTGGAGACCATCCAAACGACAACATTACTGAAAACTGCCAGAATACTGAGAAGAGTCCTGGAGACTTGAGGAGACTTGCTGTCACTCAATCTGCAGTGAAAACCATCAGCGTAAGCTGACGTGAAAAACTCTAATGAGTAATAAAAATAATAATGATTAGTAAAGTAAAGTTGGCAACCGTAGTTGAGAGCGACCCTAAGGCTCCCTTTTCAATAGCTACGACACCGAGGTGTAGGAGAGGGCGCTACTCCTTTACCTGGATTGCTCCACTTTACCCTTGATACCTACCTTATATTGCTGAGTGCTAAGCAAGGAGGTATCAAATACCATTTTTTGAGTCTTTGGTATGACTCGACCTGGGATTGAACCCCAGTCTCCCGGATCATTGGCGAAAACAAAAAAAAACTGCTGGCGAGTGAATTTTGCCGTCCTGGAGGACCACAGAGTGAAAATCAAAGAAAACAAAAAGGAGAGACAAGTACTTAGGCCTTTCCAGACAATTGAAAAAGTTATGGCACATGAAGGTGACGGTGATACCAATTTTAATTACTGCACTTGGAGCAATCCCTAAAGGCTGGGTTGGGGTAGGGGGATGTGTTGGAAAATAGAGGACATATAGAGACTATCTAAAATTCAACTTTATTGAGATAGGTCAGAATACTGAAAAGAGTCCTGGAGATTTGAGAGAACTTGCTCTAACTCAGACTCCATAGAAAGATTATCAACTAAAACTTGGGAGGAAAACGTGCAAGGAATGATATATATATATACCCCACAAGGCACCAACTATACGGCCACCTGCCTCCCATCACGAAAACTATCCAAGTCAGACGCACCAGACATGCAGGATACTGCTGGAGAAGCAGGAACGAGCTCATAAAGGATGTACTCCTATGGACCCCCACATATGGCCGGGCAAAAGCAGGACGACCAGCTCGAACATACATTCAGCAGCTATGTGAGGATACGGGATGTAGCCCTGAAGACCTGCCAGAGGCGATGAACGATAGGGAGAATTGGCGAGAGTGTGTCAGGGATATCCGTGCTAGCGGCACGACATGATAATGATGATATATATATATATATATATATATATATATATATATATATATATATATATATATATATATATATATCGGGGGCTTCACAAATTATATTCAAAACATAAATCAAAAATGTAAAATTATCCTTCATAATTTCATCTTTATTTACTAGAAAAAACAAACCCACATTTCTTTCTAAAATAGAAAGAAAATCCTTTTTTCATCAATTATGATATAAACTGTTGTGGTTGAGTGATTAGTTTCTTTGTTTTGTTTCCATTAATTCCACAATTTATTTGTTTATTATGATTGCAGATTTAAATTGTAATAATTATTATTTCTTTTGAGATGTATATTTAAGTTTTTTTGCTATATTGGTATATCTTTAGAATTAAACTTTAAAAAAAGGAAGTATTTCTTGCTAAAAGACACAAAAAAACGAAGAATAAAATCATGAAGATGTTTACACAGAATGATCCTAAATATATTTTTAAAATTGTTTTGTAGTTGAAGGAAAAAAAATGCCAAGCATTCAATTATCGCAATTTTTTTTTCTCTCGAAACGGTATATTAATGGTACTTACATCCATGCCAAAAATATCGTCCACACACAGAAAGTAATTAAAAAACTTAAACGATCTATTTTTTAACCAATTCTTTTTTTATCAGTCATATTTGTTTATTCAGATTCCACATAAAATAACAAAAATACCAGTCTGTGGCAATAAGAAGAATTTAATCTACGGTTGTCAATTTTAGAAATATTTCAAAAATGAAAAAGGTTACATTGAATACGTAAGATAATACTACTGAAATTTTTAAAAATAGACTCTTTTTTCTTGACAAGAAATCTTGTAGCATTTAGAATTAACCAAAAAAGGTAAGGCGTCCGTACGAACACTGTCATTACGCAGGAAAAGAAAATTTTTAAGAAATGTTTCTGGGCGGAATGTTTTTATATAAAAATCATTCAGTGTCGATGGCATTAACTTAAGAAAATAACTTAAATAATGGAAGAGGATTTGATGTATGACAATAAAACAAATAAAAAATAGTTCCTCCAAATTTCCATGAAAAGATACTTAAAACAACTCTTTTTTTACTTAAATATCAAAAATCTTATTAAAATCCGATAATTAGCCGAGTGGATGATCACAAACAAAGAAACTAACAGTTACCAAACGCCGTTAATTTTGAAATTATACAATTCCTAAGAGATGTATGGAAAATCGACTTTTAATTTCTGAGCAAAAATAATCACAAGAAGCTGTAATTTTCGTATCAGTATTTTTGCATTTATCAATCAATCGGCGTTTATGCGAAGTTTAAAATTTTCTTTGAGATTTGCCGATGACATCATTTTACTTGCATCACAAAATTTGAAGGATTAAACCCTAAACAATACAAGAAATCTTTTCCCTCCTAATTTGTTTAAAATGAATTTTTAACCAATCAGATTTATTGATGAATCATCACCCTTTCTTTATTTAATTTTGAGCCACCCTCAATCTTATAAATCAGCGAAGAAATAAATATATTTCCGGTAGATTTACGTATCCATTCTGTAAATCTACTCAAAACTTTCGATTTTATTTCTTTTGAGTAAAAATCAAACATTCTATTCCTTAAAGATTGCATTTAAATTCAGCATCGCTTAATTATTCTAAATTGAATTTTAAAAAATATTGTTTATATTAAGATAGTTGCACTACCATTACAGTCTTTGTTGATGGAAAATACTTCAGTTGTATCCGCCTATATTTTAGCGCATAAATATACTTTCTCTCTTACATAATCCTACTTACCAACCCCTCCACTCGCGCAGGATATGACACAAGGTCAATTTTTAAGTGGAGTTTAACAGGTTTCAATTCAGAGTTTTCCTTCTCCTAAACTAGTTGCTTCACCAAGGCTGAAGAGCTCAGTCTGTCCTACTATTTACCCATAGCTAAGGGGAGAATAATTGGATTCATACCTTTCCCAAGGGTATTAGTGCTGTGTGGAATACAATCAGTCTCTCTTACATAATAAACGCTCACATACAGATCTTTTACACTCATAAAATGAATCAACGAGAGGTAAACAGTACAAACGACTACATTTAATGTATGACCTCTCCTTTCTTGCAATGTAAATGATGGCAAATATTGACGCTCGGGCTATTGTTATCTTTTCAACAAACTTTTCACTCAACTTAAAGAAATAAATTTCATTCAATTTGTAAATCGGAGTCTTCGTCATTCATTTACACATTTATCCGCAACGCATGCATACTCGCTCACTGATATTGAGCATTCTTTACATATATATATATCATCATCATGACGTGTGGCTAGCACGGATATCCCTGACCCTCTCTCTCCACGTCCCCCTATCATTCATCGCCTTCGGCAGGTCTTCGGGGTTGCATCCCGTATCATCACATAGCTGCTGTATGAATGTTCGAGCAGGTCGTCCTGCTTTTGATTGGCCATATGCGGGGGTCCACAGGAGCACATCACTTACGATCTCGTCTTTGCTTCTCTAGCAGTGTCCGGCATGTCTGGTTCGTCTAGCTTGTATAGTTTTCGTGATAGGTGGTAGGTGGCCGTACAGTTGGCGCTGTGTGGGGTGTTGCTGCCAGGACCTGTTCAATATTGCTCGCAACATTCTTCTCCAACCTTTTAGTCAACGTCCAAGTAGTGCATCCATACAGCAGTATCGACACGATATATATATATATATATATATATATATATAATGTAGCTTGATGTATCATCATCGTCCTCAACAATTTCTGCTGATTGTACAAAGTCACTGACTCTTTCTCGCCATCCGTCCCTATTGCCTATAGCAACTGGTAGGTCCTCTAATCTACATCCAGTGTTCGCACCAAGCAGATTTATGTAGGATTTTACTGGTCAACCAACATTGGTGTGTCCATGTGTAGTAGCCTATGAGAGAATGTCGCTTATGTGTTCGTCTTATCAACCTTCGTTGGTTATTTAATGCCAAATCCATCCTTATAGAAGAACTGCAGAGATGCTATTTAACCCATAGCTGAGAGGATAAGGGGGTTCATACTTTTCCCAAGGGTATTTGTTCAAAAGTGAACGTAGTAGTACGACTGGAGTTCGAATGTGCTCGCTCCGATTCCGCAGGCTAGGTCTTTAAATATTGCATCACGAGGACAGCCCCAATAATTCTATTTTAAACAATTCATATATATATATATATATATATATATGTGTGTGTGTGTGTGTGTGTGTGTGTGTGTGTGTATATACTGTCATCAACTGACAGTTTCGAAGTATTATGATTCTTCGGTGTGGCTAAATTGGTTTGGTTTGGTTTTATGGCACATCAACCATTGCAGGTCATTTAATGCCAAATCCATTTTTATACATATAAATAGTTTTATTTTAAACAATTCAACTTAGCATAAGTATGCAGTTTGAATGTCAAAACAGTTCTCTTTCAAACAATTCCTTTTAGCATAAGTACACAGTTTCAATGTCAAAAAATAGTTCCATTTTAAACTATTCCGTTTAACTTTGGTACACAGTTTATTTCTATTTGATCCATAGATAAAACCCTATCATATCATATTAACCAACCCCTCTGCTCGGGCAAGATATGACACAAGGTCAATTTTAAGCGGAGTTTAACAGGTTTGAATTCAGAGTTTTTCTTCTAGACTAGTTGCCTCACCAAGGCTGAAGAACCCAGTCTGTCCTACAATTTACCCATAGCTAAAGGGAGAATAATTTGATTCATACCTTTCCCAAGGGTATTAGTGCTATGTAAAATGCAATCAGTCTCGTCCAGGATTTGAACTCGTGTCGTCGTGTCCATTTCCGACGACGATAACCATTACACCAGATAAAACCCTATGAGGTGCCACCACTCAGAGCCACAGTGGACCTGGAAGCGATGGCGTAAAAGAGATACTCCGCATTTCCAAGAGCTCCAGCGTTACTGGAGCCTCACCACCAGATTGTTTGTGTCATATCCAGGACACTCGTTGGCGGGGGGTTACTTCTCTGCAGTGATGCAGTCGGTGTATTCTTCAGTCCCAGTCGACTGTGCAAGTTTATAAAATTGCTGTTAATCAGCAGACAATTTACTCATTTAACAGAACGGACATCGTTGTAAAAAATTGAATTAGCAATCCGAGTTCAAATCCTGAACACGATTGTTTGCGCTAATTTCCTTGAGAAAGACATAAATTCATCTATTCTCTATACAGCGAATTGAAAATAGTTAGACTATCTGGGTTTTTAACCTTGATTATGCCATCGGAAAACTGTAAATGCAAACCAGCTAAATATTAACTTTGTGCTACATCCTGGTCGCAGAGAAGGGCTTGAGAAAAATACAGTGGTCACCTATCTCAGTACCTAGTGAGCTTGTTGCGGAGCCGATAAATATGTCGACCCCGCAAATGAATTTATGTGAATGAGAACAGCCAAAGCAATATGAAGGAACTAAGGTGAGATAATAATAATTACAAATGACAATTTATTTGGTCGTATTTACAAGCGTGAATGTAAATGTCCGTGGCGGTTGTATGTGTTCACAGCTGGGCGTTCGACGAGGGTCGCTGGCGTAGGTCGGGTCGTTGAGTACAGCTAGATGTTGGATGCTGGTAAGCTGAGGTCGGTCGAGTCGTTGAGTTCAGCTAAATGGTCGGTGCTGGTCGTTGAGTACAGCTAGATGGTCGGTGCTGGTCGTTGAGTACAGCTAGATGGTCGATGCTGGTCGTTGAGTACAGCTAGATGGTCGGTGCTGGTCGTTGAGTACAGCTAGATGGTCGGTCGAGGTTGGTAGATCGATATCCCTGGTTGTGACGGTATGTTGTGGTTAACCGGGGGTGTGTCGACCTGGTTTCTGGCTCGTACAGCGGGTCGTACGTGAGCCAGTTGTTGCAGTGGTAGAACAGTCCGTAACAGCGAGTCGTAACGTGGACTGCGTTGTACCTTGCAAGAGCGTCGAGTTCGGTAGATCGACATCCTCGGTTATGACGATATGTTGGATTAACCGGGGGGGTGTCGGCCTGGTTTCTGGCTCGTACAGCGGGTCGTACGTGAGCCAGTTGTTGCAGTGGTAGAACAGTCCGTAACAGCGAGTCGTTACCTGGACTGCGTTGAACATTGCCAGGGCGTCGAGTTCGGTAGATCAACATCCTCGGTTATGACGATATGTTGGATTAACCGGGGGGGTGTCGACCTGGTTTCTGGCTCGTACAGCGGGTCGTACGTGAGCCAGTTGTTGCAGTGGTAGAACAGTCCGTAACAGCGAGTCGTAACGTGGACTGCGTTGTACCTTGCAAGAGCGTCGAGTTCGGTAGATCGACATCCTCGGTTATGACGATATGTTGGATTAACCGGGGGGGTGTCGGCCTGGTTTCTGGCTCGTACAGCGGGTCGTACGTGAGCCAGTTGTTGCAGTGGTAGAACAGTCCGTAACAGCGAGTCGTTACCTGGACTGCGTTGAACATTGTCAGGGCGTCGAGTTCGGTAGATCAACATCCTCGGTTATGACGATATGTTGGATTAACCGGGGGGGTGTCGACCTGGTTTCTGGCTCGTACAGCGGGTCGTACGTGAGCCAGTTGTTGCAGTGGTAGAACAGTCCGTAACAGCGAGTCGTAACGTGGACTGCGTTGTACCTTGCAAGAGTGTCGAGGTCAAGGAAAGGCTAGGGCCTTGCTGGGCCCCCTAGCCGTGCGGACGTATCGGACGGGAACGAAAGCTTTCCCGTGTCAAAGCCGTGCGGACAATGGCTATGGCTAGTTTCGCGCCAAAGCCGTGCGGGCGAGCTGACGGGAACGAAGGCTTTGTCGGGTCAAAGCCGTGCGGGCGAGCTGACGGGAACGAAGGCTTTGTCGGGTCAAAGCCGTGCGGACGAGCGGACAGCAGCGAAGGCTTTGTCGGGTCAAAGCCGAGCTGACGAGCGGACAGGCCAGAAGGCCGAGGCTAAGATGGGCGTTATCTTAGCGCTGCGCAGATAGCGAAGGAGTAGCTAAAGGCTGGACCGTGCCATTAGCGCTGAGCAGCTTATCGGACTATCGGAACCGAGTGAGAGTTAAGACCGGTTGGTCTTAGAATCCGTCTTCGTGTTTGCCGCCTGGCCGTCTACTTCGACTGATCATTACTGACCAGTCAGAGATGCTCTGACCCGCACACAGAGACCTCTTATGGTCCTAAAAAGGACCTTTGTGCATACCTATGTAGGTGGGAGAAAGGCAGGTCTACCACGAGAAGTGGGGCCAACGCCGTAAGTTAAGGTGAATGCGACCGCACAGAATGCGGGATTCCTCCTTAATGAGCTTCGCCAAGAGCGCACCATGTATTTGTCGCTGCCTCCCACCAGACACGACTTGACACAAGGTCAAAAGCCCGAAGGCCAATTAAAGTGGGGATAAAGGGGAGGGGAATGTCGGGAAGGAGCCGAGACTCGAACCCTGCTTGTCTGTGCTGCTCATCGGCTCACTTAGTGCAATGTGAGCCTGATGAGGCAAGCAGTTTCACGAACCCAAATGTGGGTCCGGGCACGTATGCCAGTTAACGGCTTAAACTAGACGCTTGGTCTAGTGCCGTACAAAGGGGACAAAAGTGCAGCTCGCCCACCCGAAGGTGGCCCAGCCGAAGCTGGGGGCCTATTCGGCCCCGAGTCTGCTCTTGGTTTCGAGCACCCATCCGGCACGAATGCCAGACGGCCCAGCTAAAAAGCCGGGTGCGCGCCAGATATTTGTCGCTGCCTCCCACCAGACACGACTCGACACAAGGTCAAAATCCCGAAGGCTGATTAAAGTGGGGATATAGGGGAGGGGAAGGTCGGGAAGGAGCCGAGACTCGAACCCTGCTTGTCTGTGCTGCTCATCGGCTCACTTAGTGCAATGTGAGCCTGATGAGGCAAGCAGTTTCACGAACCCAAATATGGGTCCGGGCACGTATGCCAGTTTACGGCTTAAACTAGACGCTTGGTCTAGTGCCGTACAAAGGGGACAAAAGTGCAGCTCGCCCACCCGAAGGTTGCCCAGCCGAAACTGGGGGCCTATTCGGCCCCGAGTCTGCTCTTGGTTTCGAGCACCCATCCGGCACGAATGCCAGACGGCCCAGCTAAAAAGCCGGGGGCGTGCCCTGTATTTGTCGCTGCCTCCCACCAGACACGACTTGACACAAGGTCAAAAGCCCGAAGGCCGATTAAAGTGGGGATAAAGGGGAGGGGTAGGTTGGGAACGAGCCGAGACTCGAACCCTGCTTGTCTGTGCTGCTCATCGGCTCACTTAGTGCAATGTGAGCCTGATGAGGCAAGCAGTTTCACGAACCCAAATGTGGGTCCAGGCACGTATGCCAGTTAACGGCTTAAACTAGACGCTTGGTCTAGTGCCGTACAAAGGGGACAAAAGTGCAGCTCGCCCACCCGAAGGTTGCCCAGCCGAAGCTGGGGGCCTGTTCGGCCCTGAGTCTGCTCTTGGTTTCGAGCACCCATCCGGCACGAATGCCAGACGGCCCAGCTAAAAAGCCGGGGGGCGTGCCCAATATTTGTCGCTGCCTCCCACCAGACACAACTTGACACAAGGTCAAAAGCCCGAAGGCCAATTAAAGTGGGGATAAAGGGGAGGGGAAGGTCGGGAAGGAGCCGAGACTCGAACCCTGCTTGTCTGTGCTGCTCATCGGCTCACTTAGTGCAATGTGAGCCTGATGAGGCAAGCAGTTTCACGAACCCAAATGTGGGTCCGGGCACGTATGCCAGTTTGCGGCTTAAACTAGACGCATGGTCTAGTGCCGTACAAGGGGGACAAAGGAGACAAAAAATGCAGCTAACCCACCCGAAGGTAGCCTAGTCGAAACTAGGTGCCTAATTAAAGGCCCCAAGTCTGCCATTGTTCCTTTTCCAGGGCCACGCTCCGGACCGAAGTCCAGAACAGGCCCCGGGGCATTCGCCGGGGCGTGCCCAATATTTGTCGCTGCCTCCCACCAGACACGACTTGACACAAGGTCAAAAGCCCGAAGGCCGATTAAAGTGGGGATAAAGGGGAGGGGTAGGTCGGGAACGAGCCGAGACTCGAACCCTGCTTGTCTGTGCTGCTCATCGGCTCACTTAGTGCAATGTGAGC
The DNA here is from genome assembly GCA_963585895.1 of Sepioteuthis lessoniana. Taxonomy (NCBI): domain Eukaryota; kingdom Metazoa; phylum Mollusca; class Cephalopoda; order Myopsida; family Loliginidae; genus Sepioteuthis; species Sepioteuthis lessoniana. The sequence goes on from OY757920.1 coordinate 84,265,335, forward strand.
CTGATGAGGCAAGCAGTTTCACGAACCCAAATGTGAGTCCGGGCACGTATGCCAGTTTACGGCTTAAACTAGACGCTTGGTCTAGTGCCGTACAAAGGGGACAAAAGTGCAGCTCGCCCACCCGAAGGTTGCCCAGCCGAAACTGGGGGCCTATTCGGCCCCGAGTCTGCTCTTAGTTTCGAGCACCCATCCGGCACGAATGCCAGATGGCCCAGCTAAAAAGCCGGGGGCGTACCCAATATTTGTCGCTGCCTCCCACCAGACACGACTTGACACAAGGTCAAAAGCCCGAAGGCCGATTAAAGTGGGGATAAAGGGGAGGGGTAGGTCGGGAAGGAGCCGAGACTCGAACCCTGCTTGTCTGTGCTGCTCATCGGTTCACTTAGTGCAATGTGAGCCTGATGAGGCAAGCAGTTTCACGAACCCAAATGTGAGTCCGGGCACGTATGCCAGTTTACGGCTTAAACTAGACGCTTGGTCTAGTGCCGTACAAAGGGGACAAAAGTGCAGCTCGCCCACCCGAAGGTTGCCCAGCCGAAGCAGGGGACCTATTCGGCCCCGAGTCTGCTCTTGCTTTCGAGCACCCATCCGGCACGAATGCCAGACGGCCCAGCTAAAAAGCCGGGGGTTTGCCCAATATTTGTCGCTGCCTCCCACCAGACACGACTTGACACAAGGTCAAAAGCCCGAAGGCCAATTAAAGTGGGGATAAAGGGGAGGGGAATGTCGGGAAGGAGCCGAGACTCGAACCCTGCTTGTCTGTGCTGCTCATCGGCTCACTTAGTGCAATGTGAGCCTGATGAGGCAAGCAGTTTCACGAACCCAAATGTGAGTCCGGGCACGTATGCCAGTTTACGGCTTAAACTAGACGCTTGGTCTAGTGCCGTACAAAGGGGACAAAAGTGCAGCTCGCCCACCCGAAGGTTGCCCAGCCGAAACTGGGGGCCTATTCGGCCCCGAGTCTGCTCTTAGTTTCGAGCACCCATCCGGCACGAATGCCAGATGGCCCAGCTAAAAAGCCGGGGGCGTACCCAATATTTGTCGCTGCCTCCCACCAGACACGACTTGACACAAGGTGAAAAGCCCGAAGGCCGATTAAAGTGGGGATAAAGGGGAGGGGTAGGTCGGGAAGGAGCCGAGACTCGAACCCTGCTTGTCTGTGCTGCTCATCGGTTCACTTAGTGCAATGTGAGCCTGATGAGGCAAGCAGTTTCACGAACCCAAATGTGAGTCCGGGCACGTATGCCAGTTTACGGCTTAAACTAGACGCTTGGTCTAGTGCCGTACAAAGGGGACAAAAGTGCAGCTCGCCCACCCGAAGGTTGCCCAGCCGAAGCAGGGGGCCTATTCGGCCCCGAGTCTGCTCTTGCTTTCGAGCACCCATCCGGCACGAATGCCAGACGGCCCAGCTAAAAAGCCGGGGGTTTGCCCAATATTTGTCGCTGCCTCCCACCAGACACGACTTGACACAAGGTCAAAAGCCCGAAGGCCAATTAAAGTGGGGATAAAGGGGAGGGGAATGTCGGGAAGGAGCCGAGACTCGAACCCTGCTTGTCTGTGCTGCTCATCGGCTCACTTAGTGCAATGTGAGCCTGATGAGGCAAGCAGTTTCACGAACCCAAATGTGGGTCCGGGCACGTATGCCAGTTAACGGCTTAAACTAGACGCTTGGTCTAGTGTCGTACAAAGGGGACAAAAGTGCAGCTCGCCCACCCGAAGGTTGCCCAGCCGAAGCTGGGGGCCTATTCGGCCCCGAGTCTGCTCTTGGTTTCGAGCACCCATCCGGCACGAATGCCAGACGGCCCAGCTAAAAAGCCGGGTGCGCGCCAGATATTTGTCGCTGCCTCCGACCAGACACGACTTGACACAAGGTCAAAATCCCGAAAGCTGATTAAAGTGGGGATAAAGGGGAGGGGAAAGTCGGGAACGAGCCGAGACTCGAACCCTGCTTGTCTGTGCTGCTCATCGGCTCACTTAGTGCAATGTGAGCCTGATGAGGCAAGCAGTTTCACGAACCCAAATGTGGGTCCGGGCACGTATGCCAGTTAACGGCTTAAACTAGACGCTTGGTCTAGTGCCGTACAAAGGGGACAAAAGTGCAGCTCGCCCACCCGAAGGTTGCCCAGCCGAAGCTGGGGGCCTATTCGGCCCCGAGTCTGCTCTTGATTTCGAGCACCCATCCGGCACGAATGCCAGACGGCCCAGCTAAAAAGCCGGGGGCGTACCCAATATTTGTCGCTGCCTCCCACCAGACACGACTTGACACAAGGTCAAAAGCCCGAAGGCCGATTAAAGTGGGGATAAAGGGGAGGGGTAGGTCGGGAAGGAGCCGAGACTCGAACCCTGCTTGTCTGTGCTGCTCATCGGCTCACTTAGTGCAATGTGAGCCTGATGAGGCAAGCAGTTTCACGAACCCAAATGTAAGTCCGGGCACGTATGCCAGTTTACGGCTTAAACTAGACGCTTGGTCTAGTGCCGTACAAAGGGGACAAAAGTGCAGCTCGCCCACCCGAAGGTTGCCCAGCCGAACCTGGGGGCCTATTCGGCCCCGAGTCTGCTCTTGATTTCGAGCACCCATCCGGCACGAATGCCAGACGGCCCAGCTAAAAAGCCGGGGGTTTGCCCAATATTTGTCGCTGCCTCCCACCAGACACGACTTGACACAAGGTCAAAAGCCCGAAGGCCGATTAAAGTGGGGATAAAGGGGAGGGGAAGGTCGGGAACGAGCCGAGACTCGAACCCTGCTTGTCAGTGCTGCTCATCGGCTCACTTAGTGCAATGTGAGCCTGATGAGGCAAGCAGTTTCACGAACCCAAATGTGGGTCCGGGCACGTATGCCAGTTAACGGCTTAAACTAGACGCTTGGTATAGTGCCGTACAAAGGGGACAAAAGTGCAGCTCGCCCACCCGAAGGTTGCCCAGCCGAAGCTGGGGGCCTATTCGGCCCCGAGTCTGCTCTTGGTTTCGAGCACCCATCCGGCACGAATGCCAGACGGCCCAGCTAAAAAGCCGGGGGGCGTGCCGATATTTGTCGCTGCCTCCCACCAGACACGACTTGACACAAGGTCAAAAGCCCGAAGGCCAATTAAAGTGGGGATAAAGGGGAGGGGAAGGTCGGGAAGGAGCCGAGACTCGAACCCTGCTTGTCTGTGCTGCTCATCGGCTCACTTAGTGCAATGTGAGCCTGATGAGGCAAGCAGTTTCACGAACCCAAATGTGGGTCCGGGCACGTATGCCAGTTTGCGGCTTAAACTAGACGCATGGTCTAGTGCCGTACAAGGGGGACAAAGGAGACAAAAAATGCAGCTAACCCACCCGAAGGTAGCCTAGTCGAAACTAGGTGCCTAATTAAAGGCCCCAAGTCTGCCATTGTTCCTTTTCCAGGGCCACGCTCCGGACCGAAGTCCAGAACAGGCCCCGGGGCATTCGCCGGGGCGTGCCCAATATTTGTCGCTGCCTCCCACCAGACACGACTTGACACAAGGTCAAAAGCCCGAAGGCCGATTAAAGTGGGGATAAAGGGGAGGGGTAGGTCGGGAACGAGCCGAGACTCGAACCCTGCTTGTCTGTGCTGCTAATCGGCTCACTTAGTGCAATGTGAGCCTGATGAGGCAAGCAGTTTCACGAACCCAAATGTGAGTCCGGGCACGTATGCCAGTTTACGGCTTAAACTAGACGCTTGGTCTAGTGCCGTACAAAGGGGACAAAAGTGCAGCTCGTCCACCCGAAGGTTGCCCAGCCGAAGCTGGGGGCCTATTCGGCCCCGAGTCTGCTCTTGGTTTCGAGCATCCATCCGGCACGAATGCCAGACGGCCCAGCTAAAAAGCCGGGGGCGTACCCAATATTTGTCGCTGCCTCCCACCAGACACGACTTGACACAAGGTCAAAAGCCCGAAGGCCGATTAAAGTGGGGATAAAGGGGAGGGGTAGGTTGGGAACGAGCCGAGACTCGAACCCTGCTTGTCTTAGCTGCTCATCGGCTCACTTAGTGCAATGTGAGCCTGATGAGGCAAGCAGTTTCACGAACCCAAATGTGGGTCCGGGCACGTATGCCAGTTTACGGCTTAAACTAGACGCTTGGTCTAGTGCCGTACAAAGGGGACAAAAGTGCAGCTCGCCCACCCGAAGGTTGCCCAGCCGAAGCTGGGGGCCTATTCGGTCCCGAGTCTGCTCTTGGTTTCGAGCACCCATCCGGCACGAATGCCAGACGGCCCAATATTTGTCGCTGCCTCCCACCAGACACGACTTGACACAAGGTCAAAAGCCCGAAGGCCAATTAAAGTGGGGATAAAGGGGAGGGGAAGGTCGGGAAGGAGCCGATACTCGAACCCTGCTTGTCTGTGCTGCTCATCGGCTCACTTAGTGCAATGTGAGCCTGATGAGGCAAGCAGTTTCACGAACCCAAATGTGGGTCCGGGCACGTATGCCAGTTAACGGCTTAAACTAGACGCTTGGTCTAGTGCCGTACAAAGGGGACAAAAGTGCAGCTCGCCCACCCGAAGGTTGCCCAGCCGAAGCTGGGGGCCTATTCGGCCCCGAGTCTGCTCTTGCTTTCGAGCACCCATCCGGCACGAATGCCAGACGGCCCAGCTAAAAAGCCGGGGGCGTACCCAATATTTGTCGCTGCCTCCCACCAGACACGACTTGACACAAGGTCAAAAGCCCGAAGGCCAATTAAAGTGGGGATAAAGGGGAGGGGAAGGTCGGGAAGGAGCCGAGACTCGAACCCTGCTTGTCAGTGCTGCTCATCGGCTCACTTAGTGCAATGTGAGCCTGATGAGGCAAGCAGTTTCACGAACCCAAATGTGGGTCCGGGCACGTATGCCAGTTTACGGCTTAAACTAGACGCTTGGTCTAGTGCCGTACAAAGGGGACAAAAGTGCAGCTCGCCCACCCGAAGGTTGCCCAGCCGAACCTGGGGGCCTATTCGGCCCCGAGTCTGCTCTTAGTTTCGAGCACCCATCCGCCACGAATGCCAGACGGCCCAGCTAAAAAGCCGGGGGTTTGCCCAATATTTGTCGCTGCCTCCCACCAGACACGACTTGACACAAGGTCACAAGCCCGAAGGCCAATTAAAGTGGGGATGAAGGGGAGGGGAAGGTCGGGAAGGAGCCGAGACTCGAACCCTGCTTGTCTGTGCTGCTCATCGGCTCACTTAGTGCAATGTGAGCCTGATGAGGCAAGCAGTTTCACGAACCCAAATGTGGGTCCGGGCACGTATGCCAGTTAACGGCTTAAACTAGACGCTTGGTCTAGTGCCGTACAAAGGGGACAAAAGTGCAGCTCGCCCACCCGAAGGTTGCCCAGCCGAAGCTGGGGGCCTATTCGGCCCCGAGTCTGCTCTTAGTTTCGAGCACCCATCCGGCACGAATGCCAGACGGCCCAGCTAAAAAGCCGGGGGTTTGCCCAATATTTGTCGCTGCCTCCCACCAGACACGACTTGACACAAGGTCAAAAGCCCGAAGGCCGATTAAAGTGGGGATAAAGGGGAGGGGAAGGTCGGGAACGAGCCGAGACTCGAACCCTGCTTGTCTGTGCTGCTCATCGGCTCACTTAGTGCAATGTGAGCCTGATGAGGCAAGCAGTTTCACGAACCCAAATGTGGGTCCGGGCACGTATGCCAGTTAACGGCTTAAACTAGACGCTTGGTCTAGTGCCGTACAAAGGGGACAAAAGTGCAGCTCGCCCACCCGAAGGTTGCCCAGCCGAAGCTGGGGGCCTATTCGGCCCCGAGTCTGCTCTTCGTTTCGAGCACCCATCCGGCACGAATGCCAGACGGCCCAGCTAAAAAGCCGGGGGTTTGCCCAATATTTGTCGCTGCCTCCCACCAGACACGACTTGACACAAGGTCAAAAGCCCGAAGGCCGATTAAAGTGGGGACAAAGGGGAGGGGAAGGTCGGGAAGGAGCCGAGACTCGAACCCTGCTTGTCAGTGCTGCTCATCGGCTCACTTAGTGCAATGTGAGCCTGATGAGGCAAGCAGTTTCACGAACCCAAATGTGGGTCCGGGCACGTATGCCAGTTAACGGCTTAAACTAGACGCTTGGTCTAGTGCCGTACAAAGGGGACAAAAGTGCAGCTCGCCCACCCGAAGGTTGCCCAGCCGAAGCTGGGGGCCTATTCGGCCCCGAGTCTGCTCTTGGTTTCGAGCACCCATCCGGCACGAATGCCAGACGGCCCAGCTAAAAAGCCGGGGGTTTGCCCAATATTTGTCGCTGCCTCCCACCAGACACGACTTGACACAAGGTCAAAAGCCCGAAGGCCGATTAAAGTGGGGATAAAGGGGAGGGGAAGGTCGGGAACGAGCCGAGACTCGAACCCTGCTTGTCTGTGCTGCTCATCGGCTCACTTAGTGCAATGTGGGCCTGATGAGGCAAGCAGTTTCACGAACCCAAATGTGGGTCCGGGCACGTATGCCAGTTAACGGCTTAAACTAGACGCTTGGTCTAGTGCCGTACAAAGGGGACAAAAGTGCAGCTCGCCCACCCGAAGGTTGCCCAGCCGAAGCTGGGGGCCTATTCGGCCCCGTGTCTGCTCTTGGTTTTGAGCACCCATCCGGCACGAATGCCAGACGGCCCAATATTTGTCGCTGCCTCCCACCAGACACGACTTGACACAAGGTCAAAAGCCCGAAGGCCGATTAAAGTGGGGATAAAGGGGAGGGGAAGGTCGGGAAGGAGCCGAGACTCGAACCCTGCTTGTCTGTGCTGCTCATCGGCTCACTTAGTGCAATGTGAGCCTGATGAGGCAAGCAGTTTCACGAACCCAAATGTGGGTCCGGGCACGTATGCCAGTTTACGGCTTAAACTAGACGCTTGGTCTAGTGCCGTACAAAGGGGACAAAAGTGCAGCTCGCCCACCCGAAGGTTGCCCAGCCGAAGCTGGGGGCCTATTCGGCCCCGAGTCTGCTCTTGGTTTCGAGCACCCATCCGGCACGAATGCCAGACGGCCCAGCTAAAAAGCCGGGGGCGTGCCCAATATTTGTCGCTGCCTCCCACCAGACACGACTTGACACAAGGTCAAAAGCCCGAAGGCCGATTAAAGTGGGGATAAAGGGGAGGGGAAGGTCGGGAACGAGCCGAGACTCGAACCCTGCTTGTCTGTGCTGCTCATCGGCTCACTTAGTGCAATGTGAGCCTGATGAGGCAAGCAGTTTCACGAACCCAAATGTGGGTCCGGGCACGTATGCCAGTTTACGGCTTAAACTAGACGCTTGGTCTAGTGCCGTACAAAGGGGACAAAAGTGCAGCTCGCCCACCCGAAGGTTGCCCAGCCGAAGCTGGGGGCCTATTCGGCCCCGAGTCTGCTCTTGGTTTCGAGCACCCATCCGGCACGAATGCCAGACGGCCCAGCTAAAAAGCCGGGGGCGTGCCCAATATTTGTCGCTGCCTCCCACCAGACACGACTTGACACAAGGTCAAAAGCCCGAAGGCCGATTAAAGTGGGGATAAAGGGGAGGGGAAGGTCGGGAAGAAGCCGAGACTCGAACCCTGCTTGTCTGTGCTGCTCATCGGCTCACTTAGTGCAATGTGAGCCTGATGAGGCAAGCAGTTTCACGAACCCAAATGTGAGTCCGGGCACGTATGCCAGTTTACGGCTTAAACTAGACGCTTGGTCTAGTGCCGTACAAAGGGGACAAAAGTGCAGCTCGCCCACCCGAAGGTTGCCCAGCCGAAGCTGGGGGCCTATTCGGCCCCGAGTCTGCTCTTCGTTTCGAGCACCCATCCGGCACGAATGCCAGACGGCCCAGCTAAAAAGCCGGGGGTTTGCCCAATATTTGTCGCTGCCTCCCACCAGACACGACTTGACACAAGGTCAAAAGCCCGAAGGCCGATTAAAGTGGGGACAAAGGGGAGGGGAAAGTCGGGAAGGAGCCGAGACTCGAACCCTGCTTGTCAGTGCTGCTCATCGGCTCACTTAGTGCAATGTGAGCCTGATGAGGCAAGCAGTTTCACGAACCCAAATGTGGGTCCGGGCACGTATGCCAGTTAACGGCTTAAACTAGACGCTTGGTCTAGTGCCGTACAAAGGGGACAAAAGTGCAGCTCGCCCACCCGAAGGTTGCCCAGCCGAAGCTGGGGGCCTATTCGGCCCCGAGTCTGCTCTTGGTTTCGAGCACCCATCCGGCACGAATGCCAGACGGCCCAGCTAAAAAGCCGGGGGTTTGCCCAATATTTGTCGCTGCCTCCCACCAGACACGACTTGACACAAGGTCAAAAGCCCGAAGGCCGATTAAAGTGGGGATAAAGGGGAGGGGAAGGTCGGGAACGAGCCGAGACTCGAACCCTGCTTGTCTGTGCTGCTCATCGGCTCACTTAGTGCAATGTGGGCCTGATGAGGCAAGCAGTTTCACGAACCCAAATGTGGGTCCGGGCACGTATGCCAGTTAACGGCTTAAACTAGACGCTTGGTCTAGTGCCGTACAAAGGGGACAAAAGTGCAGCTCGCCCACCCGAAGGTTGCCCAGCCGAAGCTGGGGGCCTATTCGGCCCCGTGTCTGCTCTTGGTTTTGAGCACCCATCCGGCACGAATGCCAGACGGCCCAATATTTGTCGCTGCCTCCCACCAGACACGACTTGACACAAGGTCAAAAGCCCGAAGGCCGATTAAAGTGGGGATAAAGGGGAGGGGAAGGTCGGGAAGGAGCCGAGACTCGAACCCTGCTTGTCAGTGCTGCTCATCGGCTCACTTAGTGCAATGTGAGCCTGATGAGGCAAGCAGTTTCACGAACCGAAATGTGGGTCCGGGCACGTATGCCAGTTTACGGCTTAAACTAGACGCTTGGTCTAGTGCCGTACAAAGGGGACAAAAGTGCAGCTCGCCCACCCGAAGGTTGCCCAGCCGAAGCTGGGGGCCTATTCGGCCCCGAGTCTGCTCTTGGTTTCGAGCACCCATCCGGCACGAATGCCAGACGGCCCAGCTAAAAAGCCGGGGGTTTGCCCCCGAGGGTTGAAAGGGGCCTGTTGATATCACGGAAGTGCTGTGACACACAGCTCAGCCGCGTGGATATAAAATTCTTTGATAAAAAATGAGTGTAGCCGTAAAGTATTTTCCTAACCTGCTATAGGCTGGTGACCACTATTAGTTCAAGTCTTATCAGGTAATTTTTGGCCGAAGTGTTTTGTAAGTGTTATTAATTTTAATTCATCTTTTTCTTTTAGCTATAACGAGATGTCAAGGTCGTTAGAAAGAAAAAGGCCTTAGTCAGTTCCGGTCGTCCTCGGATATGATCGTCCTAACTCGGGCAGTAACTTGATATGTTTAAGTTTATCGGCCGGTCGCGGCAAGCTTATTGCTGCTTAACTTCGCTGACAGTAAGTCTCTTGTCACTCATCTAAATACACAACGGGGTAATCGCTACTTAGCTTCGCTGATAGTGAGAGATTGTCACTCATTTAGATATACAACGGACTAATCGCTTCTTACCTTCGCATATGGTAAATCCCTTGTCACTCATCTAAGTAGACAGCGGGCTAATCCCTTCTTAACTTCACTTACCGTAAATCTCTTGTCACACATCTAAGTACAGAGTGGACTAATCGCTGCTTAACTTCGCTGACCGTAAATCTCTTGTCACTCATCTAAGTACACAGTGGGCTAATCCCTTTTTAACTTCACTTACCGTAAATCTCTTGTCACACATCTAAGTACAGAGTGGACTAATCGCTGCTTAACTTCGCTGACCGTAAATCTCTTGTCACTCATCTGAGTACACAGCGGGCTAATCGCTTCTTAACTTCTCTTACCGTAAGTCTCTTGTCACTCATCTAAGTATAGAGTGGGCTAATACCTTCTTAACTTCTCTTACCGTAAGTCTCTTGTCACTCATATAAGTCCACAGCGGGCTAATCCCTTCTTAACTTCTCTTACCGTAAGTCTCTTGTCACTCATATAAGTCCACATCGGACTAATCGCTTCTTAACTTCTCTTACCGTAAGTCTCTTGTCACTCATCTAAGTACACAGCGGGCTAATCGCTTCTTAACTTCTCTTACCGTAAGTCTCTTGTCACTCATCTAAGTACACAGCGGGCTAATACCTTCTTTACTTCTCTTACCGTAAGTCTCTTGTCACTCATATAAGTCCACAGCGGACTAATCGCTTCTTAACTTCTCTTACCGTAAGTCTCTTGTCACTCATCTAAGTCCACAGCGGACTAATCCCTTCTTAACTTCTCTTACCGTAAGTCTCTTGTCACTCATCTAAGTACACAGCGGGCTAATACCTTCTTAACTTCTCTTGCCGTTAGTCTCTTGTCACTCATCTAAGTACACAACGGGCTAATCCCTTCTTAACTTCTCTTACCGTAAGTCTCTTGTCACTCATCTAAGTACACAGTGGGCTAATCGCTTCTTAACTTCTCTTACCGTAAGTCTCTTGTCACTCATCTAAGTATAGAGTGGACTAATTGCTGCTTAACTTCGCTGACCGTAAGTCTCTTGTCACTCATCTAAGTACACAGCGGGCTAATCCCTTCTTAACTTCTCTTACCGTAAGTCTCTTGTCACTCATATAAGTCAACAGCGGACTAATCGCTTCTTAACTTCTCTTACCGTAAGTCTCTTGTCACTCATCTAAGTACAGAGTGGACTAATCGCTGCTTAACTTCGCTGACCGTAAGTCTCTTGTCGCTCATCTAAGTACACAATGGGCTAATTGCTGTCCAACTTCGCTGACCGTCGTCACTTGTCACTCATCCAAGTACACAGTAGACTAATCGCTGCTTAACTTCCCTGACCGTAAGTCACTTGTCACTCATCTAGATACACAGTAGGCTAATTGCTGCTTGACTCCGTTGACTGAAAGCCATTTCAAGTAACATGTTCATAGTTATTTGGATAAGGTTTCTTAATACAGAGAGGTCAGTCTAGACCCAAGAAAATTTTTAGAGCAATTTTTAGATTAATAAATTTTTAGAGCAATTTTTAGATTAATAGGAATCCATTCTTATTCTGAGCAGGGCTTTGATACAAGAGTCAGTCAGAAATTTTGCAAGATTTGTGCGTGTGCAAGTTAACGGCGCGTATATCAGGTAACCGAAGCAGTTCAAGATCTGATAGTGACCCACGGTAGTAGGTATTATTGTGGTAGTTGGCACAATGACACTTTATGCATTTCTTCATTCCTTGTGTTTTGAAAGCCGCACAGAGGAAAAGGTAACGTGTAGTCTAAATCGGAAATTTTATTCTTTACGAGTTCGAACTGTAACTCCGAAGCAAACAAAACATTTGTTGATCAAAAGGTGAAGACAGTTAATCACTGTACTGTAATCAGTTTCTTCAAGAAATTCTACTTAGGTTACAAGAACTTCGACGATCAGGCAAATTCAGGTAGGCCTAAAACCATGGATTTCGTGGCCGTGTTCTAAGGCATAGAGGTAAATCCAACCAGTAATATTTGGAGAGTATCTGGTGAGCTAGGTATCTCAAATTCCTGTGGGATTCGTCTCATTCAAACCCTCAGCAAAAGTACCCGGATATATCAAATAGGACCTTACGCTAAAAAAAAAAAATAATACGTTTGACTCATTGAGTCATTCTTCTTTTTCTTTTTTTTTGAAAAATGCAAAATAATTTTTTTCATTTATGTAAACTCTGCATTGTTTAGACTTGCTTCAGAATAAACATTATTTTAATCTCGCAAAAATATTTGTTTGGAGACTATTCAAAATGGTTGAAACCCATCGGAATACCCTGGTTTTAACAAAGGCCTGTCATCAAATCTTGGGTGGTTGCCAAGCGCAAGCGAAATAAAACTTACAGAAGAATGTGTGATATATTTGGAGAAACCTGCTTTAGTAAAAATAATGTTTGAAGATGGGCTAAATGATTTGAAGAAGGTGAAAAAAGTATTCAAACAGAAGACAGACCCAACAGGCTTGTTGTGTATCATAATGAAGGACGATAATAGTTGTGTATAAAAATATATAGTTCGTATTTTATAATTTGCTTGAAGCATTGCATAAATTATTTTATTGTATAGTATTTATTTTGAAGTCTGTAAAGAAAAAGAGAAGTTGTAAAGAAAGAGAAATGGAAGGAAGTGGGGGAAAAGGGAAAAAATGAAATTGATTAGGACAACTGAAGTCACCTCTCTTCTGCACGGCGTTTAAACACCCCACGTGTTACCATGGTTCCTATACCAAGCGTTCTAACACCCCATGTATCTCCATATTTACAACATCCAAAAAATTTGAATATGCAACACCGAGTTCATATTATAAAAGTCTCTGAGGATGAAGTTTTCTTCTTCAAAATTAATTAGACCCTGAATAATTATTTTGCATTGTAATAGGCTTCAAAATAAAAACAATAAAAATAGAATATATATTTAGTGTTTATTTGTGAAAGAGTCGAAACGCTGTGAGAGAGAAACAGAGAGACGGAGGACAAAGACACAGGACTGCTATCATTGACACCATATCTTCAACACCTACATCGGGATTCTCTATTAAGAGCTCCACTTAGTACTTCTGCTTCTTAGCCAGGTCAGGGGGCGAGCCGACTGCCCTGGGCACTCCTTAGCTGTTCTCCGAATCTGACCGTTTCTCCTAACTCCCCGCCTGTCCACTCGGGGTTGAAACTGTTTGCCTCTATATAATGTTAATTAGGCTCATGTGTCCTCCTTTCGGTTACCAATTCATAGGATTCCTTTCCGCTGTCACCTTGTTTACACAGGTACATCAAGCTCATGAAATCTCAAACTGACGAGTCTGTCAAAGGTCAACAATATGCAACAGGCCCATAGTGCTGTGTATACCTGAATTGGTGTATTTAGTTAATTCGCTCATTTGAGATGACAGAAAAATTGCAGTAGTGGATAAATCCGAAAAACTTGGAATTCTTGTAGGTCCAAACCCAAAATTGTATATGATTACCTTGCCTTTTCTAAGGTCAGTTTGGCCCAGTCGGCTGGGGCTGTAGAATACAACGATTGCATCTCTGCTTTAGGGTAAGACTCTCCTTCTAAACAATCAGATGATGAGAGTCCAGTAATGCTGGAGCTTTGGGGAATACGAAGTACTCCTTTATTGCCATCACTCTCAGGTCCAACTTGGCTTGGATTGGTAGCACCTGATAGGGTCCTATCTATGGGTCAAATAGAACTGAACTGTTTTTAAATTTAACTGTGTCTAAACAAAAGAATGTTCTTATACAAAACTGAATTGTTTGAAATAGAACTGTTTTTGTATGTATAAAAATGGATTGGGCATTAAGTAACTTACAATGGTTGATATACTATAAAACCAAACTAAACAAAAACAAAAACTAAGGTCAGTTGTTGTTAGATTCTCATAAAGATTACACCAGAACATATGGCTTCATACTGCAGCAAGAACGCTAGATCTTTCTTACAGTTCAGACTGGCACACTTTGATTTCTATCCAAAGAATTTCCGCCTGTAAAAGTTTTCCAGCAATGATGAAGTCAAGAACTTTATTTCTTTGGTAGAATGTTAATCGTTATATTGCACAATTCACTTTATTTGTTGAGTGACCCTCGTATTGTTACATAGCCAGATATGAATTCGTGAAATAGACATATTCCTACCGGTACTCAAAACGTTCATAATGTCTATAACGCACATATATAGATAACATAGGAATCCCGAAACACAAAAAACACTTACGACTTCTCAGTTCAGGTACGAAACTTTTTATTACCTTTGAGTTTAAAGGTTTTTCGACATAAGGAGAGAGATACACCTGACTTTTCCATCAGCCCCAAACCACGTGCGCACCCGCCGCTAGGCCTCGGCGAGCTTTGAAAGTCAACTGTCTTCTTAGGACGCTAAAACTCCACTCACTGACTTTTTTTCAAATCCCCAAAAACCTCTACGCACGCTTCCGGTAAATGACGTCATTCACATACCGCTGTCACATTTCCTATCTGGGGTTTCTATTGTGACATCTCTGAATGACACGTCTGCTCCGCACGCGCGTGAACACCTGCGCTCATGTTTGCACTTAACTAACCCATGCGCTAAGCAAAAGGTTCTCAGCCTAACTAAACCGAAAGGCAATATATATAAAACGAAATCTCTCGGCCATTATATTGCTGTATTTCACGGGATTCTGAATTACTGTGAACAAAACAAGCAAAGAAGTTATTATACTCAGTGGTTTGTGAAGTAGTGGGTCGATCTGCAAAGCAATGTTTATTTTGACACGTTCAGTAACATCTACTGCAATCAATCGATATGTAATTGACTGTTTGACTGAAATCGGATCGCTACTTCTCAGCCGTTAATCTAACTGATTGAGAGAGAAAAAAAACTGATTCCATCAAAACCGATAACATTAAATTAATTGCGCTGAATCGACCAAGACTTGACAAGCAAGTTTTTTTTTAACAAGAAAAAGCGTGATCTAAAGCTGATAGGATTTGACTCGGACAAATGGGTATTTTTTAACAGGATGATAGCACTTATCATGAAGTTTTGTTGAGTTGCAGGTAGATTTTAATTACAGGAAGGCAGTAATTACTGGGGATACGGTTACAAGACTCAGCATTCCTATCCGAAGTCGCGGTTAATCACCTGAAGAAGGCCAGAGGTGAAATTTGGCCGAAACGTCGTGAAGAAGAAACAACACAAAAAAACTATCAAGACGAGGACAAAAAGTCCGCTATAAATAAAATGAAAAAAATCAATTCTCAGATACTGGATATTCGTCTAACAAAGAACGAATAATGTTTATTCCAGAAATAATGAATTTAACCGGTATTTTAATCAGTCAATATAGGTCCCTGCTTTTCTGTCATTGATTAACATGGTTATTTATGCATGTACTATAGAATTCAGAAGGTTTTGATACCAAGAAATCTTTAAATGCAATTTCTACTTCTCTTTTGGTATCTAATGTTTTTTGACCAAAAAATTTGTTTACATTCAGGAAAAGTTAATATTTAGAGGGTTGGTTGGTTGGTTGGTTGTTTTTACGGTGTATCAAACTTTTTCGAGTCATTTAACACCGAATTAAGTCATTTTGATAAAAAGTTTTAAACAATTCAGTTTAGTATTAGTATAGATTTTTTGTTGATACAGTTAAATGTCAAAACAGTTCTATTTCAAACAACTCAGTTTAGCGTAATTACACAGTTTACCTCTATTTGAATCACCAATAGGACCCTATCAAGTGTCACCACTCCGGGTCAGAGTGAACCTGAGAGGCATGGCAATGAAGGTTTACTCTGTATTACCCAAAGCTCTTGCATTACTGAAGCCTCACCATCAGAAATTTTAGTGTCATATCAGGGCACTCATTGGAGGAGTCCTACCCATCTGCAGAGATGCAGCCGGTATATTGTACAGCTCTAACCGACAATGCAATAAGAGTTTGAAGGTGAGAGATCAAGGATATATCGTGGATGTGGGAAAGTTTTCCTATCCCAAGACAGTGCGCTTTTGCAGTATGAGTCAGCCAGTCGTTCACTCGACCACTCGACGTTTGACCTTCCCAAGTGGGAGATCAAATCTCAGCTGAATCAGTTGTTTGCCCACGTTAGAAATTTTAGATCCAAACGACTATATTCAGTGTTTATTTCGAAAGCCGAAATAACCGGACCAGCTGATCATTCGATAATAAAAAAAAATTGAATTACATACTGTACCATAGCTAGATACGGCTATTTGGGAAATGTACATCGATTGTCCATAACTCATTTAGATAACATGTATGCATAAAGAACATAGGAATCTCAAAATTCGAAAACACGTAACGACTCCTTTGTTCAGGTACGAAACCTTTTTATTACTTTAGAGTTAAAGGTTTCGACATAAGGAGGTGAGACACAATCTTTTTACGCTGGCTTCTTCATCTGGTCCCTATCTCGTGCGGCACCCATGGCGCGCAAATTCGTCTCGCTTCAGCGAGCCCCAAAAGTCGAACCTCCTCGTTCGGCGTCCAGTTTCAACTCTAACTTTCTTCGAAATCCCCAAAATACTCCGCGCGCTTCCGGTGCGTGACGTCATTCGCCCTCCGTCATCCTGTTCCTCATCTCGGGCTATTGTGACATCTCTGAGTGACACGTCCGCTCTGCACGCGCACGCGTTAACACCTGCATCAAGTTTGCCCCTAACTAACACATGTGCTGAGCCGAAAGGTTCTCAGCCTAACTAAACCCAAAGGCATGAACCGAAATCCCTCGGCCATTATATTACACAGACAACGAATAAACACGGACTTGAATCATAAAATGGTAATTTTTTAGACGGAAAAAGAACAATTAACAATCACAAAATAATTGTTGTTATTTCGATGTTCCATTCCTTGCAGAATGTCTTGGAATATAGCTCATATCTTGCGTCGGTCAGTTTAAACCCACGGTCAGTCTTTCTCCCTTAGACTCACTAAGTATTCTCAATACGTTACGTTAATCTTATCTTCGGTTTGTTGAAACAACAGAGATGTGAGAGGATCTGGTTATCTCCGAATCAGGTGCAAGGCTCTTTCTACAAAAGCCCTTCTTGCTTTAGGTCAACTCCACAAAAGACACTAGCCGCACTGCTAACTGTCGGCAAAAATCCATAAATTGTCGTCCTAAAGAAAACAACACAATAGCTTTATTTTAAAACTTTTATTGAAAAAATTAATTCAGGTAACTTGATTATGTAGTAGAGCTGACATCTATTCAATGTAGCCGCCTTCAGCCTCAATCACCGCCTCAATACGGATCCGGAACTGGGAGCATACCTTTTCCACAAGCGCTGGTGGGAGCTCGGCGAATACTCGGCGGATCTGGTTGGCTTTGGTGTTGTGGGAGGTCATGTTGGTGATGTTCAAACGAAGTAGTCCAGTGGGTTCAGGGCGGGGGAGGAGGAGGGGCCAGTGAGAGAAGGGTACAAAGTCGTAGCACTCCTTTTGAAGCCAAGCTTGGGTCTCTTTGGACTTGTTGGCCGGCGCCGAGTCCTGCTGCCACACCCAGGGTCTGCCACCGGCCACCTGATTGCACCAGGGGATCACAACACTCTTCAGCACATCCAGCTACACTTTGGTGTTGACTTTCAAGTCGACTTCGAAGATGTGAGGTGGCATGATGTGGCCCTCACTTGAAACCACACCAATAACCATAACCATAGTAGTCCGATACGTTGAGCTTTGCCCTCAAGCGTTGAACCGTCCGGATTTGCATTTTGAGGGTACTGGCAATGTTCCTGTTCTCATAACTTGGATCAGTAGAGAGCTTGAGTTGTACAGCGGCGCATCTCCGATCTCGCTCGTTGAACATTGAGTCACTTTGTGACATGATAGAAGGCTCCTATCGCTCTTGGGATTTGTACACAACTGGCCAACTAGTAGGTGGTCTGCTACAAAAAAAGAAAACCGGTTTTCATTAAACGGAAAAGAAATCATGTCGTCTTTTCTAGGGCGACAATTTTATCGTTCCACCCCGTATAATTGTTTATTCTGTTTCCAACTGGATGTACTTCATCAACGGCCTTTAACTAATTAGATCTTCAACAATTTAATTTCATTCACTGATGCTCTCTGTAAACCCAACAGTGAATCTTTGTGTCTGCTACTAGAGGGAGTGAGGTTGGTCACTCCCATACAACTTCTAGTCCGACTGCTACAATGGGACTTCGTCTACCTCCTCTATCATCTCGTCTTTTTCTATCCCTTTCTCTGCAGGGGGCGGTCTTTTTCTCCTCATGTCATCAAAATTTACATACTTCCAAAATTAAATCAAAATTTTCCATTTCTCGAAGTTGGATTTTTTTTCCCAGGCCAGCGGCTTGGTTTAGGCTGACCCCGCTGAAACCTCACTTCCCCTTCAGTTTATTATTTTGGCGAGTTATTTCTCCGACTTTGGCTTTCTCTTCTTTCTTTCGTTCTTTTGTTAGAAAAATGATATATCCCGGGGGAATATAATCAGTATAAATGAGACTCAACACGAAGAGTAAATATAACAAGTTTATCGTGCGAAAGTACAACGTAACAAATAATATCTTGACACTCGATCGTATCTTGAACGCCAGAGTGGCTTTACTCTCGCTTCAACCTTAGTTACCTCTTGCTAGCGTCTTTTTTAGACTGAGTTATCCATTCTCATTCCACAATATCAAAAAATTAATTTCAATGTTTTTGTAATTTTTCTGTTGGCCAAAAATTAAACAATATTTCTCTTTTCCTTCTCATGGCGAGAATATATGGCACCACTCTTTTAAAAAAAACAATGTACTGATTTCTAAAATCTGCATGGATTATTGCTCCTTGCTTTATAGAAATAAAACATCTCTTGTTTTTTTTAGAAAAATATTCCGTTTTTCCCATCTTCCATTATTTCGAATAATAAAAAACATTCCTTCTCGATTTGTCACCGTACTGCCCTAATCTTCGAAAATCCACGCCGAATTGTATTTCTAGCCGGCTAGACTCCGTCGCACCTATCTGCTCTGTTACACTGGGTCATCTTGGCAATAGCTGGCCGAGAATTGGTCACTCATCAAAGTACACAGCTAGCAGCAATAACACTGCACCTCATCGATTAACCAGTGCAGGTTGCATTTTGCTAAACTAAATATGCATTTATGCCCAACAATGCTCTGTTGATATCAGCAGCTGTTTGAAGGGCATTACGCCCAACCTTGAACGCATGCAAAAATGTAGATGCATCATTTTTTTCATGTTCATGATTAGGGGCATATAATCTTCAAAATAAACTTCTGAAAATAAACTTCTTGATAGAAAATCAATGAAGAAGCCTGCCTAATCATTAGGGAATGTTAATTTTTCATATAACTACTAATAGAATAATATTCTTGAAAAGAATCTAAATAGTTTGTACGAAAATCTGACAGTATTTTCTGAGCAACCAAATCAGATAGTATTTTCTGAACAAGCAAACTGGACTGTATTTTCTGAACAACCAAATCGGACTGTATTTTCTGAACAACCAAATCAGACTGTATTTTCTTAACCACCAAATCGGAATATTTTTTCTAAATAACCAAATCTGACTGTATTTTCTGAACAAACAAATCGAACTGTATTTTCGAAGCAACCAAATCAGACTGTCATTTCTGAACAAGAAAATTGAACAGTATTTTCTGAACAACTAAATAGTTACATACATATATTTACCAAGCTCCAAGTATTCATTCTCAACTTGTTTGATATCAAGTATTCATTCTCAGCTTGTTTGGGAGGGCACCTCGGGTGGTGTAATGGTTAGCAAGGTAGACTAGCAAACCTACACGAGTGAGTTCGATTCTCATTGGGTGCCCAATTCATGCGGCCTTGTGCTACATCTAAGCAAAAAAGCTTAGTAAATTACCTCAGCTTGTTTGGGATCAAGTGTTCATTCTCAACTTGTTTGGTATCAAGTGTTCATTCCCAACTTGTTTGATATCAATTATTCTATCCAATCATTAATGATTTTCTAACAGTTGTATTTCACCAATTGATGAAATTTGTGTGGATCTAGAAGTAATGGAAAAACTGGAGCCTTACCATCAGAGGAAGTTTAGCGTCAGAACCGGAAAACCCTTTTTGGAGGACTGCATGGGGTCTTACCACGCTGCAAGGGATACGCCCCAACGACAGGGTGGTTTTTAAGTGGAGTAGAACTGATTTGAATTCAAAGTCTTCCTTTTCATTTACTAGTTGCCTTACCAAAGCTAAAGGACTCAGTCTACCCTATTATTTGCTCATAACTAGGGTGGGCGAAGAAATGGATTCATGCCTTTCCTGACATAAGCACTAAGTGAAACGCAGTTAACTAAGTTAGTAATTGAACTGGAGTAATCGAGTGTATTTCCTACGATGATAGCCCAAAAATGTAAGTAAAATAATATTCAGCTATCGCAGGAGAATTGAGGAACATATCGGCTGTAATGTCTTTCTTGGTTACCTATCTTAATGTTGTTTGACTCCGAGGTTAATATATCCGTTACTTCTCAGTAATCAGAGGCCTAGCCTATTACTTAACAAATTTAAACTAAACTTTCCCTATCTTATTACAAATACATTTAAAATGAGTATGCATTAACCTAAATCACCCCCCACAGGTAGGATATGACAGTCAATTTTTGAGCGGAGTAAATCTGGTTTGAGCAGGGCCCTCTTGGTTTAATGGTTAAAGCGATGGATTGCGGAATCGTAGTAAGCAAGTTCGAACTCCAGTCGCGCTATTACGTTCACTTTCGAGCAAATACCCTCGGGAAAGGTATGAACCACCTTATCCTCCCAGCTATGGGTTAAATAGTACCACGACTGTTCTTCTTGGAGAATAGCTTTGGCATTAAATAACCTACAAAGGTTGATATGCCATTAAACAAAGAAACCAAACCGAACCGAACCTGGTTTGAATTCAGAGTTTTCCTTATCCTAGACGGCTTGCCTAGCTAAAGCTAAAGAGCTTAGTTTGCCCTACTATTTACCATAGCTGGGATGAGCAAGAAGGGACGGGTTCATGCCTTTCTCAAAAACATTAGCGCGAAGTTAAATGTAATCACCGACGTCCAGGATTTGAATTCGCCGATTCCATTTCGTGTGACTATAACTGCCAGTTTGCATGCAATTCTGTTGTAGAGAATAAATTGTTGGAGAACAAAATTCAAAGCGATTCGTTTAACGTAAACCTTTTATTGTTATGCCAGTGGCGTTGTGGTCACTTTGCTGAATTGGGACGTCGTAGAAAATGAGTTTAAACATATAAACAAGACTTCGTCGATTTATTATGTAATGGCGTAATGGATAAAGTGCTAAACTACCGCCTTGAAGTAAGCGAGTTCGAACTACAGTCATGCCATTGCATTTTATTTCGGACTATTACCTTGGGAAAGGTATACACTTGTTACGGACTGCCCTAGCATTGCAACATCTGGCCCACGTACGATTCGCAGAACGGGATAGCAACCAAATCGACACACTCCCGGTCAACCCAACGTACTGTCAAAAACCGGGATATCGATCCATCAACCACGACGCTCCAGCAATGCAGCATTCAGTCCACGTAACGACTCGCTGTTACGGACTGCCCTAGCATTGCAACATCTGGCCCACGTACGACTCGCAGTACGGACTAGCAACCAAACCGACACCCCCCCCCCCGGTTAACCTAACGTACTGTCAAAACTGGGACATAGATCTACCAACGACGACCGACCTCGGCTTCCCGCAACGATTGTCCAGCTGCATTCAACGACTCGACCGACTTCAGCTTCCCGCTACGTTCGTCCATCTGCATTCTACGACTCAACCGACAGCTACCCGTATCAAACATCCAGCTGTATCTCTACGACTCGACTGATCTCAGCTTTCAACAACGATCATCCAGCCGCATCTACGACTCGATCATACCAGCTGTCGACATCGCCCATCTAGCTGGAGACCAAATACTACTGCAACGTACTTTACACACACGTTTGTAATTCCGACAATAAATCGTCACTTTTGTAATATCTGTTATCTCGCCTTTGTCTTCCTTCATTGTCTTTGGCTGTCACAACTCGCACGCATTAAACTTAAAATCATTTGCGGGGTCGACATGCTTATCGGCTCTGTAACACACTCTCTTATGGTCCCAGATATAAGTTAAATAGTAGCACTATTATTCTATTACAAGGATGACTTAGCTCTTAAATAACCCACTATGGTTGATATGACATTAAACAAAGAAACTAAACCATCCCATTAAACTTATATTAATGGAGCAGTGAAGAGAAAAATACGCAAATAGAGAAATCCATGTGCATGTTAAGATGTTATTGCCAATAATAAGAATATGTGACAGTAAATTCGTAATAGATAATTGACAAATTTCCCGTAGTCATTTCTTTGTTGTATCCGGTTTTCATAGAAATCTGTAAATTGATATAAACTTTCAGTATTGTTCACGGTGTTGTGTGTCTGTAATAGAAATACATTTTAGGGAAAATTCCTTTTTGTTATTCGTAATAGTATCAGGTTTATGTCGAGTGCTGACGGAGAAAAAGCGACATTGTGATTGTGCTGAAAACGGACATCCCTGAGGGACGAAAAACATGTCGACCTACCAGGTCATGTTGTGGGAAAGAGAGAGAGGTACCCATCTTGGCGTTCACCCATAAGTATCCAGTTGTACCGTTATAGCGAAACAAGTTTAGATAATTTCATACCATGCCTGGTTTACATTGTAATCGATTTTCAGTCTCTTACCAACTCAAACCATTTATATTAGCTTTTACGAAATTGTATATATATATATATATATGTTTAAATTGGAGAAAACAGGTCTATTTCACGACTCTTCAATCAAAAAGCAATTTTATTTTTTAGGAGGTGTGCTAAGCGTAACGGTTATGGTCGAAGGTAATGAAAACGGCGTCTCCGGTTCGAATCCTTGACGTAGCTGTTCGAGTTTGATTTCGTGCAAATGACCAACGAAAAACGTTCTTCCCGTATTTGTGGGTAAATAGTAGGGCAGGATAGGTATTTTTAGCTTTGGTAAGGCAACCAGTCCGGGAGATTGAAATCTCTGACTGCAAACCATCTTTACCTTGCTTAAAAATTGACAATATGTCACATCCTGCTCGTGACCGAGAGGTTGGGTGAATGCATATGAGCACGCGTACAGATATACGTATATAGTGTTGATATACACATATATCAATATGTGCATATATAAATATAAATATTCATCTTACATGCATATATATATATATATATATGTCTGTATATATATGTGTGTGTATGTATGTATGCGAGAGAGAGAGAGAAATAAACATAAATTTTCTAAATGACATCAATGCGCACACATATAAACACATAGATTTTTATGTGTACATATATAAATATCCATTGTATATATATATATATATATATATATATATATATATATGTGTGTGTGTGTGTGTGTGTGTGTGTGTGTCTGTATATATATATATATATACATATATGGGTGAGAGAGATAGAGAGAGAGAGAGAAAGAGAGAGTGCGCGTGTGTGTGTGTGTGTGTGTGATATAAATGTAAATTTTCTCACTGAAAGCAATGTGCACTCACATTTAAATATCCCTCATACATTCATATTTATATATATGTCTATATATATATATGCATGTGTGTGTGTGTGTGTGTGTGCTTGGTAAATACATACATATGTATATAATGATAATAATAATAGATATAATTTAAAAAAATGAAGAAGAAGAAGAAGAAGAAGAAGAAGAAGAAGAAGAAGAAGAAGAAGAAGAAGAAGAAGAAGAAGAAGAAGAAGTTTAAATTTGACCATACGAACAAATGGTTTATGCACAACCCAAAATTCGTCCTGGAGAATGAGACACACAAAATTCTCTGGAATTTTAAAATTCAAATCATCTATTCTCGGCCAGACGACTAGACCAAGTGATAGTCAACAAAAAAGAGACCCTGCGGAATAGTGGACTTTGCTGTTGTGGCTTATTACTGTGTAAAACTGAAAGAAACCTAAAAGAAAGATAAGTGCCATGATTTTGCTAAAGAACTTAAAGAAACTATGGAACATTAAGGTGACGATGATACCAATTGTTATTGACGAGCTCTATACAGTCACCAAAGGATTGATAAAGGGACTTGCGGACTTGGAGATTAGAGGACGACAGCATTACTAAGATCGGCCAGAATACTGCGAAGAGTCCTGGAGTCTTGAGGAGAATTGTTGTCACTCAAACTTCACTAAAAAAAATCATCAGTTAACGCTAGTGTGAAAAACTCTCAAAAGAGTAAATTAATTGTGGCAACAAATTTTGATGATAACGTAAAATCTGAAAGCCTTGATTCACTTAGAGGAATGTTATAGATTGTAAACTTCAGAAAACCGCACGAGGATTAAAAGTAGCATTCAATTCTTTCGATAAGACAGATTAAGCATATTTTAGACCAAACCCTTATACTCTTAAAAATATAATTACGAAATGATCTTTTATATTAATCATTTTTCATTAATTATATCTTATCTTTCAGTTTGGTTGGGCTTTGAACTATTCGGTTCTTAGTTCAGGTGTACAGACATTGGGTACAGTTTACGATTGTGCGCAAAGCATATGACAATCACAATTGTCGTTAAAAAAAACACATAGGAAATAAGGCTGGAGTGTGAATGACGTCATGCCCGGAAGCGATGGTCCAGAGAATTTGAAGATTTTGAAAAAGAGTTATTTGGGAGTTGACTGTGGACCAGACAGGCAGATAATTGAGTCTATGCCATTGGGGCATAGAGAACTGAGTTCTCTGCCATGGAGTTGAGTAGTTGGGTTGTCTGCCTCAAAGTTCGGGTCCAATCAAGATGTTGAGAAGTTGGGGTCCGACCGTAGAGTTGCAGTTGGGATTTTGAGGTTGGACCATGAAAGATGATAGTTGAGTTCCTGCCATTCGGGCGTAGAGTTGGAGTTCGTACCTGAACAACAGAGAGTTCGCCTTTGTATTTGCGTATGTACGTGGTGAATTCAATAAGTTTCCAGACTTTTTGGTACAGACATTTAAAATTGTCGTAGACTCTTGAAAATTCACTGTGTTATTGCTATACATCTTATGAGATGATTGACCAATGCTTATGATTTCAGGTTCAAATGAACGGCTACAGCAGGAATTGGAATAGACCCTATTAAACTCTAATTGTCACAGCTGGTGAATTTCAAAAATGCAATCTGGACATGAGGATACTTTAGAAGAACGATATGCAATGAAATTCTGTTTTAAACTTGGAAAAAATGCCACAGAAACGTATGGAATGTTTCAGACTGCTTTTTGACCATCTTGCATGAATCGAGCATGAGGTTTTGAGTGGCATAAGAGATTCTAGGAAGGCAGGAAGATTGTGAGGGATGATGAGAGGTGTGGGAGGAGTAAGGAAGTCAGAACACCAAAGTTGATTGGTCAAAGGGTTAGGGTTAGGGTTCAGGTTTTAAGGGAGTTCAGGAAGAGATTCCTTGGGAAGAGGCCAGCATTCTTCAATGCACCAGTCCACAACTCGATCCTTGTCACAGACTATTTGACCAAGATGGGCATCAAGACAGTTCCTCAGCCTCTCTATAGTCTAGACCTTGCGCCCTGTGACTTTTCGTTATTCCCTAAGCTCAAAGACTGTCGTTATGTGACAACTGAGGAGATGAAAGAGGGTGTGACGAAGGTCATTGACATGCTTACACAAGAGGACTTCCATGGGGCCTTCCAGAAGTTGTTAGAACGGTACAATAAGTGCATTGCAGCTGGAGGAGATTACTTCGAAGGGGACTAGAGTTTCATGTGTACACTATCATTAAAAGTGCCCATACGAAAAAAGTCTGGAAACTTATTTAATGATCCTCGTATACGTATAGTTACAACATTAACAACCAATCCTGAGTATACACACTTTAATGCACGGGTTGTAATTTTTTAAAGTAGTAATTCAATTAAAAGAATATAAACTATTGCATAGAAGTTAACTCTACCTGTCTTCACTAAAACTAATATAATATTGTTATGTTGACCGATCTCTAATCAGTCAGCTCCCATCTCCTCACCTCAATTCAGTTCGTTCTTCACTTAGTCTCTTTTCCAGTCGCCTCGTCTTCTCACCTCGATCGCGTTAATGTTTCTTTGGTGACGCCATCTTTGTTTTTATTCGTTATTGAGGAATGCCAACGAAACTATAATTTCATGTGCACATTTTACTTTTATCTATTGGCGACTTTTAAATCTTTACCGGCTGTGGGGCCTAAATAGAGAATCAATGAGAGTAAGATGGAGCATTCAACTGCTCACATTGAGAGTTTCTCACAAACTGACTGACTTATTTTTAACTCTTGAACCGTTTTGTCGTCTGACTGAAACCGTCCAATCAAGAGCCGTGGTTTCAGATTCGGTAAATAATTAGGGATTTTTAGATAACTGTTTCAGTGATGAAATGTTTTCTAGAAAAACTTCGTAGAGACGGGTTTTCGATTTCTAAGAATCAGGACTTGCGTAGACCTTGTTTGCTTACACCTGTAAATTTCAGTCAAAATGAGAATCTTTTAGAGTCAGCTGTAATTTACACCTGTAAATTTCAGTCAAAATGAGAATCTTTTAGAGTCAGCTGTAATTTACACCTGTAAATTTCAGTCAAAATGAGAATCTTTTAGAGTCAGCTGTAAGCAAAATATATGAAGATAAACATTTAGATTGATATCAGCTGATATTTAGCAATGACGTGTCACTAAAAAAGTTTAGTGATTACGTGAGATTTGATGATTAGTTAGGAAAAATCTAAAGAAGATATATAGGATTTCGAAGACACAGTTAGTCAGTCAGTCAGTCGGGGATTGAGAGAAGGACGAGGAACAGTCGGAGACGCAGAAAGTCCACAGAAAGCGACCGGGTACGAGAAAAATAATAACTATGTCTCTACCTATATTTTCGCCTCGCACACCTTATTCTATCTATATAAAGTGAATCAATTACTTCAGCCCAAGAGAAATAGCAATAAAATTTCGTACCCTAAAACTAAAAGGGTCTTTTGTATTTTCGTTGTGTTACAGCTTTCGACGTGGTGTTGAGTTTGAGGACTGTCAATCATACCACAGTGTTTTTTCGTGGTTTTAACGGTTTAGGACTTAACTTAAATGCTACATGACACATCAAAGAAAGATCTCATCGATCTAGTATCTAATGACGTAATTAATAAAGTGCTTGACTGCAGCCTTGAAGTAAGGGCGTTTGAAGTCCAGTCACGCTATTACATTCACTTTCGGACTGATACGGCAGTAAATGACAAAAAAAATTAAAACGTTGTGTCTGACAAAAAGAAATGAATTCGCAAAAAAGAAACACTCGAAACTTGAATCTCAAGGAAGAAAATAGTAGTCGTTTTATTCATGGGGATTACAGCGGACTGTTCTTAAAAAGGTTCGTTCAATAGCGTTCTTCCTCGCCTTCTCTTTTTTTGTCGCCATCAAACGTCTTCTTTCTTTATCACTCTTTCCCTCCGTGCACTTCAGCTAGCATACGTAGAAAAGGTTCACCTTCCTCTTCTTAGCGATGACGGCGGCGTTGTTATCGTCGGCCTGTTGATACTTATCATATTAGTCGGATTGCTATGACAGGCTGGGTTATGACATGGGTCGGGAGGCGTGTGCCTCTGTTGAAACCTGTTTGAAAACCTGTCTTGAACAGCCAAAATCTCGCTACGTGATTTTCTTATAAAGCTATTTGATGGATCAATTCGAACGTTCCCGAAGGTTCGATGATCACCAGTGGAACAGTAGTGCAACACGTGAAAGTTCACGCGTGATTATATCAAAATCACGCTTTTTCTCTTCAGGTCACTCTGCCTGCACGAGCGAGGTTCGTGACATTTATTGATCGTCAGACCTTTGTACCCAATGACTGATGACAGCTGATGTGCTCGAATGTTCTTTAACCTTGAAACCGCCGCAATTTAATGACGGCGCCCGTCCATAATATTACAATACCATTGGGAAAGGTATCACCTTATCTTTCTTGCTATGAGTTAAACAGCTCCTCAGCTGTCCTTCTACAAGCATGGCTTTACCGTAAAAGAACCTACGAAGGTTATTTTGTTACAAAATAACAGAAACCAAACCCAACGTATTAGTTAACAAAATTATCTATAATTTGAAATATCACGCTTTTGCGTATGTTCTAGTATCTTATAGATTTCACCCTACCTTCCTGAATATCGTGCTACATTTGACAGTAAGGGGTCAAAGGCCAAACCGTTTCCATATTTATATTTGGTTATCCTATCATTAATGTGAATACATATTTTGGTAACGTAAAAATAAGGCTGCGATTTCTTTCTTAGATATCATTCAGTCATTCATTATTTTCCAAATAATAACAAATAATTGTTCTGCAATTAAATGTTACAAAATAGAAATAAGTTTTCATAAACTAAAAAAAGAAAAGAAAAGAAAACTGATAATTATAATTAAATGTTTAGCCGCAATTTTCCGCTTCGCAAACAAAAACAAATTATTTTAAAACCAATCAGCATCTAAAAGTTAAAAAAATAAACTTAAAAAACATGACGTCATTCGTTCTTTGAATATTTTTATTTAATTAACTGTATATTTATCTCATATATTTTTTATAATTTTATCATATGCATTGGCGTACACATACCTACATACCTACACTGACTTTTGCGGGTTTAATTAATTCTTAACCATTTATCAAAAATATTTGTTTATGTATGGGTCTATATCCAAGTCTGTTCATATCTATCTATCTATTTATGTTCACACCTACTCGTCAGTAAGTATCTATCTATCTTTATTCACATCTACTCATCAGTAAGTATCTATCTATCTATCTTCACATCTACTCATCAGTAAGTATCTATCTATCTATCTATCTTTATTCACATCTACTCATCAGTAAGTATCTATCTATGATCACCTCAACTTATCTGTAAGTATCTAACTATTTATCTATGTTCATATCAAATCTGTAAGTCTGTATTTACCTCTCTATCAATCTCTCTATCATTCCATCTATTTCTGTTCCCATTTATTAATCTGTAAGTCTGCCTGCTTCTATCTATCTATCTATCTATCAAGTGTTTAGCATTCTATTCTCGTATATAATTACAAGTCTAATAAGTCTGTTTCTGCTTGAATGATCTACCCGTGACATTGTGCCTGATTGAAATAAGCTTTACGAATATTTACCATTGACACACGTTGACGCAGTGCTTTCCATGTGCAAAACATTTCCTTTGAGTTCTTGGTCCGATCTCCTCACGTGCGACCTTGTATCAGACTTATCCATGTTTCACGCAAATATGAAGAAGTAAAAATCCGCGACAAAGAAATACTCCAAGTAAAAACCCGTGACAAAGAAATACTCCAAGTAAAAATAGAGACAAAAAAAACGTATTTGAAAACAGCGATAAGAAAAAGGGGAATAGATGAAAGGTTAAAAAAAAGATCGCAAAACGAAAACGCTTGAAAAACGAGAGAGATAGCGAGAGATAGAGAGAGAGAAGAAGAAGAAGAAGAAGAAGAAGAAGAAGAAGAAGAAGAAATAAAGTAACTTGAGAGACACTGACGTCATACAGTTTCCCACGTAGCGAGGTGCCAACACACACACATACTGTTATATAACAGATGACATGGTTTTTCGGTTCGTTCCTAGTGACCCCGTGTGCTTTGACAAGCTGTCAAGTTGTGATTAGTAAACAGGGCAGCGCGGTCAAGGCAGTCGGGTATAACAGGTGTGTAACCGGAAGGAGACCATGTGATGAGAACTACGCGGTCAGATTTAGAAAGAGGAGAGAATCGCAGTTGAGCGAGGGACACGCAGCCGATCAGAGGTGTCTAGGCTTGCAAGGGGGTACAAGCGTTGGCACCCTCTGGCTCCCGGAAAAAGATATGGGAAGAAGTCCTCTCTCTGAGTATATGTCTCTTCATCTATCTCTCAACTAATAACAAACTGTGGGCCCTTTTCGAAGATAAAATGAGATATATTTTTATAAACAAGTGTGTTTCGTTCGTTCATCATCATTGATTATGTTTCCGCTTGTATTATAATTACGGTTAAACAACAATACACACGTAGTGACACGTTTGCGTAACTGTTTTCGTCGTAGGAAACAAACTAGGTGACCAAATAATGAACAAAGATGTCTGCTTTTCAACTCACGTTAGTACACTTGAGAAAATCATGAATTAATTCATGAAAAACTAATTGATTTCAACACAAAAACAAACTGTTCATTTTTTTTCTCGAAAAAGAGGCTCCAAAAGCTGTAATTTTTTTCATCCGTATTTTGGCATTTATCAGCACCATTCGAGATGCTGCTTTAAAAATAAATTCTTTTAGATGGCAGACGTTATTATTGGAACTACCGAGCAAAATATGAAAGATAAAAAAAATTAATTAACCATCAGTCATTTGTTAACACACATGTGACACGACGTTGGGCATTCGTTGGGTGGGTGTGGGTGTGGGTGAGTGCCAGTCAGAGGATCCCTTTGTCTGTTTTGGCGCGAAACCCACACAAATGACTTGCGCGCAAGATCTCCCTCGAGGCCGGAAGAAGACGAGGGAAAGAAGGCCCCAGAAAGAACGGAGAAGTGGACAGAAGAAGTCACTCGACAGGAGAGAGCAATCATCAGAAGTCGGGGGAAGCCGAATGCAAGGATGTGTGGACTCAGAGGCCGGGTTGGTCAACGTGAGAAGATGAGTTAGCATTCCTGGTGACTTTGTGGGAATTTCGCTCAAATGCACGCTCGCGCTAGCCCACAGATGAACAGAAAGCTACGCAGAAGTGTCACAAATTTCTCCCTTCTTGCGCTTGGAACTAACCCAAGTCCGTGTTTGTTTGTTCTCTTTTCTTCCACCCTCGCAATTGTGTATGTTGTGTTTTGTGTGTCTTTAAAGAAATGTGAAATACCCCTGGCCGGATTGAGAGAAACTACTAGAGGCTGGGGACGGGCAAGCAGTGTATTGTCACACATAGTAAAATAATCAAGCAGTTCTATTTCTAACATTTCAATTTAGCAAAAGTCTTTTGATTGCACTCAAACAGACCTTTTTCACCCATTGATAGGACCCTATCAGCTGCTACCACTCTGAACCAAAGTTAACCTTGGAGCTATAGCAATAAAAGGGTACTCCGCATTCCCCAAAGCTCCTCACCATCAGATAATTCTATGTCATATACAGAATAATCGTCGGAAGGGGGAGGTCTTCCACCTCAGCAGAAATACAGTTGGTGTACTCTACTGCCCCAGGCGACTGGGCTAGAGGCTTTGAGTAAATATTTTTTCAACTTAGTTTTACATATCTTGCTGAAAGATATATTTCCTTAAGGAAGACTCGATTAAGAAGTTTTTTTTTATAAAATGGCCACTTTCAGTCTCGTGGGACTGTTAAGTTTTTAAAGATGAATAAATTCTCATGAGTTCAGTTCGATGTCACGTTTCTTTAACAAATAGTTCTTATCTAGTTGGCTTTTTTTTACACTTAATAAAGAAAAATTCAATATTTTGGCGTTTAGTAATTTTATTTTACTGATTTGGAAGAGAGAGATTTTTAATTTTTAAAAGGTATCGATTCTCCTTACACCATCTACAGGTGTAAAGAAATCAATATACGGATTCCTGGACAAATATACGATAGATATTTAGCCCCCGATAATTTCACCAATGGTCATTGGGCCGAATGGTCATTAGGCCAGACGGATATTTCATTTATTCATAAAGAGATGATTGTATTTGTCGCTGCCTCCCACCAGACAGGACTTGACACAAGGTCAAAAGCCCGAAGGCCGATTAAAGTGGGGATAAAGGGGAGGGGAGGGGAAGGTCGGGAACGAGCCAAGACTTGAACCCTGCTAGTCATTGACCCACTAAGTGCAATGTGGGTCTAATGAGTCAAGCAGTATCACAGACCGAAATCTAGATCCGTGCACGTATGCCAGAATATAGCTTGAACTAGACCGTGAGGCCTAGTGCTATACAAGGGGTGCATAGGGGTCTGAAAAGCAGCTCGCCCACCCGAGGGTGGCCCAGCAGAATTTGGGGGGCTTAAAGAGATGATTTTTAAAACATTTTCAGAAAATCTTCACATTTGTTAACATAATAATTTGCTTTCTTAATATTTTCAGCCCAGTCAGCTGGAGTTGTAGAATGCGCTGACTGCTTCTTTGAAGAGAGGTTAGACGCTTGGATATGATTATGATCCATCTGATGGTGAGGCTCCAGTCCTGGGGCTTTGGGAAATGTCGAGTACCCCTTCATTGTCATGACTCCCAAGTCCAAACTGATTCGAAGTGGGAGTACCTGTTCTGTTCCCATCTAGGAGTTAAATAAAACTATTTAATCATTTTCTATGCTTGAAATAATTCAACTGTACGTAAACAAATGGATGATGTTAAATTGAATTATTTGAATTAAATAGAAATACTTGAAACCACTTAACTGCGTGCAAACAAATGAATAATGCTGAATATAATTATTGATGTTTGATAGCAATACTTGAAACCTTTTAATGTCCAGGGTATGACCATAAACTGAATCTGATG
Source organism: Sepioteuthis lessoniana (assembly GCA_963585895.1). NCBI lineage: Eukaryota > Metazoa > Mollusca > Cephalopoda > Myopsida > Loliginidae > Sepioteuthis > Sepioteuthis lessoniana. The sequence goes on from OY757920.1 coordinate 84,297,309, forward strand.
TCTGTCGATGAAATGTCCATTCGACCAAATGTCTGTTGAAGAAATATCCATTCGGTTAAACGTTTGTTGATGATAGGACCGCTCGACCAAATGATTGTCGATGAAATGTCTCTTCGACCAAATGTCTGCTGATGAAATATCCGTTCGACCAAATTTCCGTGCGAGAAATTTATGTCAACCGTCCAGCAACGCAATGTATGATATTTATTTTAAAGATTATTGCGACTGAGACTATATTTACCTTGACAAAAATGAAATGTTAATTTACTTCAAAATATTTTCCTGGCGTTCAAAAACTTAATTCCAGTGAGTTTTCGATTCGTCGAAGCACCTCTGATACATCTTTTTTGATATGGTGAAAACTACGCTGTTGTATTTCTTTTAATGTCTTCTGCGTCATCAAATTTACACTACAGAGGAATTTTCGTGCCGATAAATCAGAAAAAGTCGCACAGGACTTGGTACTGAGTATGGAGGGCGTTACACAATCTTTAAAACTTCTAATCTGTAAATATTGAAGACTCAAACAAATAGGTAACATGCTGACTGTGACAGGATCGCAAAAATTCTCGGCTTGCTACTTTTGAGTTGTATTAGGTGTGTGTGTGTGTGTGTGTGTGTAAGAGAGAAAGATAGAGAGAGAAAGAAAGCTAGGATACGTAAGGCATCTCCCTGAAGAGCCTCTGGACCACGGACCTGACCACCGTAATGGTATCGACCGTGAGACAGCTCGAGAAATGGGCAGCATAACATTACTATCGTTGGTCACTTCCCTCTCTTATCCAGTCAGCTGGTGCAGTAGAATTCACCAACTGCTTTTCTGCAGAGGGGTAAGATCCTCCCAACGAGCGTCCTGGATATAATGGTGAGATTCCAGTAATGCTGGAGCTTTGAGGAATGTGGAGTACTCCTAAATTCCCATCACCCCCAAGTCCACTCTGACCCAGAGTAGTAGCTCCAGATAGGGTCCTATCTATGGATCAAATAGAACTAAACTGTGTACTTATGCTAAACTGAACTGTTTTAAATAGAACTAAACTGTTTATTTATGCTAAACTGAATTGTTTGAAGTAGAACAGTTTGTTATTTAACTGAACTGTTTTGCCATTTAACTGTGTGCAAACAAAAAAACTATACTTATACTAAATTGAATTGTTTGAAATCTAATTTGACGTTAAATTAACCGAAAAGGCTTGATACGCCATAAAACAAAACAACCAACAAACCAACTACTTCCCACTCGAAAATCACCAGCCTGTCGGTGGGGCATATAATACGCCAACTGTATCCCTACAGAGGGATAAGACCCCTCCCTCCATGAAGATATAGTGTCCTGGGTATGACACCAAACTACCTAAGATGGTGATGCTCCAGTTCTGGAGTTCAGGAAGGTGAGGAGTATCCCATCATTGCGATTATTGCCAGGTCTACTCTAAGCCGAAGTGGTTGTACCCTTTTGGGTCTCATCAGAGGGTAAAATAATTCTGTTTAGAAATTATTCATATTCAATGAGACTGTGCACCAAAAAAAATCTCAAGAAACAACTACACAAAAATACAGTCAATGCGATTCCATGATCTCGAGGCATAACATAACCCTAGATGGGTTGACATGCCGTTAAAATCAATCAATCATGGACGTTTCAAAATAACAAAATTAACTAATAATAATACATGACTATATCTATATTAAAATTACTCGAAACCATATGATTATTAATATTAGTTTTGAATACTTGAAATCAAACAATTTTGTTTAAATTATTTTTAATGGATAGGAATACTTGATATATATTTGTGTGCAAAAAGAATCCTAAAAAACAATAACACAAAAAATGTAATTGTAAATACACGATGAACAAAATTCCCTAACTTCAAGGAATAAAATAACCCTTAACGTTAAGATCAATCAATCTGTAGCAAAAAGAACCTCGTATCATATTTTCGCCCAATGATGGGGATTCATCCCGTTCTGCCCGGACTACTTTCCCGGGCAAATCAAGCCCGCCAAACTTTCTCTTCCTCAGAATCTTTCGTGCTGAACGGACATACTTTCTGTCCTCTCTCTTCATGGCAGCAGAACCATTACACCATGAGGGAAGCCATCAGATTTTTGACTCTTTGGGTCTACCCTACAAGACCAAAGGATCCCAGTTAAATATAAATTAGATGTATTTTTTCCGCTTCTTACTATATCTACAGCGACCCGAAATTTCGCTCAGACATTCACCTATTTCTTTCCTGTTCAACCCTTTAAGAGATCCTCATTCCTCTCTTCTACAACGCAGGACTACAAACTTGTGGCTGACTACATCATTCATTCATGTCCTTAATCAGCAACACGAATTTTGCTATGACTCTAGCGATGCAAAATCGCACGGACACCTAGCTGCCTTCTTCCATCTCTATTTTGCTTATCTATTTTGGAGACCTTTACTCCTCTATCTCAAATCTACGGGACCTTGAACTACTGGCGGAACGCCAAATGCCTGCTCACCCCTTTTATAACTGTATTTCCCTCGCGGCGACGTTCTGCACAAAGGTTTCCGTTCAACTCAAGCCTTCATTTAACTTCTAAGTTGAAAACCTTCAATATCTTCGTTCGACTCCTTTTTTTTTTCTTTTAATATAACGAGGAGGTAAACTTAATTACCTTCTTCGTTATAAATCTATTTATCTGTAATCTCACATAAGATCTAAAGTGCATCCCCGTGGTTAGTTCCGTAGGGTCTGTGCAGAGGTACCTTTGCTACTTACTATTCCCGTCCGGTGACTATTTTCAGTTTCCTATATCAGATTGGATTTATTGAAGTTATTTACGGAATCGCGAACTAGGTGCCCAGTGATTGGATGAAAAACAATCACAGGCTACCTTTTCTTAGATTTCTCCAAACCCCTATGCGGGCGTTTCCTACGAACGCCCTTCCTCTTTTGCTTCTGTAATTCCTCAGAATCAACACGTGCTCGTCCGTTCTCTCATTCTTCTAGACGCCAATAAACGTGTGAGGATTTTTCCAGCAACTGAAGCACAAGAAACTAGTCTCTATTTTCTTCAACCCAACCAAAAGGACACAGGAAATATAAACTGTTAAAAGGACGCCTTTTACGGAAAATTTTCCCGCAAATCAACTGTTTACAAGGATGATATTTTCTTTCCTCTCTTTCTATGTAAATATAAGTTTTTTATAACATTTAAAACCGTGTTGCGTTTCTTTCATCATGCCGACGTCGTAATATTGTTACCATATAAAGTTGCGAAAATCCCAATATGGAAGTATCTGCTTTATCCATTTCAAAGAGAAATTAGTATATTGCAATTTGAAGCATGGGCGTAAGAATTTGTTATATTATCTTCCATTTGTGGTCTGTTAAACTATGTTTTCAAACACGTGATGCACTCTATTTGCTTGACATATTTAGATCTTTTTCTTCTTCTTTTTTTAAGTCAATATTGGTGCCTAGCAACGTCCAATTAAAACACTGCTGTTTCACAATAAAAGAGAGATATTCAACACCTACGAACAAAGCAAACGCCACAACAGCAATAAAAAAGCTGAAATTACAAAAGAAACTAAAAAAAAAAATTAGCATAATAATTCATCTGAATCTGTAATTACACAAATAAATTGGAGATTCGCACTATAAATTGAGCAAGTGTCAAAATATGAAAGACAAGCTGTAATGGAACGAAATGTAAAACGCCTGTTGCTAAGCACTGTCACTCGTCATGTACGGAAGCTCGTAAGTGATTTAATGGTTAATCTGTATTCTAAAATGAAATTCAAACAAGCAAAGATAGAGATAGTTACCTAATTACGTATGACTCTTCTCTTCACCAGAAGAACTGTGGACATGCGAGTTGTCATGGATTTCATGACTTGTAGGAGTCTTTGCATGTATATATACATATATATACATATATATATATATGTGTGTGTGTGTGTGTGTGTGTGTGTGTGTGTGTGTGTGTGTGTGTGTGTATTTGGGCAGCCTTTCTTCGTTAATACATATTTGATTAAACAATACAGAAATACACAATAAATGCTCCACACAAATAAGTTATGAACATGCAAAGGTCACATCGCTTTTGCAATATGCACACCCATAATGATGGCCCAAAATCGGGCAGAAGGTGCTAGGGAACCAATTAATTATGGGAGGTTTATTAACCAATTCTCGCCGGATACCATAAATCGATGCAGCGACTCGAAAGGATAAATACAAAAATATGTTGACAAAGGATGTCTATATTGTTTAACCAAATATATATATATTAAGATGAAACGAATTTAATGTCCAATTTTAGTGTACGTATTATAAATTTGAAACGCAGTTTCTTCCAGGCAGCGGTCGTGTCGATACTTTTGTATGGATGCATTACTTGGACGCTAAGTAAACGGCTGGAGAAGAAGCTAGACGGCAATTACACAAGAATACTGCGAGCAATATTGAACAAGTCCTGGCGGCAACACCCCACAAGGCACCAACTATACGGCCACCTACCTCCCATCACGAAAACTATCCAAGTTAGACGAATCAAACATGCAGGCCACTGCTAGAGAAGCAGGGACGAGCTCATAAGTAATGTACTCCTATGGACCCCCACATATGGCCGGGCAAAAGCAGGACGACCAGCTCGAACATACATACAGCAGCTATGTGGGGATACAGGATGTTGTCCTGAAGACCTACCAGAGGCGATGAACGATAGGGAGAAGAGGCGAGAGACGGTCAGGGATATCCGTGTCTGCGGCACGACATGATTATGATGATGATGATGATGAAGCATAGAGAAATATTTAATCGTTGACTTAATCTCCGTTGTTTCGTAGACCCAAATTTTATTTGTTCACAAACTATGCAGGGAAATTCTCGAAGTTTTGATGCAAAATCTGAAACGAATTCGTGTTTAATCTCTTCTGTTAGATCAACCTAAGAGCGTCGAAATGATTCAGTAATCCCCAAAAACAAATGATTGTCAAAATGAGCAAGGTCAAGAAAATATGGAGGATGAAACAATTTTCCCAACCAAAATCTTTAGTCAACTAAGCTGTGTGAAGATTGATATCATCACGACAGTAGATGACTCCCTTTCAATTGACAAAGGAGAAACCATTTTTTGTCCGAAGGTGTTTTCATATGACGAAGATGATTGCAGTAGATATTAACGTTAATTTTCTGATTATTGTCTAACAGTTCGTAATGAACTACTCCTTGAATATCCCACCATACACTCAGCATTATCTTCTTTGGATGAAATCCAAATCTCGACTGATGAACATATCAGTTTTCTCAATTGATCCACAGACGATGGTGTTTAACGATATGATAAAGGATCTATTTCTTATCACCAGCAACAAGCCTGTCTAAAAAAAGTATTTGGCAGTGTCGTGTAAGCAATGACTCCCAAAAGACACGCAATTACAGATCCTCTGGAAATGTTTTATTAATAGAGAAAATACGTCTAATGTGTTCTTTAAAAGATGTCTAATGTGTTATTCAGTGTAGACGAACATAGGGTTAACTACCGAAAAAGATTGCAAATAATAATCCTATATTTTGAAAGAAAAAGATAAAATGTATTCATTGTACGAGGATCATTAAATAAGTTTCCAGACTTTTTTCGTATGAGCACTTTTATTGATAGCACACACATGAAACTCTAGTCCCCTTCGAAGTAATCTTCTCTGGCTGCAATGCACTTGTTGTACCGTTCCAACAACTTCTGGAAGGCCTCATGGAAGTCTTCTTGTGTGAGCGTGTCAATGACCTTCGCCACAGCCTCTTTCATCATATCCTCAATTGTCTCATAACGACAGCCTCTGAGCTTAGGGAATAACCAAAATTCACAGGGAGCAAGGTCTGGACTATAGGGACGCTAAGGAACTGTCTTGATGCCAATCTTGGTCAAATAGTCTGTAACAAGGATGGGGTTGTGGACTGGTGTATTGTCCTAGTGGAAATGCCAATAACCCGATTTGAAGAGTGCTGGCCTCTTCCGACGGAATCTCTTGCTGAACTCCATTAAAACCTGAACATAGTAACCGTAACCCTCACCCGAACACTTTGGCCAATCAACTCTGTTGTATTGACTTCTTTACTTCTCCCACACCTCTCATCATCCCTCAAAGACTCCTTGCCTTCTTTAAATCTCTTATGCCACTCAAAAGCTGATGCTCGATTCATGCAAGATGCTCCAAAACCAGTTTGAAGCATTCCATACGTTTCTGTGGCATTTTTACCAAGTTTAAAACAGAATTTTATTGCATACCATTCTTCTAAAGTGTCCTCCCGTCTAGATTGCATTTTTGAAATTGACCAGCTGTGACAATCAGGCTTTAGTAGGGTGAATTCCAATTGTTGCAGTAGCTGTTCATTTAAACCTGAAATCATAAAGATTGGTCAGTCATCTCATGAGATGTATAGCAATAACATAGAGAATTTTCAAGAGTCTACGACAATTTTGAATACCTGTTCAAAAAGGTCTGGAAACTTATTGAATTCACCACATATCATTCCTAAACGATAACAAGAAGCAGTACTAAAATATATATTGCCTAAAACATTGGAAATTAATTTTGTTCCGACCAGATATATATCTACATTTGTTACGCATTAATAGCTGTGGGAATTATATGAATTCAACTATTCTCCTTTCAGCTATGGACAGAGTGAAATCTTTGGCCTTGGTATAGCAACCACTCTTGGAGAATAAAAATTCTGAATCCAAACTAGATGTAGAGAGGGATGCGTTTGGTCAGACTATTTCCGCCGAAAACACTCTACAGGAGTGGCTTCTCAACGAACAAACCAGGTTTATTTCTATTTTGCCAAGTACATTCACGGGCTGTCAGGTTTGATTAGCATAGATGATTTAGTTTAATGGCATATCAGCCTTTGATGGCTTATACACCTGCACATAGACATATATCTGCACTCAGGACGCGCCTTCTTCGATTATTCGACATTTATTGCCTACGCATCCTGCACCAACGACTATATTCCGAACATGTTTACTATTCGTGAAGTTTCTAACAGTAAATTACAATTGTCAGTACTAGAGGCGCTTTATACCCTAGATTCCAACCTACTTCCGGCAAGCAAAAGGAATTCTACAATCTTCTTTTTGTTCAGCCCTACCGATTATACTGCAATCAAACCTGACTTAGACAAAGAAAAAACACAGAAAAACATATACCAATGCCTCCAAGGAAGCTTAATCCTTTTTTTTTTTCTCACTTTGTTTTTGGTTTTTTGTTTTGTTTTGTTTTTTCTTAATCCCCTTTGACGTCAACTACCTCGAATTATAACTTGCTACTGCTTGCTGTCATATAGTTTCTCTGACTAGGCGTTTTCGAAAAAATTCTTCTTTCTTAGAACTCACAATGAATGCTCTACTTTTATATATATATATATATATTATAACAGTGTTGGTTGTCACCATCTCTCTTCGTGAGTTTGTGGCAGACCAAATGCGGTATAATTTAGATAGTGCTCAATATCTGTGATTGAGCCATTATATAATAATAATAATAATAATAATAATAATAATAATAATAATAATAATTAAATATAGTAGTTTTTATATATACTTAATAGCATGGAAGTTTGTCTGCGACCACAGGTTTTATGACAATCAGCTGACAGAGAACGACATTTTCTGCCTCATGATTGTCGTTTATAAGATGTGATCACAGATAAGCTTCCATGTTATATATATAAAAATTAATATACATTTACTTATTATATATATATATATATATATATATATATAATCTTTAAGCGAATAGTTTGTAGGTAATTTTATTTTTAAACCAGTTGTATCCCGTTGGTTTAAATGCGCATAAGTTACTTCACTATTGCTATTAAACATTAGTAATTCAATTTAATATTTGTTTGCACTCAGTTAAAAACGGTTTCAAATATTGTTATCAATTTTTAATAATCATATCTGATATCAATCAGTTGTTTCAAGTATAGTAAATGGTAGAATAGTTCTATTTGAACCATAAATTGGACCCTAACAGGTACTACAACACCATGTCAGAGAGGACGTAGGAGTAATCTCAATGAAGGGTTTCTCCACATTTCCCCAAGCTCCAGATAGTGTAGTGTCAAACCCAAGACGCTTGAGGTTTATCCGTAACTGAATTATTATTATTTCCTTGACTTAGTTTAGCACAAGGCTAGAATTATAGAGCACTGACTAAGAATCGAACCCACTAACGAATACAAGATTTTCCTAAAAGAAAAGTGGTTGTACATCTTTGCAAGCAAAAATGTTTACCAACCGGGAAATAATATGCGATATATTCCCATAGACAGTGAAGCCATCTCATTTAATTCATCAAGGGATTATATTGTCAAGTTTTAACCTCCTGCTTGATTTATTTGGTGTTTTAGGTTTCAACACTCATTTTCCGAGGAGGAGAAATACTCTGTTCAAATTCATTTTAATATTGCCCCTAACTACATTACAGACTCTCTTACCACATGACGACATATTAGCCAATCAATGTACGGTTGTCCTCTTTGACAAAGAACTTTATTTCATCCATTTTGTTTCTAATAGTGGAAGATTAACAATGACCTGTAAACTATCAACCAAAATCTCCGTTTTCTTCACGAATTCTCGCAGATTTTGACCAAACAAGTACCACGTAGCCCAGCTTGCTTAACATTACATCATGCAAGGTGCCCCTGCCATAATAGAGCTGTGTTTATTGGGTGTGGTTTCAGGTAATTTAGGGACAAATACAGCGTGTTCTCTGCATGCGTGGGTGGGGGGTGAATGGAATGCTTGAAAATCAGCTGAGTGCTTCTGGAACCAATTTCCTGCGGTCATGGCAAAATTAATCAAAAAATGGGAAATCCGATAAATTCTGTTAATATTTTCATATTTATTCTTGTTTTATTCCAAAATCACAAAATAGTCATAAAAATTCAAAAATCACAAAATAGTCACAAAAATTCACTTGTTATATTCGCTGAAAAGGATTTTATTATAAAAAAGCAAACAAAAATTAGTTTACTATAGGGAAGTAACGAAAATAATTCTATTTTACTATAGAGGTGGATGTGCATAACAGGAATCCATTACAAGTGATTTGACAATACATTTGCGTCGGAAATAATTTTGCTATGTGGAAGCAGTGTAAATAATTTTGCTATGTGGAAGCAGTGTAAAAAATTTTGCTATGTGGAAGCAGTCTGAATAATTTTGCTATGTGGAAGCAGTCTAAATAATTTTGCTATGTTAAAGCAGTGTAAATAATTTTACTATTGTTTTGCATAGTAAATGATTTCACAATAGAATTGAAGATTGGTGTAGTTTTACGATAGAAATGCATCGAAAATGATTTAACTAAAATAGCAAATGGTTTTGCGATAAAAGTGGGTTGTAAATTATTTACCATCGAAATGGATTAAAAAACTGAAAAAGTAACTTTCAATTAGTAGGAATAAAGATGGACATTACTGACAGGAAAGTGTTGAGGTACTATTTACCAACCCCTCCGCTCGGGCAGGATATGACACAAGGTCAATTTTTAAGCGGAGTTTAACAGGTTTGAATTCAGAGTTTTCCTTCTCCTAGACTAGTTGCCTCACCAAGGCTGAAGAACCCAGTCTGTCCTACTATTTACCCATAGCTGGAGGGAGAATAAGGGGGTTGAGGTACCTTACTGAAACAAACAATCACAACCATGAAATGCGGTGGGCATAAGCTGTTTCAGATATTCTACCAGATTTGTGTATGTTATAACTTTAAAAATGGTACTTGATACCTCCTCGCTTAACACTCAGCAATATAAGGTATGTATCAAGAGTAAAGTAGAGCAATCCATGGAAAGGAATAGCGCCCTCCCCTACACCTTGGTGTAGTAGCTATTGAAAAGGGAGCCTTCAGGTCACCCTCGACTATGGGCGCCAACTTTACTTATACCTACAAAGGCTGACTCCATTTTCTTAAAGCTTCCGATGAACTCTATCAGAACATTCATAGAACTGTTATAAGCTTACATAACAACCTGCTGAATAGATGGATGGATCTATAGCCTCCTTCTGGCAAAAGTGGGATTGCGGATTTTAGAAGTAAACGATTGAGTGATTTTAATTGCATAGAATGGTTTGGTTTGGTTTATTTGTTTAATGGCATATCAAACTTCGTGTCTTATTTAATACTAAATCCATCCTTATAGTAATATAGTAGTGGTACTAAGTAAAGTTGGCGACCTTAGTCGAGGGCGACCCGAAGGCTCCCTTTTCAATAGCTACTACACCAAGGTGTAGGGGAGGGCGCTACTCCATTCCCTGGATTGCTCCACTTTACCCTTGATCCTTACCTTATAAACTGAATGTTAAGCAAAGCGGCATCAAGTACCATTTTTTTAGTCTTTACTATAACTCGACCTGGGATTGAACCCCGCTCTCCCAGACCATTGGCAAACACTCTACTCATTATGTCAATTACTTAACCCATACCCGGAGAAATTAAGGGATTCATGCCTTTCCCGCGGGTATTTGTCCAAAAGTTAACGTAAAAGCGTGAGTGGAATTCGAAATCGTTAAACAACAATGTTGCTGTCCAGCACGTTAACCATTACCCCGCTTTAATAGCATGACAACCCCTCTATGACAATTTTGTGTGCAGGGTTTTGGGAAAAACGTAATTGGAGTTATTTTAAGAGTTTCTTTTTTGCACGCAGTTATATGATACCAAGTATTCCAAATAAAATGATATGCGTACAGTTGTATAGTTTCAAGTATTCCTATCTAACACTAATAATTATATTGTTTAAAGAAATCCTTTGTTATTATTTGTCATTTTTTAAAATGTGTAAACGTTCATAATTGATTGATTGATTTTGGTTGTCCGACCACAGCTAAAGAACCCAATCTGCTCTACTATTTACCCAAAGAGAGTGAAAAGAGATGGATTTATGTCTTTCGAAACGGCATTAGCGCGAAGTGAAAAACGAACAGTTTGATCAAGGATTTTAACTCGATTCTTCCATGTTCTACGATAATAACGGTTACCCTAAGTACGTTATCTGTAATGTAATTTTGTATACTTAGTTTACTGTAGTACAAGACCATAAGCGTGGAGCTCTGTTGTAAAGATCATACTAATTAAAGCAGTAATGACCTAGTAGGCTAGCTTGCTAATCAATGCTCTGCGGCAAAACTGCCAAGAAGACACGTATTTTCGGAAGTAATCGAAGTCCATCGGCTTTTAGATGAGTTTAACTGACCCACCATTGTAATTACACTGTGAACAAAGAGGTGCTGTTTTGCTCTGCTTTGAGCCGATGTAGGCGTTAACCAATAACCAACTCCTTGTATTTTCTTCGTAGCAGTCGGGCGAAAAAGAAAAACACTTCTCGATTCTAAAGAGAAAGAGTCAATCGATCAGTCAGTGTATGACTAGCGTTTATCCGGTATTCCAAGATGGACCAATAGTCCAAAGACAAAGGAAGTGTATTGTTTACTTTACAGAAAATAAATGGTCTTTTCGTTTATAGAATTGACCGCTCAAAAGAACCTGACAATAGAAAAATATTTCGCGCATTAATAGAAGAAAAAAATTGATTTTAAAAAAAGTAACCGAAGTAATACCAATGACTAACATCGGTAGTCTTTTTTTTCTATTGGATACGGCAAGTGGTTTGTTGTTATTTTAGAAAGCAGCTTTCTATTCTTATTGTTATTGTTGTTGTAGTTTTACTGGTAGAGCTTCGCTGTAATCTGAGAGATAGTAATTCTACCAGGGTCTCCAGGACTCTTCTAAGTACTCTCGCCGATTTTAACTGTACTATGGTCTGTATGATATCGATAATCAATTTATTATTATTATTATTATTATTATTATTATTATTATTATTATTATTATTATACTCCTTTAGAGTTTTTCACATCAGCGTTAACTGATGGTTTTACACTGGAGTTTGAATGACAGCTCGTCTCCTCAAGTCTCCAGGACTCGTCTCAGGATTCTGGCCGTTCTTAGCAATACTGTCGTTAAGATAGTCTCTACCCGTCCGCCAATTTCCAAGTCTTCCAGGCCTTTTAATAATACTTTAATTATTGTGCCTAAAGCACCAATCACAATTGGCACAATCGTTACTTTCATGTTCCACAGCTTTTTCAATTCTCTAGCAAGGTCGAGGTACTTATCTTTCTTTTCACTTATTGGGTGTTTTCCTCTTCTGCGTTAGCTGATATTCTTTCATTGGAGTCCGAGTGACAACAAGTCTTCTTAAGTCTCCAGGATGTTGTAGTTTAGATGGTTTCGAACCGTCTTCTGATTTCTAATTCTTCTTGCTCCCTTTCCAAAAATTAAAGTTATTATTATTTTCAGTTGCTTAGAATCCTTCACCTATTCTTTAAATAAGACCTAGCGTGAGGGAAGGTTGTGATTTTATATATTCAATGTATCTATATTTTTTATCTCTTTTGGTTGATATTTTTCACACACATTACTTCTTACGGGTTTATATCATAGCTGCTGCTGCTGCTGTTGCTGTTGCTTATTTGATTAGCAGTTTGATACAATCTTTTACCAAATCTTTCATCTGAAACCTGACGTTATTGAACGTTTTTCTTTGAAAGATTGAGAGAGTTTTCTGTTCTTATTAGTACGATCTATTGTACTTCAGATTAATTTGCATCTCCTGGGAGAGTGTTTGTGTTTAAATGTCACACTTTTGCCATTTCTACTTCCAGATCATTGTATATTTAAAGTTTAACAAATTCTTTTTGGTGAGAACATTTGTGGTTTTTGTTGGGGCTTTTTTTTTTTTTTTTTGTTATTTTGTTTTTTTTATTTGTTTGTCAGACGGAATGGTTATGTTTATGAGATAGCATTTATGTTATTGCAAATCTTTTATTGCTATATCGAGGCTATTGGCTCGCATAAACTGGTCGTTTTATAGGGTGATGGTATATTATTATTATTATTATTATTATTTACTCATCAGAGTTTTTCATATCAGCGACATCCGATGGTCTTTCACTGGAGTTTGAGTGACAGCAAGTTTCCGCAAGTCTCTATGACTCTTCTCAGTATTCCGGCCGTTCCCAATAATGTAGTTGTTTGGATGGTCTCCACTCGTCCGCCAAATTCCAAGTGCTCCAGTCCCTTTAGTAATCCTTTAGTTACTGTTCCAAACGCACCAATTACAATTGGTATAATTGTCACCTGTAAGTTCCATAGTTTTTTCAATTCCCTCGCAAGGTCGAGGTACTTATGCTTCTTTTCACACTCTTTCAGATTTATTCTGTGGTCAGCCGGGACAGCAAAGTAGATTATTTTGCAAGTTCTTTTTTTTCTTTTTTTTCTTTTTTTTTTTTTTTGTTGATTATTATTAGGTCTGGTCTTCTGGCCGAGATTAGGTGATCCGTGTGTATATCAAAGTTCCATAGGAGTTTATGTGTGTTATTTTCTAAGACAGGTGCTGGGTTGTGCATATACCATTTGTTCGTGTGGTCAAATTTCAATTGCTTACATATCTCCCAGTGGATCATCTTGCCAACCCAGTCTTATATTCCTTCTGCGCTAATTTGCTGTATTCGCTTATTATGTGATTGATGGTTTCATCTCTATCACCGCATAGTCTACATTCGTTATTTTGTTGCGTCTTATCTATTCTTGCTTTGATATGATTGGTTCTTACGACGTTGTTTTGTACTGCTATTAGTAGAGATTCTGTTTCTCTCTTAAAGTTTCCTTTTCTTAGCCATGTCCAGGTTTTGTCATGTGAGATATTGTTTATTAGTCGTTTAAAACGCCCATAGAGTTGTTTTCCTTCCCATTTTTGTTTCCTAGTAACCGTCATTCTGTTGTCCATCGTGTTATCAGTATCGTAATGAATCTTCCATCGTGTTTTTGTATATAGTCTTCGAGTCGTTGTATCGATGCGTCAACGCTGTTTTCGATGCTCACGTATTTTGAACTGTTGAACGCTGCGTCATCTTATTTCTGTGTGTAGTGGCGGGTGCTCTCTGACAATATGCATTGTTGTATTACACACACACACACACACACAGACTGTCTCTTTTAAACACGCACCCACAGAGAGAGGGAGAGAGAGAGAGAGAGAGAGAGAGAGAGACTGTGTCCTTTACACATACACACACACACACACACACACATAAAAACTGTCTCCTATAAACACATACACACACACATACGCACACAGAGAGAAACTGTCTCCTTTAAACACACATACACATATAAAGAAACTGTCTCCTTTAAACACATACACACGACACACAGAAATTGTCTCCTTTAAACACACACACACACACACATATAAAGAAACTGTCTCCTTTAAACACATACACACGACACCCAGAAATTGTCTCCTTTAAACACACACACACACACACACACAGAAACTGTCTCCTTTAAACAAACACACACGCACACCGACACACAGAAAAACTGTCTCCTTTAAACACACACACACACACACACACACACACACATATAAAGAAACTGTCTCCTTTAAACACATACACACGACACATAGAAATTGTCTCCTTTAAACACACACACACACACACACACAGAAACTGTCTCCTTTAAACAAACACGCACGCACACGCACATACAGAGAAACTGTCTCCTTTAAACACACACACACACACACACATATAAAGAAACTGTCTCCTTTAAACACATACACACGACACACAGAAATTGTCTCCTTTAAACACACACACACACACACATATAAAGAAACTGTCTCCTTTAAACACATACACACGACACACAGAAATTGTCTCCTTTAAACACACACACACACACACACATATAAAGAAACTGTCTCCTTTAAACACATACACACGACACACAGAAATTGTCTCCTTTAAACACACACACACACACACAGAGAAACTGTCTCCTTTAAACAAACACGCACGCACACGCACACACACACATGGATATAAGAACTTATACACACATACACACGTATGCATATACTTTATTTTCAATTTCTCTCATTCTGCGTTTTCTTTCTTTCTTTGCTCTTTCAATCTTTCTTTCCGATCGTTTATTTTTTTGATTCCTTTCTTTCTGTCTCTCTTTCTTTCTTTCTTTCTTTCTTCATTTATTTCACACTAATATTTATTTTTTGTTTCCATCTTTACTTTCTTATTTCTTTTTCTTTTTCGATTCCTTTCTTCTATTCTCTGATTTTTTGATTCAGTCTTTCTTTCTTTCTTTCTTTCTTTCTTATTATTTCACCCTTCACTTTCTTTGTTTGTTCTCTTCTTTCTTTCTTTCTTTCTTTCTTTCTTTCTTTCTTTCTTTTCCAGCGTCACTTTCTGTCTTTTTTTTTAATTTTCTTCAGTATTTTTAGAGCGTTTCTTTCTTTCTTTCTTTCTTTCTTTCTTTCTTTCTTTCTTTCTTTCTTTTGCAGCGTGTCTTTATTTTTTCCACTCTTTACTTTCTTTTTATTTCGTTTTCCTTTTCACTTCCTTTCTTCTATTTTCTGATTTTTCGATTCTTTCTTTCTTACTTTCTTTCTTTTTCAACGTAAGAAAAGTAAGAAGTTTTTAGCATTCATATCAGTATATACATTATTAATTGCTTAAATAACTGTTTTATAAGAATTGTATCAGCTGATTATAGTCACCTTATCTCATCTTAATACTCCGACACTCTTTTTACTATTATTTATAACTTAGTATTTTCTTCAGAGTGGTTACTGTTCTTCGTCGGATTTTTAATTCTTCAACGCCATTTGCAATTTTTTCCATAACTATTCCAAGCTGACCCTTAATGTTGAGTCAGAATATTCCACAGTTTCTTTGATACCTACAGCCTTAAACATATGTTGTTGTTTTTTTTTTTTCCTTGTCACTTTCTGGTTTAATGGAACAGAAGCACAGTTATCCATCCTTTGGTTGCAGTGATTTACACTTAGCTTTTACCAAAAGCATCTTCTTTTGTAATCAACTGGGAGCCAACAAGGAATATCTGAAAAAGTCTTGTATATTCCTTTAGCTCAGGTAATGCTCGATAGGTGGCATCTTTTAATGGAAATGTTCCAGTGCTAGTGATTAACTTCTCCACAACCTTACGTTTTAAAGTTTAAGAATCACCAAATGATGGTCTTCAATTTCGGGGGTTTCAAAAAAGATATTATTGATTATCAGTTACAGCTGGAGAAGTAGGGACGAGCTCATAAGTGATGTATACCTATGGAACCCTTCATATAGCCGAGCAAAAACAGGGCGACCAGCTCGAACCTACATACAGTAGCGCTGTGAGGATACAGGGTGTAGCCCTGAGGACCTGCCGGAAGGGATGAACGATAGGGAGAGGTGGCGAGAAAGGGTCAGAAATATCCGTGCCGATGGCACGACATGATGTCATTATTAAATGATAATTAGTCATTATTAGATTCTACATTATTAAATTATTATTAATTAGTCATTAATTAATTATTAATTAGTCATTAATTAATTATTAATTAGTCATTATTAAATTCTACATTAGCGAAATTCTGTTTGAAATAATATAAATAAGTATAAATCCAAAAACAATTAAACACCTACTAAAAATTCTGTGATCTGTTTCCACGACGTTGAAAGGCAGTTTTTTAAAAAAAATGCTCAAAATCTCATTACTTGCTTAAGATATTATTACACAGCTTAATAGTACTGATATCACTATATCAGGGAGGAACGAATATAATATCCAATTCTAGAGTATATATGATAAATCTTTAAAAAATATGCCTATAGAAATATCTAACCTCCATTGCTTCCAAGAACTTGATTCCTTTTGTTAACTAACCGTGGTGTAATGGTTATCGTCGTAGGAAATGGACACGACGAGACGAGGTCAAATCCTGGACGTGACTGACTGCATTTCATATAGCACTAATACCCTTGGGAAAGGTATGAATCCAATTATTCTCCCTCCAGCTGTGGGTAAATAGTAGGACAGACTGGGTTCTTCAGCCCTGGTTAGGCAACTAGTCTGGGAGAAGGAAAACTCTGAATTCAAACCTGTTAAACTCCGTTTAAAAACTGACCTTGTGTCATTTCCTGTCCGAGTGGAGGGGTCGATAAATATGGTTAACTAACTTATACATGTGATAAATCTTTAAAAATATGCCTATAGAAATATCTAACCATCATCATAACCTCCATTGCTTCCAAGAACTTCATTCCTTCTGTTAACTAACTTATACATGCAACACTTGTAAAAAATCCTTTAGATTTAGATGGAAAATATGGGATTAACTCGTCTTTAAACTCTTCTCTTGATGCCAACCAAAGATCAACGAAATTATTCTGTAATTCTCTAAACAAGGGATAATCAGAAGGAATAAGGAGAAGACAATATGAAGCTTAAAGCAATTTTTCCCAATCGAACTGCCCTAAGAGATCTTTAGTCAACTGCGCTGTGTAACGACGGCTATTATACTGATTTAGGAGGATCCCCTTTCTGTTAACTAGCCAAGTCGGCTAAGGATATAGAATTCAACGACTGCATCTAGGCAGAGGAATAAGACCCCATCCATCTAACGAGTGTCCCGGATATGACACTAAACTATCTGATTGTGAGAATATAGTAATACTGGAGCTTTGGGGAATGCGGAGTACCGCATAATTGCCAACGCTCTCAGGTCCACTTTAGTCTGAAAGGGTCCTCTCTATGAGTCAAATAGATGTGTTTGACATTTAAACTGACTTATACTAACTAAATTGCTTAAAATTTAACTATTTGATCATTTAAATGGATGTAGACAAATGACTGGTGTTTAATTGAATTGTTTGTGATATATATCAATACTTGAAACTATTTCACTGGGTGCAAACGAATGAGTAATATTGAAAAGAATAATTTGCGTTAAATAGCAATACTTGTAACAAAATCACTGCGCGCAAACAAATGATTAATATTGAATAGAATTATAAGTTTTAGATACCAATAATTGATTCATTTAGCTGTGTAGAAACAATCGCAATACTAGTGTGAAAACAAATGATTAATATTGAATAGAATTAGTAGTGTTAGATAGCAATAATTGATCGATTTAGCTGTGTAGAAACAATCACAATACTAGTGTGCAAACAAATGATTAATATTGAATAGAATTAGTAGTGTTAGATAGCAATAATTGAAACCATTTAACTGTGTAGAAACAATCACAATACTAGTGTGCAAACAAATGATTAATATTGAATAGAATTAGTAGTGTTAGATAGAAATAATTGAAAGACTTTAATTCTGTAGAAACAATATGAAATCATAGTGTGCAGAAAATTAGTTCTAATCTATTTAAAAATGAAAGTACCATCAAACGAATTTCTTACATATCATGTGCATCAATTTAAATTTGTGTAAATAAATGACTGATATCAAATTGGTAATGTTACAAAGCAATTCTTAAAATTGTTTAACTGTATGCAAAAAATGAGTTCATGCTCGTTTAAAAATGTTTTCCATAAAATCTTTTTCAAATCATATACATTTAATATTTATGAGGTGAAATGGTAGATTTTGATGAATCTGATAAGATGATAAAAATAAGTGGAAAGACCAATAAATATGAACAGGATTTGGCATTAAATAACCAACAATAGTTCATATACCATAAAACCAAACCAAACCAAATCATATATTTAATATGTATGTATAAAGAGGATTTGCTATTAAATGACTGACAATTATTGAAATTCCATAAAACCAAACCAAATGATATACGAAGTGAATTCAATAAGTTTCCAGATTTTTTTTTTTTGTACTGGCATTTAAAATTGTCGTAGACTCTTGAGAATTCATTATGTTATTCTTATGAGATGGCCAATTTTTATTTCAGGTTCAAATGAATAGCTACAGCAGCAATTCGAATACACCCTACTAAAGCCTGATTGTCACAGCTGGTGAATTTCAAAAATGCAATCTGGACGTGAGGAAGAACGCTATGCAATAAAATTCTGTTTTAAACTTGGAAAAAATGCCACAGAAATGTATGGAAGGCTTCAGACTGCTTTTGGATCATCTTGCATGAATCGAGCATCAGTTTTTGAGTGGCATAAGAGATTCAAGGCAAGGAGTCCGTGAGGGATGATGAGAGGTGTGGGAGGAGTAAGGAAGTCAATACACTACAGTTGATTGGCCAAAGGCTGAGGGTTAGGGTTACTATGCTGAGGTTTAAAGGGAGTTCAAGAAGAGATTCCTTGGGAAAAGGTCAACACTCTTCAAATCGAGTCAGTGGCATTTCCACCAGGACAATACACCAGTCCACAACTTCATCCTTGTCACAGACTATTTGACCAAGATGGGAAAATAGACAGTTCCTCACCCTCGCTATTGTCGAGACCTTGCTCCCTGTGACTTTTGGTTATTCCCTAAGCTCAGAGGCTGTCGTTATGAGACAATTGAGAAGATAAAAGAAGCTGTGGCGAAGGTCATTGATACGCTCACACAAGAGGACTTCCATGGGACCTTCCAGAAGTTGTTGTAACGGTACAACAAGTGCATTGCAGCCGGAGGAGATTACTTCGAAGGGGACTAGAGTTTCATGTGTGTACTATCAATAAAAGTACCCTTTCGAAAAAAGTCTGGAAACTTATTTAATGATCCTCGTATTTAATATATATGTATAAAGAGGATTTGGTATTAAATCATCTACAATTATTAAAATGCCAAAAAATCAAACCAAACCAAATCATATATATCTAATACATAATAATGTATGTGTGAATAAACAGAATTTGGCATTAAATAACCTATAATGGTTGATATGCCATAAAACCAAAGCAAACCAAATCATATATATTTGATATATAAGTGTAAAGAGAATTGGGCATTAAATAACCTACAATGGTTGATATGCAATAAAACCAGACCAAATCTTTCTGTTAACTTAGTGGGATGGTTTTTGTCCAAAGCTATCTTTAAATGACGATGTTGATTGCAAAAGATATTAGAGTCGATTGTTTGATGATTGTCAAACAGTTGGTATTGGAAAATTCCTTGAATATACCCTTATATACTTATCATGACCTTTGGATGAAGTCCACTTCTCAGTTGCTGAGCGACTCAGTTTTCTCAACTGATACACTGACGGTGGCGTTTAATATTATGATAAAGGATCGTCTTCTTAATACCTTGTCCAGTCGGCTGGAACTAAAGAATACACTGCAGAAAGTTAAGACCCCACCTCCCAACGAGTGACCTGGATATGACACTAAACAATCTGATGATGGGGCTCCAGTAATAATGGAATTTTGTGAAATGTTGAGTACCCTTCACTGTCATCGCTTCCAGGTCCTCTCTGGCCCAAAGTGGTAGCACCTGATAGGACCCTATGGGTCAAATAGAACTAAACTGTGTAATTTTTGCTAAACTAAATTGTTTGAAAGAGAACTGTTTTGTGTGCTAAAATGAATTGTTTGAATTCGAACTGTTTTTGACATTGAAACTGTACTTATGCTAAAAATAATTGTTTGAAAGAGAACTGTTTTTAACTCTGAAACTGTGTACTTATGCTAAGGTGAGTTGTTTAAAATAGAACTGTTTATATGTATAAAAATGGATTTGGCATTAATAACCAATAATGGTTGATATGTCATTTTAAACTTTCAAAAATTGTTAAATCCATGTCTGTAAAGGTTTTAAAGTATACTAAATATGGGCCTGGATAGATTTTACGTGGGTTTAGTTTGGTTTTATGGCATATCAACCATTGTAGGTTATTTAATGCTAAATCCATTTTAATTCATATACGCAGTTCTGTTTCAAACAATTCAATTTAGAATAAGTACTCAATTTCAATGTTAAAAACAGTTCTATTTCAAACAATTCAGTTTAGCATAAGTAAGCAGTTTAAATGTCAAAGACAGTTCTATTTCAAACAATTCAATTTAGTATAAGTAAACAGTTTAGTTCTATTTGACCCATACATAGGACCCTATCTTGTGCTACCACTCCGGGCCAAAGTGAACCTGGGAGTGATGGAAATGAAGCGGTACTCCGCATCCCCCAAAGCACCAACATAAATGGAACCTCCCCATCAGATTGTTTAGTGTGATATGCAGGTCACTCGTTGGAAGTGGGGTCTTACCTCTCAGCAAAGCAGTCGGTGTATTCTACAGCCCCAGCCGACTGGGTAAATTTTTGGTAGGATCTAAATCTCGAGTCTTTATTTCCCACCGAGTATCAACCCACTTTCTTGGTGATCGTTCATCTGGATTCTTTCAGTCGCAGCAAGGTCTCGTTCCGTTAAAAGCGAATTCATTTCATCTCAACGGCCGCCCACTCTTGATTAAATGCTTAGAAATTAAATTTAAGTAATAGATTGATGCTTGATAGAAAATTACAAAATTGAATATTTATTCAAGATACTTATTAATTTAGAGGTGTTTTCGTGGATATCTGAGAAATCTGAGTGATCCATAAGTCATCTTCCGTATGCCATACCCGGTGTAAACAAAACCATAACCCAAGGTAAATAAACGACAAAAATTGGAGGTTAGCGTCGCAGGATATGGACACGGCGACACGAGTTCAAATCCTAGACAAGACTGATTGCATTTCACATAGCACTAATGTCCTTGTGAAAGGTATGAATCCAAAATATTCTCCCTCCAGCTATGGGTAAATAGTAGGGCAGACTAGGTTCTTCAGCCTTGGTGAGGCAACTAGTCTAGGAGAAGGAAAACTCTGAATTCAAACCTGTTAAACTCCGCTTAAAAACTGACCTTGTGTCATATCCTGCCCGAGAGGAGGGGTTGGTAAATATGATAAACGACAAAAATAAACGTCATTTGAATACGAATAATAATCCTAAACTTTAATAAAACTGCTCAACCTTTATTTATTCATTTTTTATTTGTCTGATTAAAGGTGTTCTTGGCGTAACCGCCATCCACGTTGGAAATGGAGTCTGGGACCCGAGGCAATTTACTTTTCATTTTCGAACTAATGCTCGTGGGAAAGGCATGAATCTATCATTTCCCTTCAAGTTCTAGATAAAATAACATGGAAAACTAGCATCTTAAGATTTGGTTTAGTAAACAGTCTGAGAGAAGGAAAACCCTTACTTAAAACTAGCTTTTCTTCTCCTTAAAATTGGAGGTATTGGGTAAATTCGAAGTGACACAAGGTCAATTTTTAGCAGAGTTTAACAGATTTGAATTTAGAGTATTCGTTCTCCAAGAGTGGTTACTATATCAAGTTTAAAAAAGGTTATACATATATATGTGCATATATATATATATATATATATATATATATATATATATATATATATATATATATGTACGTACATATGAGTATATGTATAAATATATGTATATA
>OY757920.1:84322134-84331019 GCA_963585895.1 Sepioteuthis lessoniana
CCAATGGTCATGTCGTTGTCTTTAGTTTTGTAACAGATATTAACTTTGGAGTTAAAAACTGTAAACACGAAAATATTTTTGATAAGCATTATTAACCTATAAAAAACCTAATATTCTCGTTTAATTATAGTTAAAATTAATATGAAAATCTCATTAAATACTTATATTTTGGTTAATTTTATGTATACTTTGTATTAATAAAATTATGTTTATATTTCCAGTTAGAAATGTTAAATGCAGCTCAGTTTGCTGGGGGTGTAGAATATGTCGAATGCATCTCTACAGAGGAAGTAAGACCATCCCCCAACGAGTGTCAAAGATATATCACTAAATAACCTGATGGGGAAGCTCCATTCCTGGGACTAAGAGAAATATGGAGTACTTCTTTCGGTTTTAAAAATAGGATTAATAACTATTTATCCTCGATCAAAACGCCTTGGACAAGCGAGGAAAAATATTTAATGTCACTACTTATTTCGAGATAAAATCATTCAAAATTGTCTCAAAATAGATGCGGCTCATTAATATAGGATTTTTTTTAATAAACATGAGACCCATGTGACTGCTAATAACTCTAATAGTAATGATGTGTTATTTTTGTTTCAGATTTGAAAATAGTATACTATAACTATTAACCCTCGATCACAATGTCTTAGACAAGAGAGGGAAAATATTTTGGGTCACCCCCTATTTCGAGACAAAATGATTCAAAACTGTCTCGAAATTCATACAACCTGTTAATATGATAATGATTTATTGCTGAGTCAAGAAACTCAAAAAAAAAAGAAAAAAAGATAGCATATTCTGGAAGCTGATATAATAATTTTTGTGTCATATCCTGCCCGAGCGGAGGGGTTGGTAAATATGATATAATAACAATTTAAAAAAAAACATTGATTTGATGTCTCTAGCTCAAAGGATGAATTTTTTACAGGACGTGTTCCAAATGAACGCCATGGAGCTTGTCTCAGTAATAAATCATTATCATATTAATGGGTTGCATCTATTTTGATACACTCTGTATAAAACCATTTAAATAATTACATGTTGGTCGTATTTAATCACAGACTATAATAGTTGAAATAGTGTAATTGGTATTAAAACAAAATCATAAGATAAAAATCTGTTTTCAACATTTCGTTCTTGGTTAAATTATTAACGATGAGAAGCAGAAATGTCACGGTGTGTACAATAACTTCAAATCAATAAAGTAATCTATGAGACCTGCCTTCAAATTATCGGGGCAGGGAACGAGTATTGAACAGAACAAAAAGAAATTATACTTTGAGTAATTCAACAAATTGGGTAAACGGCTTTATTTTTCTATTCTTTTTTATTATTCTAATATTTGTTTTAAATTAATTAAACAATTCAAATTTAATTATTTGTTCAAAAATCGTCTGAGAGTGATAATACGTCGGTACTCCTTCGGGAACACCACCTAGTCAACGGACTATGGAATAAAGATTGTATCCCCTGCATTGGGGTACGCCCCCTCCCCACCCCCAAAAAAAATTAAAAATAGAAATAAAAAAATTGCATCCGATGGTTAGGCTGCCGTTCTGGAGACCTAGGAATTGGGGTGTCGTCCTTCATTGACATTATTCCTTGGTCCACTCTGATCTGGAGTTGATGGACCAGTTAGGGTCCGTGCACGTGGTGCAATTGTTATCTTCGTAGGAAATGGACACGACGACACGAGTTCAAATCCTGGACAAGACCAATTGCATTTCACATAGCACTAATACTCTTGGGAAAGGTATGAATCCAATTATTCTCCCTCCAGCTATGGGTAAATTGTAGGAGAGACTGGATTCTTCAGGCTTGGTGAGGCAACTAGTCTAGGAGAAGGAAAACTCTGAATTCAAACCTGTTAAACTCCGCTTAAAAATCGACCTTGTGTCATATCCTGCCCGATCGGAGGGGTTGGTAAATATAAATATAAAAAACGAATTTGGCATTAAATAACCTACAATGTTTGATATGCCATAAAACACAAAAAACAAACAGATAAGGGATTTTGTAATTTTTCAGTATCATATAAATTCGAAACAGAACGGTACCACCATAAAAAGTTTGGAGGTGCCCGTGGTGTAATTGTTATTGTCGTATGAAATGGACACGGCGACACGAGTTCAAATCCTGAACGAGACTAATTGCATTTCACATAGCACTAATACCCTTGCGAAAGGTATCAATCCAATTATTCTCCCTCCAGCTATGGGTGAATAGCAGGGCAGACTGAGTACTTCAACCTTGGTGAGGCAACTAATCTAGGAGAAAGAAAACTCTGAATTCAAACCTGTTAAACTCTGCTTAAAAATTGACCTTGTTTCATATCCTGCCCGAGCGGAGGGGTTGGTAAATATGGTTAGGGTCCTATCTTTTGGTCAAATAGATCTCTTCGAAAATTATTTATATAAGATAGAAATACCATATAACTGTAAATTATTTGTATTAAGAATATTTACTGAACTGACGAAGAAAAGAAGCAGAAGATATCCCGCAACAACAATTACCGACGCCGACTACGCCGATGACATAGCGATACTGGCAAATACACCTGACCAAGCCGAAACACTTCTGCATAGCCTGGAACGAGCAGCAGCAAGCATAGGCCTCCATGTTAATGCACACAAAACGGAATATATGTGCTATAACCAAACGGGGGACATCTCCACTCTAGAAGGAACCCCTCTTAAACTAGTAGACAAATTCACGTACCTAGGAAGCAGCGTCGAATCAACCGAAAAGGACATCGAAACGAGGTTAACGAAAGCATGGACAGCTATCAATAGGCTATCGACTATATGGAAATCAGACCTAACCGATAAAATGAAACGCAGTTTCTTCCAGGCAGCGGTCACATCGATACTGCTATATGGATGCACTACATGGACGCTAACAAAACGGCTCGAGAAGAAACTAGATGGCAATTACACAAGAATGCTGCGTGCAATCCTCAACAAGTCCTGGCAGCGGCACCCCACAAGACACCAACTGTACGGCCACCTGCCCCCTATCACGAAATCTATTCAAGTTAGGCGAACCAGACATGCAGGACATTGCTGGAGAAGCAGAGATGAACTCATAAGAGATGTACTCTTATGGATCCCCACACACGGCCGCGCAAAAGCAGGACGACCAGCACGAACGTACATTCAGCAGCTGTGTGAGGATACAGGATGTTGTCCTGAAGACCTGCCTAGGGCGATGAACGATAGGGAGGAGTGGCGAGAGAGGGTCAGGGATATCCGTGCTGCCAGCACGATATGATGATGATGATGGCTATTAGTTACTTGAAACCATATAAATGTGGACCAGCAAATGATTCTTATTAAATAGAAATAATCACTTGAAGCCATATAATTATTAGTATTAGATAAGAATACTCGGTACTTATAACTGTGTGCAAATTATTTCTATTGTATAGGAATACTTAATATAGACTTTAAACTATTTGTATTAAGAATGATTACTTGAAGCTGTAATTGTTTACTGAGGATTATAATTTGTTACTTGAAACTAACATTATATATGATATATAACTGTTTGCCTGTAATTGACCATTATTAAAGAGAAATAATTACTTGAAAACATATAATTATTAGTTAGTTTGTTTAATGGCATATCAACATTCTTGGGTTATTTAATGCTAAATTCATCCTTCTAGAAGAACAATAGTGGTACTATTTAACCCATAGCTGGGATGATAAGGGGGTTCATAACTTTCTCAAGGATATTTGTCCGAAAGTGAAGGTAATAGCGTGACTGGAGTTCGAACTCGCTTTTTACGATTACGCAATCCAGCGTTTTAACCATTACACCAGGAGTACACTTCAATAATTATTAGTATCAGATAAGAATACTTGATATATAACTGTGTTCCCCAAGGAGTACCGACATATTATTACTCTCAGACGATTTTTGAAAAAAACGATTTTTGAACAAATAATAAAATTTGAAATGTTTAATTAATTTCAAACAAATATTAGAATAATAAAATGAATAGAAAAATAAAGATGATAAAACTTAAGAAATAAAAAGACATTAAGCCGGAGATACCCTTGGTGCAATGGTTATTGGCGTAGGAAATGAATACGGCGACACGAGTTCAAATCTTGGACGAGGCTGATTGCATTTCTAATTGCACTAATACCCCTGGGAAAAGTATGAATCCAATTATTCTCCCTCTTGTGTCATATCCTGCCCGAGCGGAGGGGTTGGATATATAACTGTGGGCAAAACACTCTTGAGAAACATCAATACAAAAAATATAATGCGTGGTGTAATGGTTATCGTCATAGGAATTGGACACGGCAACACGAGTTCAAATCCTGGACGAGACTAATTGCATTTCACATAGCACTAATACCCTTGGGAAAGGTATGAATCCAATTATTCTCCCTCCAGCTATGGGTAAATAGTAGGGCAGACTAGGTTCTTCAGCCTTGGTGAGGCAACTAGTCTAGGAGAAGGAAAACTCTGAATTCAAACCTGTTAAACTCTACTTGAAAATTGACCTTGTGTCATATCCTACCTGAGCGGAGGGGTTGGGTAAATAGGATCAACACAAAAAATGTAAATATGAATTTACAATTAATTCTAGGCATAAAATAACTCCAGACTGTTTGATATGCCGTTAAAATCAATTAATCAATGAATACAAACCAGAAATATTGACACGTCAAACCAGACTCACAGATAATTCAATATATATGATTAAAATCGAGGGCTCATCAATACATTCACGATTAAATGAACATGAATCCAATTAGTTCTGCCCTGTTGTTTTTCTCCGAGGCGAAATGTTAATTTGATTAAACAACAATTTGCATGACCTCTCCTTATCTCCACGTGTTGTCTAGTCGCTTTTGTTTACAGAGAGAAGAATATGCTGCACAGTGAAATTAAGAAAACAAACAAAAATGAATTGAAATTAAGGATAATTCCTTGTTGCTTATTATTTTCATATCAGATTAATGAGAGAATTTTTTTTGACTTAGGCGTAAGTAGCTTGGTGATTTACACATGTATATACAGATATTGGCAGATAATATCAATAGATACATATATTTGTTAACGTTATAGAAGTTCTTGTGGAGTAATGGTTACAGTCGGAGAAAATGGACAGGGTTACCCGAGTTCAAGTCCTGGACGAGGTGGCTTGCAATTCAAATAGCGTTAAGAACCTTGGGAAGGGTATGCGTCCACCGATTATCCCTCTTGCTAAAAGAAAATATAAGATCAAATTGGGCTCTTTTACCTTGGTATGGAAGGAAACCTCTGGATTCAATTCCGCGAAACTCAGCTTAAAAGTGATCTTGAGTCATATCCTATTCATGCTGAGGGATTGGGTAAATATATAGATGTAGAAGGTGGAATCGACGACACAAGTTTAAGTCGTGGAGAAGGCTGTTTGTGTTTTCACATTTGGGAAAGGCATGAATATATATGTTCTCCCTAATACCAGATATGAGTAAAACAGATTGAGTTCCTTTGTTTAATGGCATATCAACACTTCCGGGCAATTTGATGGCATTTTTGTATATATGTTTTTATTTGTATTAATACATTGGTAGAAATAATGTCCATTAAATCTTTCTCTTGACACAGTTGACCCTCAGCTACAGCCTTCTTGCACGTTTAAGATAAAAATGGTTGGGTGTTTATTTGCCATAAGAACAATTAGGAAAATACGGTCAGGACCCTTATAGATGCTAGGGCTTGATATAACTTGTCGACTGATCAGATCAGGCCTCTCTGACCACCCATCAAGTCTAAGTAAAGATCAAAGTGAAGTGTTGCATGTCACGTGACTACTTAGTATCCCAGTCAGGGACCGTTCTTCCACCAGGATCATGTACTTAGGTATTAAGAGTCACCATTCACGGCTAAAAGAGGGTCTCATTAGGAGGGGGGGCCTTACCTCTTCGTAGAGATGGAGTCAGTATATTCAAAAGCTTCACCCAAAAGGGCGGTAGTTTTGTTAAAGAAGGAAAAATTCGAATTCAGACCAGTTATGCTTGGCTTAAAAATTGACCTTGTGTAATATCCTGCTCGAGGAGGGTTTGGATAAACTGACACACCTACACACTGGCACATACACACACACATACACACACACACACACACATATATATATATATATATATATATATATATAATTTGTAACAATTCGAAACTGTATAGGCTTGGTACCAATTTCAGTTATCGATCGTCCAGTTTAATTCTTCAAAAGTGTTGTGATTCTTACCGATGAAGAAAGATGTCTTTTCTCCTGAGTCAACAAACTGCTATGTTTTCTTGTGAAGACTTCTCTAAATAGAATAAGTTAAGCTTTGCCGATGGAATAAGAATTCCAGTCTTGGTTATATATAGACGACTTAATAAAAAGGAATAAAAAGAATCTACAATCGAATACACATTGGCAATCATTGCACCAAAGAATATAAGGCAGCGATCTGGAATCTAATCTACTGTGTCAGCAAAATTCCATCAGATTAGCTAATGCCAGGGTCTTTTGCAAATGTGCTGCTCTGCCTTTCTCCGCTTGTAAAGCCTATTTACGGGAGGTGCCCATGGTGTAATGGTTACCGTCGTAGGAAATGGACACGGCGACACGAGTTCAAATCCTGGACGAGACTGGTTGCATTTCACATAGCGCTAATACCCTTGGGAAAGGTATGAATCCAACTATTCTCCTTCCCGCTATGGGTAAATAGTAGGGCAGACTAGGTTCTTCAGCCTTGGTTAGGCAACTAGTCTAGCAGAAGGAAAACTCTGAATTCAAACCTGTTATACTCTACTTAAAATTTGACCTTGTGTCATATCCTGCCCGAGCGGAGGGGTTGAGTAAATATGGGTAAAGCCTATCTACTATCTCTTTCTGGGCCAATACAAATGGCTGCTAATATGCATAATTCTTCGCCCACGTATCAATCTGTTTAAACGCCAAAGTAACTCAATTTTCTATTGTTTAAAGTTGAGGTCAAAGTCCCTTTTCGATGTTTTGATTTTTCAACATTTCATTCAAGGCTACTATCTACAAAACCAAAACATTCCCGGCATATATGTTCGTCAAAAACGATATCAAAAACATTTCTCTGACCTGTCCAATTCCGAGGTTTCACCCAGCTTCACGACAAATATTCTCATCTAGGAAAATTATCTAACCTACATTATCTCGTCTGATTGCCGCCTTCTTAAAATTGTAATACTCTCCAGTAACCTTACAAGCTATAATATTCTCCAAAAGACAGTTACCTTGCTTGGCTATGGTAGAGGACAGTCGAAATTACTTGATATCAATAAATTTATTAACATTATGACCTTTGAACATTTCTTAAGTTATTTCAATTCTGTACTGTGACATCAAATACGAAAATGAGAAAAATCTATAAAAAAGTAAAGACTTGTTTTGTCTGTTATCGCTAGTAAAAAAGGATATATATATATATATATATACACTAAAATGAATAGGTCTACAAGTGATATCACTTCCTGAAGACAGCGTAAAAAGCTAGAAACACGTGTTGAAAATGAATAAATAGCTTAAAAGTGAATCGCCTCGTGTGTCTATTCATTTTAAAGTATTTACTTTTTCTCTCATAGGACCAACAAAAAATCTCGAATGGGAAATTTGCCAGCTGCTTCATACGCTGAAATAGCTCTTCTCATGAAGTGAGCCCTCCGTTAGCCGATAATGTATGTGTAAAAAGATATACGTAAAAAATGCCTTCACTCACACTGAGAAAAACGATGGCTCTGTGATAAGATATCCGACAGACGTAAAGTCAGCCGGATTTCGATCTCAGCTTAAAGCATCGCGTGGGTTTAGCCACACTGAAGTGTTGTGATACAACGAAACAGTCTGTACTGTAACACAGATAAAATACATTATGCATCACACTGTTTGGAAAATTTGTTGTCGACGTTTGAAAAATATTCTTTACAAACTGCAGTTAGTGCAAAATCTAGAACCAAAATACACGTCGTGATTTCTCAAAAGAATTTGGATGAAGTTGTAGCCATTATGTTGTATTTTGACCTTCGACCCGGCCCAAAATGCCATTCAAAGTGATGCATCAGAAGGAAGTGACACATTCCAATGGCAGTTAGGAGAGGAAATCGCGTGGGCGGAAATTGGCTAACAAAATGGGACAAGCTAAAAAATCCCATGATACTCTCATAGACTGACGCACCGGAAGAGAGTGACCTGTGAATTGCATGACAATTATTTCCGCTTGATGACGATTAAACATGCAATTTCAAAGATCGAGTGGGCGTTGAACTTTTATATAGCTCAGTCAAGACAGAAGTCAAGACAGTTGAGTTCGAGTTGCAATTAGAGCTGGAGACGGAGTTATAAACGACATGTGGTAAGGAAAGCCACACCTGCCCGAGGGGGCCCTCGGGAACCCCGATGGAGTTTGGAGACCAGAGAGTTGCTGATAAGATGCAGTAAAGAAAGCTAGCACCCAGCAGAGTGGACCCCAGGGCCTCCGGCTGAGCATCAGGAGAACGAGAAAGACACAACGTTGACGGCCATAAGTTTAGGGGTCAAAATATTGCAGTTTCAGTTCGGTCTCCAGCTCCCTCTCACACGCAAACCTTGAGTAACCCTTTTCGAACCCTTACAATAAAGTGAGAGGTAAATATTTTTATAAAGAAATCTTCCTGCGTCTGTCTTTATCATTGTGTCGTTGTGATTCTTTCTGCATGAATCTGCATATGACCATACAACAATTAAGTTTCATTAAGATGTTTCTCAACAAGACTATCCTGATTGCCAATATCTTAAATAGTTTTTTTAAAACTATTTCTTTTGTAGACACCCTATATATTTGTAGTTAATGTGTCCCCTTCATATCACAAATATTCTC